>VZTB01014880.1:7500-95602 GCA_013397245.1 Thryothorus ludovicianus | reverse complement strand
CCCCCCAACTCCCCCAAAAAAAAAAAAAAAAAAAAAAAAAAAAAAAAGCCTGCAAAACATGAAAAGGTTGTGAAAAAAGTCTAGAATCAGCATCTCACTGATCTCATTGGGGAAAGCCTCTTGCAAGGTTTCCAGACTACATTTTCAGGTTCCGACAACACAGTGAGATTCAGTGTGCTAACACCTGAACACTTCTCTGACTGCATTCAAACCCCTAACCATGCAATGTTCATTTAGCCACAAGGTTAGCTGAATTAAATGAGACACACAGNCAAGGTTTCCAGACTACATTTTCAGGTTCCGACAACACAGTGAGATTCAAAGTAAGGGTAGCTTTTTTTGTTGTTTTTATTAATTTCATTCATATGATTTAAAAAATAACTTCTTATGCACAAAGTACCTCAGTCCACTCCAGTATTATTTCTCTAAGTGTCTTAAATACAATCAGGGTATTCATTTTTTTGTTGTTGTCGATATTTTATAGTCCCATTATTGAACATTTAAAAGAATCACTAGGGAAACATTTCATATAATGCCACAAACTCTTCTTATGACAGAGATATTTAAAAATGCCCAAGATATTTTTGTATATAAGGTCCGGGGATTTAAAGAAAAAAAAAAGAAAAGAAAAGAAATTAAATAAGGGAATATCCATCTCTCAAATCTTTGTACTGTAAATCTGTTTGTAGGCAAGAACCTACTCATTGCCTCACAAAGCAGTTCTGGAACCAGACCTGTGCATGACCCGGGGATACATAAGGGGAGTATTATAAGATAAGTAAGAGAGGAAGCTGGCAGACAAAAACATGCTAGCTTCTGTTTTCTGACCTAAGTATGCTGCTTTGGGCATTTCAGAAAAATCTGTTAATAATCACTTTGAAGGAGGAAGAAAACATTACAACAGGAAAAAAACCCATAAAGGGCTGTGAGAATATAGGCTGAAATGTTCAGAAGTGATTAGGGTGGCAAGTTTCAAACCTCCCCAATATTCTGATTTCAAGGGAAAGGCATGTAGCTCCCAGAGCTTGGGTGCCTGAATAAAGCAAACAGAGCACTGAGTTGTATAGTCCAGGGCAGGTCAGAGGAACTGTTGAAATGCTGCCACTTACATTACAAGAAAATTTGCAAGATTCTTTAGTGCTCTGGCACTTAGCTCAAGCTTTTAAAAATATTTTTAGGAACTTAATTGTTCAAGTAACACTGTATAATTAGGCCATCTTGTGCTGACCACAGCCTCTGAAAATCAGATTCTTTAAACTGTCCCTTTTCGAGCATCTCAGAATTGAGGCTACCTATTTCCCCTAAAGAAAAAGCTTTGCTCCTCAGGCAAATTCTTCCCCTTGATCTCTCTAGATCTGATGTTAATACCTTCATGCCTCTCTACAGCCTCTTACTCCAGGCATAGTGACATTTACTTCAACAGAGCTCTGCCCAAGTGTTGTGCAGTAGTGACATATCCACACTTGGTTCTTCTGTGCCTGCAGAAGTAAAAGATGTCCCATATGTATTAGGATGACAGGGCAATGTGTTGAAAACTTCCACATATGAAGAATCTTAAGATATCAGATCAAAAGAGATTGCAGAAATGATAAATGTCATTTATACACTGGCAGGTTAATATTGTGGCAATGTCTGAATTTTCATCTAAACATCACCGAGTAAAGTTTGACAAGTCTGGGATAGTATGGCATGGCTATTTCTCTCATTTGGGCTGATATTTTCTTGATGTGCTTTACCTTATTAAGTTTGCTCAGAGCAGAAGAGCAACTCTGCATCTTGCCTCCTGGCAAAAGATACACAAAATGCCTTTTTATCTAAATGAACAGTTTGCATTCTTCTACAGGAATTCAGAAACTTGCTATTGCTAAAATATCCTTTATCTTTTGGTACTGTGGCTGTACTAACAATGGCAGATTGCCTTTGGTAACCCTTTGTTCTGAAGTTTTAGTAACAAAGTGTCTGGATACAAAACTTTGTCATATTATGTTTTGAAGATTTTGTAGCAGCAGAAAGTGGAGTGTGTCTGTGAGCATTTGTAACAGAGAAAAGCTAAGTGATAAAGTGCACCTTTAACATAATGACAGTAATTCAGTCTCAGACAGTGAATGCTATTATATCCTCTTTTAAAGACTAAAATCAGTCAATTGAAATGACAATTATGATAATCTTCATGTAATGAAGATTATTTTGAAACAATTTTTTTTTTTTGTTATGTGTGCCTGTGAGTGTGTGTGCATTTACTGGACCCAAGTACAATCTCAAAATTCTCCTTGGCTGGAAATTCTATACAAACATGATTTTCTAACCATTCTGCTGGTTTCAGTTGATTCGTAGTGCAAACTGATTTCTTTTAAAAAAACATGGAATCATTAAGGCTGGAAAATATCTCCAAGATTATCTACACAGATATTTAATGAAAAGCTCTGAACATACAGCTTGGAGAAACAGGCAGCCTTAACAGAAGTGGTTAGCTTGATCAGTGTTAGAATATGACATGATACTGCCTTCCCAAAGCACCCCATGTATGTACCCTGTGCTCCATCTTAACTTTCAAAGGGAGGTGCTGTGAACTTCTAATGCACCACATAGGTAATTAACAGTGAGCAGTAGTCCCAGAAAATATTGCTCTAACTAGGAGTCAGTGATGGGTGGCCTGTCACAGTCATCTGAGTTCAAGAGAGAACACACGAATCATCTGAATTTAGTTCTTATATGGGCTAAATACTCAAGGAATTCTAAAGAAAGACTAATCCTACAAAATCACAACTAATTTTTTTTTTCATGTTCCTTTGAAAAACTCATAGTGTTTTAATAAATCAATCCACTCAGAAACATTGTCCAGGGGAAGTAAAATGACACAAAAACCTCAACCAAGGCATGCACATACAGGGAGCTCAAATGAAAAGGAAGATAAAGAAAAGATTTGCTGGGGCAAAAGGGGTAATAAAGGGAATAAGGACAAGATGACCATAGGCCTCCATGGTCTGATGTGAATGTTACATAGAGCTATGAAACAGCTCAGACCCAAAATACAGCACGTATTATTATTATTATTAAGATAACAAAAAACATTGGAGAGCTACAGGTATACTTTAGTCAAACAATAAAGATGTTAGCAAATGTAGCTATATATTTTGTATACCACTGGCTGCTTCAGTTTTTCTGAATCCTATAAAGACACTTCTCCGGCTATAAAATACTTTTTTAGGAAAATTGATATATAAATACTGGCAAACACTCTTTTGTTCAAGATTTTCTACTTTCCATTGCTCAGTTGATTTAAAAGTAGAGAACTAATCATGAACCTCATAGAGAATGACCCAGAGATTTTCTTAAGCCAGGTGACTGTTTACCTGTAGTGCTTAGCAATGATATAGGATGCATCCCTTCTTTGTTGGAATATGGTAATTAAAATCAGGTGATTTTGTATTTTTTTTATTAGCAGAGTTTTTTTCATGTGAACTACCCTAAAAGTCCCTATAAGTGAAGTTCATATTAATAAAGCTGGTTATTTCTGGTTAATAAAGATGGTTATTTCTTCTTAGACCTGACCTAGTTCTAATAATTTGCCATTCAAAAGATGCAGAACTTAGATCTTTGCAGGAAGTTGTTACAATTCACTGTGAACAGTGGCCTAAAAGGCTTGCTGTATGCAGTCAAATACATTGGCACAGTAGGGAAATGTGATCTTTTCTAAGGCTATTATTCTAATCATTTCATCTAGTCCCTTGTCCAAATATGATATGCACTGGCACAAAGTTAATTTAATTTTTTTTAATCCCTGCAACAGTACAAAAACCCATGACAAAGCAGGGTGTCAAACATGTGCTTTTAGGAAGTCCTTCATTGCCTGTTAATTGTGGATTGCAATTGTGTCAAAGTGATCTAGATGACATTGCTCTGCTGACTGTTTTGTGGTGATGTTTAATAGATGGAAGGCCAAATGCAGTACCTGGCATTCACTTTAAATATGCCTTAGTACTGAGAACAGCTTACATCGTGAAACATTTCAGTCATGAACAGCTGGTTGTACCCTAACACACATTCTTTTTTCCTGTTTTTTTAAAAAATCTCTTGGCCTTGATCCTGACAACAAATTTCACCCTGGCTCTGCATGAGTCCCTAAAGCAGTAGTGAGGACTTCAGCAGGACAGATTGTCAGGGTGCCTTCTCAGGCTTGAATCCACTACAGCACAATGGCCCCAGAACTAGCTAATGAAATTGCTGGGCAGATTTTAATAGTGCCTAAATCCTTCAGGCAAAATTCTGCCCTGGTCTCACACCAGCAAACACAGAAGGGAACTTGACCGGTTCCCCTCTCCTCTCCTCTCCTCTCCTCTCCTCTNNNCCTCTCCTCTCCTCTCCTCTCCTCTCCTCGTTTGTGAAGAAAAGGAACAAAGCCTTAGTCTTCTAGCCTCTCCAGAATTCTGCATCATACCTGAAGGTCTGGTGTAAGAGACCCATGGGAGCAGGCTGAACCAATTCTCCTCTTTTTCCATCCTTAGCTGGTGACTAATACTGATACTGAGAGCCCCAGAGATGTGCATGTGCTCAGCAGTTGCTTCAGCAGGAGTCAGGCACTCACAAACACCAGCAGTCCAGGCCCCTGTACTCACACAGAATTTTGTCTCTAAGGCTCCTTGCAAGCTCCTCACAACATTCCTGACAGGTATTTCCACCTGTATTGTCCTGAAGGGAAAACTAAGGGAGGTAATTAGAGCCTTGTAATGAAGTAACATCTGAAGACCTGCAGCCCAATCTGCTATCTGGGTCAATAGATAGATTATGTCCTTAGACTGACTAATTGTAGGCACCTAATTGTATTAACACAAAAGCAGTGATTCACGCAGTGGCAAAGTGTTCACCCAGCAGTCCTTCCCTCTTGGAAAATTACGTCACCCCAGGGCTCTGATTCATGATCCCTGTCAAATTTAACTGTGCCAACTAAGGAAATGGCTGCTACTCCTGTCACAGCTAAGTCTGAGCACCCCTACTAAGGAATGAGACAGCAAATATTCTCCCTTATTAAATACAAAATATAGCACTGCGCATTATCTCAGAAAAACACTGTAAGCCCAAGACTGGAAATGGGTAATATGTTATTTTCATTATGTGCAAGAAGATGGAATGAATCACTGCCATTTCTGCCTCAGTTTCTTTCTTTATTGAAGGCATTGTTAAAATAAGACTTAAATGAGCAACTAAATTTTCAACCCCATCTTGATTGGTAGATTGAACATTGGCTGGTCACACAGAGCAGCTTGGAAATTCCAGCCTTGAAGTCAATCAGTGTTTTGGGGGAAAAGGAAACTCCACTATCATGCTTCAGACTTATTACTGTAAAAACTGGTCGAAATAATTTCAGTTCAGATAAGCAGATTTTAATTTAGAGATTCTGTCATAGTTTATTAATTTCTTTGCTGATATTTTTAGCTAAAATTATCTAGTTTATGAATGGAAAAACTCTAATATTTATGTGGCAAATGTTGACAAATTTAAATTTTGACTAAATAAGAGGGTTCTAAAATTGAAGTCCACAGAAATGTGTATTTTGATTTTTTTGAATCATTGTGTTGTGTGGAGAAAGACTGCAATTGCCTGAAGGACTAAAATTCACCAAATAGTTCTTGACAATAACTAAATGCATTCTCCTATAGGGAAGATTGGTTCCATTACTATACACTTAATGCTGGAAAAAATCTTTTCAGCCTCAAGTGTTTAGGATTTAGCTTTTTTTAATTATTTCCCCTTCCTCCCCCACATTATTGCTGTCTCAGAAGTTCATGTGTCTTTTACTGACTTTGAAACAATGTTCAGGGACACAAAGGAATAAAAAAAATCACCCACCAAAACAAAACCAAACCTCAGATATTACTATCTGTCTCATAGGATGAAATGCAAAGCAATTGCATTCCATCTGAAATACATGTTTTCCCTCCTCTATTACAGGCACTCCTTGGTATAAAAATTCTATTTGAAAATTTAGACAAGCACTACATTCTGTAGACCCGAGTTTTAACAGAGTAACACGATGAATTTCAGAAGCATCAGCATAAATATGAGTACAGATTGCCTGGGTTTGTATGCAGCTACATCCATCCTTCAAACTTTTTTTTAACCTACCTTGTGGCTAATGACCTCAGGTGGGAATATGAGAGTATTGCATTTAAAAACCAGGAAACTTACAGGCACAAGCCAAATATAAGTTTTCTGCAGTTCTATATGCTCAGAAGAGACAGACCAAAATCAGAAACTTAATCAGAACACTTTCAACTTATTTTTGCTAGAGATGCAGTCAGAAGAACAACAATTGCTTTTTTTATTTTCCTCCACAGAAGTCTGACAAAAGCAAAATACAATGTTGGACACTGATTTCTAAACCACTGTAGAGGCTGAGCATTCTGCAATTGATCTTTGCTCTTTTGGAGGGGGCTTTGACATCACAGCCCTGGGAGAGACGACTGGAGAGGGATCCACACTCTCCACATTAGCAATCTCTTTCATCCCAGGGGCCCACAGTCACTCCAGCCACAGGAGGATCCAGAGCCTCTGAAGAAAAGCAGCTCCCACCAGGAAGCTCATGGCCAACAGCTGCTAATGACCAGATTCATCAGCTTTTTTTTTTTTCTGCTAAACTTTGCCAACTCAGGAAACTGTTGTTTCCAGTTTGTTTTGAGACCAAGTATCTTTTAGGCACTGGGAAATAACTCTCTGACTGAGAGTTCGCCATTAAAGATAGTAAATTGATATTATATTAAAAATAGTAATAAAAGCCCCTTACATAATTTTGCATTTTTATACACTTAAAGAATGTCAATTTATTGAAAAAAAATAACAGTCCACTTACATCCAGCAGAGTGAGCCAATAATAATGATGTATTTTACAATGTATGAACTTTGCCATGTGCTGTAGAGGTATCAAAAAATCAATACAACTAAATTGACAAGTTTGTCAATGATTGAAATTAATTTCCTTTTTTGTGGTACTTCACTAAACTGAATTCTATAGTGTCATATTAATTAACATCCCACTCAGATGGTCTGTCTAGATGGAAAATGACTAGGTTATCTCTGGGCAATTTCAGTGAAAATTTTGAATTATAAGTAGAATAAAACAATTAAAGATATTCACATGGAGATACAAATTTTTTACTTACTAATATAATTGCCTAGGTAATGGAAATAATCAAGGTTAAAATTTCCAGAAGATGCCAGTCATTTTCAGCTGGACTCTAAAGACCCAGCATTTTCTGAAAATGTGTCCATTTGAGGCAGTATCACAGTCTTTGACCAGAAGAAGGCCTTAAGACCCAGTAATTCATTTATAAAGTTACCAGCACACTGACTAAACTGGATAACTGTGTCTCATGGAACTCAGAGAATTAAACAAACACACACACACACACCCCCCAGACAAAAACAAAACTTAAACAGGGTCACAGAGGAAAGTCCTTTGCAGTTTTTGAATATAAACTTGTGGGGCTGCTCAATTTTATATGAAGTTTAGAGGGCTGAACTGCTACTGTTATGAAATCCTATGAAGATAAATTATAGGATTTATTTAAAACTGATAGCTGTGATACGCAGTTCTAGTTTTGTTTTAGGGAATTTGGAGAATCTAATTTGAAAGATCCTTTGGTTTTTATTTATTTTTTTTTCCCCATTTATACTCCAGACAACAAGAGGTATGGGTGTTTTTTTCAGAGTAGATATTTTGTTAATTGCAGTTATGTTTCTGCAGCTGAAATCAAGCAGCTGTATCAGAGATCCTCTGAGACAAATGCTGAGGACCGTGTTTTCACCTTGGTCTTTTGGGCCATGCCCTTAATTGGAGCTTAGTGTCCCATTAATGGTTATGCCTCCTGGGATTTTTATGACCATTTCAGAAGTGTAGTTTCTGCCTAATGTACTGCTGAACAACAAAGAGTCCTTGTAGTCATATCCCAAAGGCCCCCCTATTAAATATACAGCAGTTCTCAATTAACCTGACGTTTAAAAACCACAATAGCTCTAAAGGCTATCTGCTTTGCAAAGCCCCTGGTCTAAACTGATAGCATTTAATTTACCCCTAATGCAATTCTGTCCATATGCAAAGACCAGCTTGCATGTGACATTAATAGTTGACTTTGTGCTCTGTTGTGACCAGGAGTACTGATTTCTGTATCCATGAGTATCAGTTTCAAGGCATTAGGATACTGAAATTAACCTTGATTGTATCTCAGAGTTCAAAGTAGCTGCAGGTTTAAAGAGTAACCACATGTTCCTATGAAGTTTAAGCCATTGCAGGAATTGTGTAATAATTTTTCTGAGAGATTGGGAGGCTAGATTTAAAAAAGAAGATGATAAATTCACTAATTTCAGCAGCAGTGTGAAAAGACAGAGCTGAAATTATTCCTTTCTCAGGAAGGTGAATTCTACTTTCTGAAACACCTGTGACAAGCCAAATCTTACAAAAGACCAATTATTTAACCACAAAAATACCCAGACAACTGTGTTAAAAAAGTCAGCTTCCCAAGGTAAAAGTAGGTTTCAAGTAAGGAAACCTATGCAATCTGTTATTATTTTTACATGCTCAAAAAATATATATTCTGAGCTTTCTAGTACACTTGCTCCAACTTCGGTTTCAAAAAGGTCTGATGACAAAGAATTGTATTTAGCTGCTGATCTCTGAATTTACTGAAGCAAGTAGATATAAAACACAAATTCTGCACAGGCTCAAAGTAAATGGCTCAGCAAGATATATATTTGCACATGTCTAGTACAGGAAATTAAAAGCTTTCCCTTTTTGCTTACCTGAATTTCTGAGATTTAGGCTCCTAGCATGCTCCTAGAACGGTTCTAGGATACCTTCCTTGGTGACTGATTCTCTATTTCAATTGGAAAACTATATCAACGGGAAGAAAAATCTGGTTTCCTGCAAAAAGCAGAATAGAGTAATATTTGCAAAGTTATGGGAGAGGAAGAAAAACCACAAAGTAAAAAACAAAGACATGAAAGCAAACAGTGTGTCCATTCTTCATCCACAACCCCATCATTCAGCAGCACCCAAGATTTCTCTCTATCCACTACTGAAAAGCTACTCCCGAGCTTTCAAAAAATCAAAGTAAAATTTTAAAAAGCGGAAGTTTAAATAAAAACCAAACCAAACCAACAAACCAAAAACAAATCTGTGAAAATTATTTTGTGAAACTGCAATTTGTTTCCAGAGATAAAGCTTTCAGCAAAAGGAAAACAACTACCAAGCACTCTGCCAAGGGAGAGACAGGCATGGAGGCCTTGACACTCTATTAAATAATCTCAGGAGATATCAGTTCAGAGCAACAGGTCTTTTGTGTGAGCCCAATGTCAAAAACACCAGCTTCTAGAAGAACATGAGGATCAGAGACTTTGATTTCCTTGAATATCTCAATTTAGTTCTTGTTACTAAAGTATAAGTTTAAAGGAGTATGCTCAGGGAAGCAGATACTGGTGAGAGGGAGCAAAAATGACATTAGTTCTGGGCTGTGGTTTGGTGCATTTCTATGAATAGATTAACTCTGAAATTCATTCCACTAAATAATTCCCTCCAGCCAATAGCTTTCAAGTTCTGATTCATCACCCCAAAGCTATAACAAATGATAAGGCTAATTTGAGGTCCTTCTCCATAAATAAGGTCCAGCTGAGCACAGAGAGGTACAATTTGTTGTAGAGCAGAAAAGACCTAGGCTGACCATTCAGAATGGAATGTTACTCATCACTGATGGCTCGAAAGTGCCTCCTAATGAGAAGGGGAGTCCAGGTAAAGGTTATCAACATCTCCAAGATCTTAAGAATACATTGCTCTGGTTCTTAACATATTTGTTCTGGTCCCTAAACTGTTGTTTGAGCACTGCTCAAAATAAGCCCAAGCAAACAACAACAGCCCAAAACCACAAACACTGCTTTCTTTCTTTTTCTCTTTCGCCGCTCCTTCTACTACAAATCATCCAACATTTTTCTATGTGTTTACAGCTTGCTGATTTAATTCATCAATGCAGCAAGGAGACACGCTGTTTAACATCTCTTTTGGTGACAAGGGCAGTGGGATCAATGCACCAATGACACCAAGCAGTGTGGTGCCATTGATACCATGAAGAGGAGATTCCATCCAGAGGCACTTGGACAGGCTTGAGAGCTGGACCTGTGCAAACCTCATGAAGTCCAACAAGGCTGAGTGCAAAGTCTTGAACCTGGGTCAGGGCAATCCCAAGCACAAATACAGGCTGGGCAGCAGTGAATTGAGAATAGCCCTGAGGAGAAGGACTTAAGGGTGCTAGTGGATGAGAGGCTGGACATGACCCAGCAATGTGTGCTTGGAACCCAGAAAGCCAATTGTATCCTGGGCAGCAACAACAAAAGAGTGATCAGAAGGTTGAGGCAGGGGATTCTCCCCTTCTACTCCTCTTTTGAGGGCCCATCTGCAGCACTGTGTTCATCTCTGGAGCCCCAATAGAAGAAGGAGGTAGACTTGTTGGAGTGAGTCTAGAGGAGCACCAACACAGCAGACACATTTGTTGTTTTCATTTCTGGCCTAGTTTCTGCATTTGAGTGAGCTAGACTAACTCAAACACCCAAACACCTGAGCCAAGCCCATCCCAAATTAAGCAACATATGTGCAGTTCTGAGCCAGACTAGGAGTTAGGGTACAGGAGAGTTAAGCTCCACTCCTTGACCATACATTGGCTCAGATTGCCCTGAAAATACGCCTTGCGACACAGAAAACTGAGATGACTCCAAGGTAATCCCAGTGAAAATTTTGGTGAAGTTATACCTCACTATTATCAAAACAAGGAGATCCCACTAAGCAGACTAAATTGATGAATCATCAGGGGGCAAACCATGAGAAATAAAATTGTTTACCTAGCATAAAGAGATGATTCAGCATAACAAAACAGGGAACAATTGTCAACCTAGTCCGCGGGAGAGGACTGGAGAACATAGCTCAGCACAAAAACAAAAAAAAAAGCAAAAGTTGCTGGTCATGATTTAGAGATTCACCTGGTGCTTTCATGATCACCTACCTCTTACCTGAATGCCTGCAGCCATCTCAGTGCATTTCCACTAACTTCTCTGTGAAGCAGCTAAGATTTCCCATGTCTTGCAGATGGTGAATCGAAACAAAGAGTATTCAAATAAAAAATACAGATCTTCCTGGAATGTGAACTAAAGATTTACCATGTTCTCTGGTTTTAACAAATAATGACAAGTTGCTCCTGGCTCTAAAGGCAATAAATGAAGGAGATAAATGATAGAACTTACATCAAAAATCCACACTCACCACATCACTCACAGAAGCCTTGATTATTCAATGCATACTGTGTTCCTTCAAAATGTTTGTATTATTAAACAAAATTTGTAATGTTAAAGATTTTAAAGAAAAAAACTTCAGTTAAGCACATTGAGATAGCACTAAATGCACTTCAAGCAGAAAGCTGCCTTTATCATTATAATAATAGTATGGAAGAGCTTTTTAAAAAAAAATAAAAAAAAAAATCAAGTGCACAAATTATCCGACATTCATTCCATGACATCCTGACAGCTATGTTAGTCCTGATAAAAATATCCAGGAGGACGGCACATTGCAGATGGCACTTCATAATGTGTTCACTTAAAAGCAGTCATTCCCTACCTCAGAGAGAGCGCAGCTTGATGAAGGCCATAGGACACTTGGTTCAGCCAGTAAAAGCTGCTTGATGAGGGCGTCTTTAGTTAGTTAGTAACTTATTCATTCATTCATCTTATGCAGAAAAATTTGATGAAACTTGAAGAAAAAATCATAGCCTTGCACCTTCTTTGTGAAATTCAGAATCCAGAATCTTGTTCAAATAATGTCTGCTTCTCTGAAAATTACAAGTGTGAAAAATGGGTTAAATTGCCCTAGACTTTCACCTCTGGAAACATGAGCTCAAACCTTACTTCCTATAGGCTACCATTGGAATGATTGACTATTTGTCAGTGCCACAAAGCCAATAAATTACTGGCAACCTGATAGGATTGGTTGTCAAAAGATGCACAGGAATGGAATATCCTGTCCAGGATGAGATGCCTAAGCAAAACCCTGTAAGTGACCTTCAGGAACAGCCCATCTCACAGCCCACCCTGCTCTTTTATCTCCATTCTGCTTTTCAAAAGAAAACCAGTTTGCCTACAATATCATACAGAAGAAGATGTTAATAAATACAAAGTACAGAATATAATTTTCTTAGCAAACAAGATGTCAACTCAACAGCACAAATGTCATATTTACATTCATCTTATTAAGATTTATACCATTTAATGTTGGGCTTTAAGAATTATACTATAAATGGAATATAATTTTCATATAAAAGGGACAGTATATTTTTAAATCAAGCCTGTAGAAACTCACTCATCAGTGGTTTATGAAACTTGAGTACACCGATGCTTCAGTACTCAATTAATGTCAGGCAATATGGATTTCAATCTGGCTTGAAATATATTTAAACAAATGAAGTAGATACAAATGCTGGCTCTTTGGCCAGCCAGAGCTAAAAATCCATTTTCTACCCCATTTATAATAAGAAGTAATCTGAATGTAATTTATCTAAAGCACAATATGTTTCTCTAATTTTTACATGTAACCATTACTTATAGTTTAAGTAATAGTTATATCCACAGATCTTAGTGCACTTAATTGAAAATGCATGGTATTAAAACATAAAGCTCCATCCTTCAAAAATAGAAGCATTATTCTAAGGAATAATTGAAGTGGGGGAGCAGGGACTGGGAAAAGGAAAAGGAAGGAAACCTTAACAAAAATCCCTAAATGCAAACATTTCTTCCCATTTATGTTATATTAGGATTGTTTTTGAATAAAATTAGTCTCTCTCAGCCCCATATTTCAGTTTAGATTACAAAGTCCTCTCATCTGATTGTCACATTTTACGCTGAAGTCAAATCCTTCTGCAGTAGAGTGACATGTCAAGGGTGACAATGACAAATTGTCACTAAGTAAGGAATAACACATGACAGGGCGTTCGGCCATAATGAGATATATGCATGCCTTGAGAGCGTTTGCAGGCATGAGGCTGAAGGGCGATTGCTCCCAGCACTCATAATGCTGCTAGGTCTCATTAAGACTTTACATGCAATGGAATAGATTTCCAGTGATTAAAAGGAAAAAAAATATTTATGAATGAGTAAATTATGGCAGCAAGTTTTATTTTTATTCATACTTTCCTAGAAGTGTGTACGGTTTATAAGGCCTGGTTGAAAAAGGAGAAAGGGTCTTTTATCCCTCTTTTAAATTTTTTATGTTACTGTCCATCATGGCAACATACAAGTTCCATCCCCACTAAATGAATAGCAACAGTGAAATCTTTGGCCTAATGGACTTGATGGTGCTCCCTGACACGTATTCATCTGTAGCCATAAACTTTACATGGGCTAGGTGTTGCTCTTAAATATATAATGATTTTATTAATGTCTCTTTTTGTTGGTGTGGGTTTAGATGTAATACAGGGGCATGTCAAAGTTCACAGAAAGGTTTCTAACTTATCCTTTGTGATTTGATTTCTAACGACTTTTTAAACTTAGTACCTCTTAATTAATAATAAGCACAACCGGTAAATCCTGACAAGACTATCATAACATAGAAACTTTTATGAAGAAGGTCAGGCCTGTGGTTAAAAGGACTTAGGAAGTCATATATTCAGCTTGGTCAGTGACTCTCACCACCAGAGAAGGAAGATGAGAAGATGACGTTACGGGGTTTATGGCAATCCTCACACTATAGATGTGTTTGACCAAGGACTCAGGGCAAGATGTAGGACAGTTGTTTGTGCAGGAAAGAAAAAAAATTAAGTCAGATAACAGGATGTGTGCGGTACTTATGGTCCTCCCACTGTCAAGAGCAGGTTTACTGACCTTTCTATGCCCCATTTTCCTTGATTAAAAAAGGCTGCCATGAAATTTAATTTCTCCACCATCTGTAGAGCACACAGAGCTTTTGGGACTAAAATAGCCCCAACTTAGAATGCAAAACCTCTTGGTATTAACTTACTGTCTCCATAAGCAATAGCAGTCAGTGATTTTCTCCCACTCAAGATGAAAAAAAAAAAAAATCTAATTTTTGTCTAAATGTGAAAATCATAGTCTCATCCCATTCTCCCCTAAAAAAACTATCTTGTCTCATTTTGTTTTAAAAAATGAAGAGACATCAGCAACTTTGTGGATACATGTAAGATGTCTCAATATTTACAAAACTGAAGTGCTACTCTCAGATTTTACCACTGAAGTAAGCAAGTTGATGATAGTATGTTGCACTTTTTGTCCAATCTATGCAACACTAGGAGCATCTTATTCTAAACAGAACTCCTTCATTTCTCAGAAAGAAAGGAAAAAGCTATCATGACAGACAGTAAAATGGAAGAGAAGATGACTGCTTTGGAAGAGAGAAAACAAAGACAGACCCACTGTCCAGGTGCTGAGATTGTGTCCCTGCTTGGACGCCTCACACAAGAGCACAGGCTTGTTAAAACAAATCTTTGTGCCAAATCATTTAATTAGTCACAGTAATACTTGGTATTTCTATAGCATTGGTCACTAAAGAGCTTCACAGACTCTTCACTGAAAAATTCTTTCCATTTTGCTACCAGATATGCCTCTTCAGAAGTTCTAGGGTAGTTATGATTTCAGCTGAATCTATGGCAGCAGCAAGAAGGAAAACAGATCTCCCAGATGTAAGGAATTTTTCCAGCATGATATTCTTCTGGGTATCCCAAACTTGTTTCCCAGATCTCAGTCACAACAAGGCATAAAGCCAGAACTGACCTTGAAAGCCTTTAAGTTTGGATTTTAAATAGAAAAGAATCTGTGGGTGCTACTGCATTGCTAGAAATGAGGCAAATCAGAGACTTTCCATTTGAGAAAACAGAGCCTATCAGATTGGCCTCAGGCCTTGGATTCAAACCACTACCCACTTAAATCACTCCTGCTGAGGTATTTTTCTTCCTGCCAAGGAGAGCAGTTTGTGCCCTTACCTCTCATCCAGCACGTCCCCAGCTATACATTGCAGCCTCTAAATGGCAGTGCCAGTCACCAGCCTCAGCTCTCCCATTCAAACAATAAAGTCACAGGCTCCTTGGATCAGGGAACAACCCCTATGGCTGGAGCTGACAACCTTGGATTCGTTGCTCTCACAGCAATAAATGAGTTGTGCGAGTACATAAATTTCAATTACTCACTGCTTTGGAAAGGGATTTCTGGACTGTATTATCTGTGGTTATATCCTTGGCAGCGGGGCCACCCAGGCATTTTTCAAACAAGAGCGACACCTGGGTTGTAGCATTCAGTGGAATGGGTTAGTTTATGCTTGCAACCCTTAACTGTCCCACAGAAATATGTTTCACAGATGGGATGGTCATTGCAACAAACTGGGAAGTGAACATGATGATGGCAGTTTTATGCATTGGCAACTTGTCTGTTTTAATTTTAGACTTTCTTGATGGCTGTGCTGGCCCTTGACAGCCATGGCCCCTGGATATTGCAGAACAGTTTTTTTTTATTTTTTAAAGTGTACCATTTACTTATTATATCCTAGCTTTTTACAAAATAAAGTAATTGCTGCTGCTATTTATGCAGAAAAATTACAACAAGCTGAATTTTCAATTTGCACCCATGAACTCTAATCTGCTTTAATATATTGACATTGTTGTTTGCATGAGGCCCATCCCAGGGCAAACACACATGGAGCAGTCCATGTTGAGTACAACAGAGTATGGGGACGTGCCCCAAAGATACAAATGTTAGGGTGTTACACCTTTCTGGCCTGCACACGTCTCTCCCTACAGGGACAATACCTTCCTCTGCATCACAGGAAGCACATCAGGCTCTGAGATTTGTCCAGGTCCCTTCAGAAGACACATTAATGTCCAAGAGAAATGTTGTAGGTGGAGTGTATATAGGAAACATGCCCAAACAGGTTCATATGCAGATCTGGGGGCTGGTCAGCTTGGCTTCAGAACTGAAGGGAAGGATCTCCCAAGAACTCTCTGGCTTCAGGAGCGTAGAACCTGGTGGATCCTCAAAGAGAAACATTTACACTAGATGTGGAAGGCCAACTGCTTCTAGAGGTCCAATCTGCTCACTATTTACCTCAAAAAAATCCAAGAATAAGAACCAAAGCTTCGTGGAACTAAATGGACTCAAATAAATGAAGCTGCGGTAGCCCGGGAATTTTGAAACCAATGAAGGTGTGAATCCCTTCACAAAAGAATGAGCAGAGAAGAAAACATAGGGAAAAAAGGGAAAATTAAATTACAGCAGGAACCTGGTCCTATGACCTCAAACTGTGTATAGATCATCATATTTTGAACACATTTGGATACCAATATATACTGAGCAAATTAAGTTAGGTTTTGATTATTTACATTCCTTTATGTTGCCAAGTATAATGAAAGCTTTTTCCTGTTCAAATAGTGAGTACAGACATGGGTACAACCGTTAAGGTAAGCGCTATAAATGGCTAATCAAAAACAAAGTGGAAAAAACCAACATTCTGAAATGAAAATGTTTTGCTTCTCCTGAGTAACTTTGAAACACGTCTGGAAAGCACATCCTAGACTCTTTCCACTTGTTGTTATAGTTTTACACTTTTTAGTCTATGGCAATTGTGTAAAGCTTAGACTGAGGTGAGAAGAGGCTCCCAGAAATGCTCAACAAGTTTCTAATGGCTATTTTCACTCCATTCCCTGAATCGGATACAGCAACCTGGGAGGGTGGGTAAGGAAAAATCCAGTCTGCATACACAATTTTTCCAGATTTACCACTCTTGTAGCCATAAAATTTACATACTACCACAGTGCAGAGAACATTGTGGATCTCTAAAGAAGGATTAGCCCCTGTAGGGCTGTGCTGTGCCTTGTCCATCCACTGCCGCCGGAACTTTCCTGTCACTGTGCCCAGGGGTTGCTAGCTCAGCACGGAGAAGCAGGCAGCAGGGGGTGAGAGAAGCACAGCAAAGGATTCTGCAGACCACACAGTGCCACACTTGAGCCCTGAAGTTCAGCAGTAGTCAGGGAGCTACAGCATTCCTTGTGACAGACAGGAGGAAGCCTGCAGCCTCCTTACAACAGCAGTTTCATCCAGGCCAAGTCCAGGGAACAGGAAAAATGGTATGAAGTGATTTTCCCAGCACCTCCAGCCAAACTTAAAATTTTGTTTAAATGGGAATTGAGTCCTGAGCCTTCAGACAGAAACCTCTTTGAGCTGAGAGTGAACCAGAAACAGTTCTAGGGTTGTCTCTTTTTTTAGTTTGGATGTGTTACTAACACAGTATAACGCTACAGTCAGCTACACATCATCCCAACTGTAAAAATTAAGAAGAGCTGTTGAATGTCAAGTGATGAAGCACAAAGTGTCACAACTTCAAAAGTCCTGTTTTTCTGGCAATATTTACTTATTCACATGACACATTAACATATGTAATAAGTACATAATAGAACAAATGTCATATGGAGAAGTCAATGTGTACCCACAATATACTGAACAGTATTAGAAAAACCTTAGATTGCTTTAATTTCATTATTTATATACCTGAAAAATAATTCCAATGTTGCAGTAGCAGCCTTTCCTCCTGTGACTGTAGACAATTTTGCATTAGCAGAGTTCATGACTATTGCTCTTCTTTTCTCCCTGAACAGACCTTGCAGAGAAGAGTTTCCTTTTCACTGATTTTCTAAAGGATTTATGGGGAAGAAAAAAAAATAGAGCTATAAAGAAGAGCTGTTCTTTAGAAAGTTATTTTGAGCATTTTTACTTCTAGCTTGGCTAGCAAAGGCTCATCCCATTAGTCCCTAAATTATGTAAACCATGAACATTATTAAACCATGAGGTTGATACAGAATTATTGTGTAAGATTATGACCAGATCTTGAAAGTTCATTTTGTCTCAGCTCATTCACTGGCACACACTTAGCTGCTTTTCTTGCTTCCAAATTATGTCTAATGTCCATTGCATGTGTCATATGGCAAACATCAGCCAGTTCTGCAAAAGCTGTTTTCTAAACATGTTTGGTTAGATTGTTTTTAAGGCAAGTTCATTTCCTCTGCCAAATTTGAAGAATAGACAGCCTGACATGTATGCAGCATTTCAGCTTCACGGTCAATAGTCTTCATTCATTATTTGGGTGCGAAAATAAAGTGTAAGAAATGAAATGCTGCTACAGGCTTCCCTACATCTGATACTAGCAATCAATTTCTCCAATAAGAATATTTTGGGGTTGGTGCATATGCAAAGAAAATAGAAACACAAAGGCAAATGATGCAAATATATGAGCCAGGTAAAAATTAAACAAAAAAAATTAAAAAGAACTGCAGTATATTTTAGGCTGGTGCATCTTAAATCTGAACTCTTTTCCCCTCCAAAAGAATAAAGATTTTATTGTTATTCATCTTCTGAGTTACAACAGATACATTTGCCATATTAAACTTCTAAAGAGTGTGGAGATCCTTGGGTAAATAAATCTCCCAATTTTTTAACTAGCAGAACAGTAGCAAAGATGCTGGCTACGTGGTATTCGTTAAATAAACTAATAGATTTCACAACTGAACTGAGACTCTCACTGTTACCCTCAATCTTGAACTTCGACTTGACCTAATCCCATATCAACTGATAACAGTTTACCATCTGTCCTTGGTCAGCCCAATGGAAGACTTCAAAGCATAGATTTAATAGCATATAGTTTGGCCTTGACATACAGACTGTATCTGTTCTTATTTAAAGAACAATAAAACCTTGTATTTAATTTCTTTCTTTTTCTTCTTTTTTTTTTTTTTTTTAACAGATGGAGGGCTGGTGTCTTATTCCATTCTGTCACCCCATCTGGACGCCTTAAATGTGATACTAAGGGAAGCATGGGGTGAGCCCACCAAAAGCTCAATTCAAGTTGAGACACACTGAGAAAGGAAAGAAAATAGACTGATACCAATCGTGCATCATGGCAAAATAAAGGCATTTAAGGCTGCCATAGGGGAATGCTGAGAAGAAATCAGCACTTACCTCTGAAAATAACAATGCAGGATTGGAGTTCACTTAACGTTCTCAAAGAAGTTTGGATGCTTCATGAATAACACCTAACAGAAAATAAGTATTTTTGTCCACCAATTTATGTATCACATTGCAAAGGAGCAAACCCCAAACCTAAACATCACAGGAATCATTTTCTGTTTACTATTCCTCCTGAGGCCTCACCAGAGGAAAACTCACCTTAGAGAGTTCAAAGAATATGTTTTATTCTCACTGAAAAATTAACTGGTTTTGTTTCCTGTATGATCTCTTCAATACAATCTAGAGTTCAAAAGATGGTGGGGTTTGTTTTTTTTTGTTTTTTCATTCCTTTTGTGAAACATTCCAGTGCTTTAATACACCAATGGCATTTTTTAATTCAGAGTGGTAGATTTAGCTAACATTCTTTAAAGGATAAAGGACCCCCAAAATCTGAGCTACTACCTGCTTGACATAGGGCAAAGGACTGAACACAGCAAATCCTACAGTGTTTTCCTCACTATGAAAATGTAGCAGAGCACTGCATGATTATAAATACCTTACCAGTGCTTGCTGACTCCTTAATCTGCAAATGCTCTGCACAGACAACTAAGGATGTCCTCTCTTTTAACAACTCTGAAGGAGCTACTATATTCAGCTATAAAATAATAAATAGCAAATGAGTTTACTTTTAGTGGTTATTCAGAGTTTACATTGGTCCTTTACATAGGTGGACCCCAAAGTTCCCTTGAATTGCAGAGTGAAAAAACCTTATCAATGGTGGGACATTGACCCTAGAAGCAAGAGCTTCAGTCCCAGTTACCTCTAAATTAATACTTTCATTCCAGTATGTCCTGACATTAGGAAATTTGGTGGAAGAAAGGAAGGATGGCAGGATAATACAAAGGAAAATTATTAACAACTATTAGGAATTTAACTCTACCCTTTTCTGGTGTCTGTATCTGTCTGTAGATATGAAAAAACAGTATAATCCCCTTTTGTACTAGCAAAGGATGTTGGGTTACTCACCATGGACAAAAATTCATCATTATCTTGTCATATTAATCAAAGCTTTGACAGACAATGCCAAGTCCAGTGATCAAAGCACTGTAAAAGTATGAACAGGTTTCTGCTCAATGAATCTCTGCATAGACCCCTACAAGCATATTTAAGAATATTATTCACTAAAATGAAAGAAGAAAATAAAATTGATCCAGCCCAAAAATATTTTTGTGTTTCCTGTGACAAAGGTAAAATCCTTGTATTTTGTTTGGATTGAAAAGAATTTGTGTAACTTCTATTTTTTTTTAAGAGAGAATGCAAGTCTAAATCGTTTCAAAACTGCTGATGTCAACTTTCCCTTTTTTCACCTCTAATTTTTATTCACAAATTTCAATGTTTAGGGAGATAATTTGGAACAGAATGGCTCTAGTTTCAGTCTCCCAGGACAGCACCCCAGCCCTGAAGCAACATTTGAAGTATGAATATTTCCTATTGACACTGTTCCACTTTGGGAAATAAGCATTTCTTAGATCAAAGACAGAAATTTGAGTGCGCATCTTAAACACAAGACTGTGCAACTACTTTATATAAAATATATCTAGCTTGAAAGCTCCAATGTAATCTCAGCTTCAAAATGCAGTCTGGCTGGGGAGTTATGTACTCTTTTCACATACAGGAAGGGCTTGATTTAAATCCCTGTCATCAGTTCCTCTGTGAAAGACTACAGGATAGCGTTTCTATGGAGAGCAGTCCCAAAGAGATAATTTTTCAGGAAATAATAAATGAACATGCATCTGTGTATGTGCTGCAAGTTCTGTGAAGTCAAGAACTGGGAAAGGAGGATTTGAATGTGAAAATATCTGTCCTCTGACAGCACCTTGGGCACTCAGCATGAGGCAGACCAGCCAGCACCTAAACACACCAATCTCCAAACCCCCAAGTGAACAGTGTGGAAAGAGCACCTGCCAGCATTACTGCAAAGTGGAAATCTTCAGAAATGGTTTTGTTCACTGGTGCAGGGTGTTTCTCCCTTGCTTCCTCTAATGGACACTTCTCCCGTTCACTAGCAAGCCTACCTGCTTTGAGATAAAACCTGCAATGATGCTGGGAGCAGCACCAGCCTGGGGGGAGGAAGCATTTAAAGCCCTTTACCAAAGCCTCTGCATGTCAGACTCAGTCTCTGCATCTCTTCCAAAGGAGTCAGGCCGGGGGATCTGTTTGAAGGCTCGAATAATGTAGCAGT
The DNA here is from genome assembly GCA_013397245.1 of Thryothorus ludovicianus. Taxonomy (NCBI): domain Eukaryota; kingdom Metazoa; phylum Chordata; class Aves; order Passeriformes; family Certhiidae; genus Thryothorus; species Thryothorus ludovicianus. Next base: position 74,337 of record VZTB01014880.1, on the reverse strand, counting down.
TCTGTTTTCCTAATGCTCTGTCCTTTCTCAACTGCAGAGGAAAAGCAAGTCAAGTGTGTCCTTATACACTACTTTAGTAAAATGGATGTGCAGTACGTACTTCATTACAACCACCATGGGAATTAAAAGTAACTTGAGCAAATGGCCCCAGCTCCACGTAATTATCTTTTGAAAGCACTTGAAGACAAAGGGAAAACTCACCAAAGTAGCTGAAGAACAGCAGAGTTTGCCGAGGGCCGGGCGAGCAGCCGGTGCTGACCATGGGCTCAGCAGTTCCCCCATGAGCCCGGCTCTCCTGCCGGCCGGGCCCGGGACAGCGGCAGCGGGCAGGGGCTCCCAGGGGAGAAGCCCTTGCTCGGATGTGAGCAGGACAAGGCTGCAAGGCGCCGGGCCGTGTGTCTGAGCAATGCTGCCCTCCCATGGCCCTTGCTCAGCCCGCTCACGCTAAACCCTGCAGGGCCCCGGCGGGCCCGGCCGCACCGCCAGGGCGGCAGCAGGGCGGGGGTGCTGGGCCCCGGGCCCTGCCTCAGGCGCGGCGCCGCCGGAGCTGCTCCCACATCACTGATCCGCCTGGCAGTGCCCGCGCTCTGCCCACGCCTCATCATGGACCACAGCCCTTCCCAGCCTCCAGGTCCCTTTTTCTCGTCAGTCTCCTGGCTTGGTAGCTAATTCTCGTGTTAACTCGTTCAGAGGTAATGCAACAGAGAAGCAAGCAGCTGAGAAGTCTGAGAGCATATTCTTTAATATTCTTTTAAAAAGAAACTTCCAAATGATTACACGTACAGGGCTCTGAGAGGCTCCCGTGGTGACATCGAGGGGGACTGCAGCCAGACCCCAGGCCTTGGGCAAGCCCAGCACTGAGCCTTCCTTCTTCTGATGGAACAGTGAGACTTCCCTTCCTTGAAGGATGTTTCTCTTTTGAAAACATTTCTAGCTCCTTTTTTACCTACTTACTTCTTCCTTGCCACAGAGTGGCTGAAAACAGCTGTGGTTGTAAGAGGCTGCAAGTCCTGGCTGTAAAACCTGAATATGTGTGAAGATTTATTTAAATAAACAAACTACTTTTCTGAAATGGGGCACAGAAGGCTCAAATGCCAGCAAGTAGTTCAGCAACAACAGAGGCACCCATGGCTGAAATGTGTTTATGTGGACAAAATCCCACAGCTACATTTTTGTGACTGCTCTGTGTGGAGAAGGCAGCTTGAACTGGGTACAGCTCACAAGTTTATAAGCAGCTGCAGAACATGAAAGTATAAGGAAAAAGAAATGGTAAATTGAAGAGATTTAGCATGGCAGGAGAAAATGACAATCCATTGACTCTGCTCAGATCCAGCTGTACCCTGGATGACAACTGCATATTTTGTGCACTTAGTGTAGTTGGCTCCATAAGGCAGTCAGAGGCACAGAGACACTTTTAGCTAAAGGGGAATAGTACTTCTCCCTCAAATCCCCGGAAAATCACTTCTCCAGCACAAAATAGGTCTGCCTTAAGCCACACTAGCCAGCTTTCCAAATCCGCTGTGGTCTGAGCTCTGCAGTTCTGAAGCAAACCAGTAGCTTCTATGTTATATAAAAGTTACTGACTTTGTGTTTACCACGTGCCTTCTCAGATGCTTCTTGAATCTGGATTGTTTCCAGTGTACATATATAGTTTATATACGTTTATAACTTTATAAAGTTTTAAAAGCTTTGGCAGTCTGTCAGCCAGAGCTGTGGTGTAGGTCTAGTGTGTGTTTATGGGGCATGAGCTGGGAAGTTTCAAGAGTCTTTACGGACTTGCAGGTGGAGGTAAGTAGAAGCTATATCCCACATGAAGAGGATTTCTTCTGTGTATTAAAACCAAAGTTTTCCTCTCCAAGCACAAATTCCTGACTGAGCTTCACTGTAATCATTTATATCACCAGATCTCAGGAAGTGCTCTCCTCCTGGGGACCTACAGAGCCCCACAGCTGTCTGACTGGACACACAGGCTGTCACCCCTGTGCCACCCCAGGTCTCACAGCCCCCTGGCCTTCCTGCAGCCCACACTGTCTTGCACATGATGACAAACATGAGCTACAGGCTTGACCCACCCTCCAACTTCCATCATGCCTTGTGTGCCATGGCCATGGTCTTCCTCTGCCAGGCAGGAGGGCCCCTCACATGACTAACTCTGGCCTTTCTGTGCGTGAATTGTGGCAAACCTCACTGAGGAGTTGGACAATGGAGTATCAGAAAGCCTACTACCACCTTTGGATGCAGAATTTATCCTTAGTTTCAGTCTTTTGTCCCACATCCCACCCCCAAACTTCCCTGGGCTTCTCCTCATGAGCTCTTCTGCTCCCAGCTTTGCTCTGTCCTTGAGCAAAACCATAGGCAGAGATACACCCCAGTCTGTGAGTACTGACCAGCTGGATCTTAGAAGTCTAATTCTGAGAAAAATTATTCTCACCTTGCATGATTGCCCCTTTCTATGGGCTACCACACAGTAATATGTGGCTCTACTGGTTTTACCACCCCACTGTGACATGCTCTTGAAACCTGATACGTAGCTTCTGATGGTAGACCACAGCTGGCTTCCAGCAGGCAACCCAACAAGCAGTGGAGATTTTGAATATAAAGCTATTAAAACACAAGGTAATGTGAAGTGTCAACTTCCTTCCGGGCTGCTGTAGCAAGCACTGAGGAGAGGAAGACAGAACACATTTCTGTAATGACCTAATTACAGTTAATAAAAAAAGCGTGGAATGTCGTCTTGGAGAGGCTATATTCAACAATAATGCATCTAGGAATGCTGGACTCTGTTGTGTGCATTCCTTACATTACCTGAGCATCTGTTTCAAACCATCTCCTGACAAACTAATTTCCCCCTCAAAATTTCAGAAGATGGAGGCATCACTGTTCTGTCCCCCCATTATCTTCAGAAAGTGAAGCACAGCTATTTTTACTAGCATTACAAAACACCTTACATTTAACCCAAACAGTGGAAGACTTTTACTGCTCTAATACACGAGGGTATTTCCCTTTCTGAGAAAATGCTCTCTATGAATATATATTTAGAATTCTTCCTACAAACTGATGACCTGACTACAATCAGGGAATTACTAGAAAAATGAGAAATTGTAAATAATTATTTCAAAAGGAATTAATTATTACCTGTTCTTTAACTAACAATGTACTAGAAGCTTCCTAAAAAAATAGTATCTACCATTTTGAAAAGATCAGATCCTTAAAATGCAAAGAAAGTTGTCTGTTTATTGCGCCCACTTGTATGAAGTGGAAGGTTTCAGGAAGGTAGTGGGGAGAGTTCATACAAGATGTTGCAAATAATTAAGCAATGGGAATTTGCTTTTGCAAAGGATTCTTTGTTTATAAAATGCAAAGAACTTCTCAGAAGCAGGCTATGAGTTTTACCATTTCTTAAAGTGCAGTGAGAAAGACTTGAAAACTTATCCAGTCTTGGCAACAGAGACAGGCACTAAACCTAGGAGCATGTTGACTTCCCTGCTGGAAGCATTAGGAAGTTTCCCTCAGATAAAAAGGCAGGAATGTGCTAACTTCTGCCCTCCATAACACCCACAGAGTACTAGCATTATGATTATGTTGATGATATAACCTCTTCAGTCAACCATCTCATGTCCACACAGGTAATTATATTATAATTGCTAAAGGGTTTTGGAAAACTGGCAGCCACGTGAATGCTTGGTTGGTGCAGCACATACATTTGCCATCTTAAGGTGATTAATGTAATTCCCATTCCAGGACTGGCCAGATGATTAGTTCAGTGCTACCCTTCATATTTAAAAGCAAATGGACAAGAGAAATAATCCAGAACATACGCTACTCCTCATTTGTGACTTAGAAAGGAGTTTAGAGAGGAACCTGTATAGTTTTCACTGCAGATAGATAGCTCCTTGAATTTGACTGAAGAGACTGAGGCTGGTTTACTTCACAAGGCCTCTACAGGACATTAACATTGGATATAAATAATTTAGCCTGACAATTAATCAAGAGCAAACACTTTTCAGGGCTTGTAGGAAGGACCAGAAGATGAAGTGACATGTGCTGTCTGGGAATTTTATATGCGGTTTAGTACCTGACTTAGCATGTGATGCTGAGCAAGCTGAACTGTGTTTCTGGTCCCTTGTTTCCCTTTAAAGGGAAGAGGGTACCTGGCTCCTAGATATGAGCTTCTCCTACTGATGCTCAATTCTTGTAAAATAACTTAGCATCTTTGGAAAAAAGATGTACAAAAACATTATTGATCCCAAATGTTTTGCATACTGTGTTGCTGCACTCAATGAAACAATCAAATATAGAACATGTTTCTGCAAAGCCAGCATGTAGAAAACTCTCTATTGTCTCTTTCTGCTTTATCAAGCAGCCCACAGAATTCTTTAGAGGCCATAGTCAATACTATTTAAAACATCAAGACTCATTTTACACTCCACGTTCTTTGTAATTTCTCTTTCTCTCAAACAGGTAATATACTACTGGGAAGAATGCCTTCCCTTTATAATTGCACCACACAAAGCTTCAGACATACACATTTCAAGTGAGTGCCTAAAATTTTGAAGGCTCTCATTATCCTTGTAACACAAAGAGACTTTCTGGGGGCCACTGCTTTTGTGAGAAAGGATGTGTATTTTGTTTCCACTCAATGTTACAGTGAAATATAATGTCATGACCACCTCATAGACTTACTGGTAATCCATTTAGTGAAAAATCAAATCCACCTATTGTATATGCATGGCTTTATGATAATGCAACAATCCATACAGGATAGCCTAGCAGCAACTGGTTCTAACTTGTCCCTGCCAATCATTCAGCTTCCACTGCATGTCTCTTGCAGCCACAGGGCTGGCATGTGCATCTTGACAGCCCTGGAAATTACTCTAAACCACTTCATCACATTCCAAACCAACACTTATTCTGATTACAAAGTTAATAGCTTGAAATGGACATTCTAGAATTAACCCTGTGACCTGCTAGATTGGTGACAAGGAGACAGCAAAATGTGACGCTGGCACCCGGCTGAGTGACAATGCCTGGTGATGCCTGAGGCTCCACTACTAGGAGCAATGTTGGAAAATGGAGGTAATTGTTTTTCATTTCTTCTTTTGGCCTCCAAAAGTTTGTTTTTCATAATTGACTTTCACATGTGACTGTGACTTAATGCATGATATATATATTCAATAAGAATATATAGCACTTATTCTCAATAAGAAAATATCAGTGATGAGGCATAATGATGCGGCTTGATCAGATACTTGGTTAATTCTCTACTGTTTGAAGATGGAAGGGATTTTCTCAGTAAAGCACGTGGAACTCTTGGGACAATACAGGTATTTAGAGCTCTTCAACAACTACTTTTGGCCAGTAGCTGAATGGTTTACATCCAGCCAAGGAATGGATGATATTAAAGTATTATCAGCCAGGGAAATAGAATTATTTCTTAGTTAAAAAGGGGCTTTAAACTTTACTTCAGAAAACAAATGAAGAAAAGTCCCAAGCCCTATTTTAATAAAGGGTTGTACACTCAGCAGGTTTAGGTGCCTCACTGCAATGAGCAACAATACTAGCACTGCAAAGGGGGCAGGAACACATAACCAGGGAGTACAAAAGACTATGGGACTGTGCTACTGACCCCAGGTGCCCACTGGATTAGCTTAGTTGAAATGTGAATCTATTCTCTGATTGATATCAAGCCCATCTATAGAAACATATACGACAGGAATGAACCAAATGAGTCTCATTCTCTAAGACTTAATAGGTCTGAATCTGGATTTTAAAGGCCTGAACAATGAAGGAAAGAGATTCTGGTGATGGAAACTTTGCAGAACAAAAATATTCCAACCTGAATCCACACAGTATAAGGCATTAAGGACATCTTTTTATCTTTGGAAATTATTTTACAGTTAACTGGCTAACTCTGAAAATAAAGCCTCTTTTAATTCTCTCTCCTTGGATTTGCAATGGGAAGGATTTAAAGAACTATATTTGATTCATTAGGTTGAAGTACTCACAGTACTGTACATTGTTTTAGTGTACTAAATATAGTTGACTTCTGTCTCTTTCAATTACCCTTCTAAAAAGGATCCTTGAAAAATAGTGTCTCTATATATAATTTGGTTTGCTGTTGATTAATTTTTCTCTTCTAGTGCTTGCTTATGTTTTGCAGGGTAGGAAGGGCAAAATAGCTTAAGGGGGGAAAAAAGCTCTTTTTCTGAGTTTAAGCTTGTAGTATCTTCCCTTCCATATTTTTATCTCATCAGTATAATGTCAGGATCATTGATAAGGACAAAAAAGTATAACAGAGAATGAAGTCTAACAGAGTATCTTAACCTTGGTAAAATAGACCAACTGTAAGAAATCCTGAAAGTAAAAAATAAATTTCTACACATGCTATCCTCATCATTAGTATGAAGAAAAGCTTAACACAAGTTTTATATAAATAATCCACTGACTAGTCCTCTTTTGGCACAGCAAAGAACTGTAGAGGAATAACATGCCCTAATTCTTAAAAGAACCATGCTATGCATCAGAGGTACTCCTCAACATTTCAGAAATAGTTCAATTCCGTTTGGTATCACTTATGTGTATGCCCTCTGTAAGCTATGTACAACTCTTAACACCACTCAACCTCTCAAAAGGAGATAGAAACCAGGCACGAATTCTGGGGCAGGTCTTGAACTCAGCTGCTGCTTTGCAAAGGATGCAGCAGTGAGAGCCAAAGGGTTTCTGACTGTGATGTCCTCCAACCATCAAACGGTAATCAAATACTTTGATGAGGAGGAAGCAAAAAAAAAGATTAATGTATCTTAGTGATCTGTTAAAATTTCAAAAATAGTAATTGCTGAACTTGACTGCTCTAAAAACCTTTGTTCTGAAAACAGAACTAGGCAGCAATGACTTGCCCTGAATTTCTGCAGAGTCTAAAGGATCAAAGATCTGTTGAAGTTTTATTCACCCACCTTGTTTCAGTGTTTAGACTGGGCTGATTCTCTACAAAGACAAAAAAATACCCCAGACTTTCAAAAAGGAAGGAAATGCTCCATTCAGAGAGACATTAATTCTCTCCAACCTTCTTTTCTAACTTTTCCAACCTTCTCGTTGGACTTATAGAAGTCTTCCCTACTGTATTTGATAGTGCTTTCATTATTATCAGGATTAATCTACTACTAAAATTTAATGCAGAAAATCAGCAGTCCTCATGTATGTTTGATTGATTCCTTTAGAGAAACACAAAGCAAGAAAGCCAGATCCTAGAATAAGACCCAGAAGAAGTTATGACAGAATGGAAAAACTTTCTAGAGCATCCTATGACAATAAATGACAGCAAGTTAGGTAACACACTATGGTATCAAAGGCAGAAGTGATGATTATTTATGGAACTGGGACTTACAACTTCCCAGAGACAAGTGTCTCTGGAGTAGCTTTCCTAAAATTTCTCTTTCCCATCCACCCATCAGATGTTCCCTACCCTTTCTCTTGTCTTGTGTCCTCCAGACATTGGGCTGTCACCAGGAGGAGGGGAAGAACAGACCACACCTGCACCATAGCTTGTACAAACATTGTTAACTGGCAGTGCTCACAAATTCTGTTATAAGCTGTGTAGTTATGTAAGTTTGATAGTCTTTTGTGGGCTGATGGCTTAAATAACCTGCCAGCAGATCATACACTAGAAACGTGTCACTGCTTGTGATACAAGAGCAGGTGTGTTCTTGCCCATTACTGGAATGCACCCACTGGGGCAGGGTTTAAAATTTACCAGTTCAGACAAAGATATCATCTTCAGGTTGCAACAAAGGAAACAAAAGAATGGAAATCTCTTAGTAGACATTATTTTTTTTAATTATGGATATTTATTTAACAAGTACTGTTCCTGTTAAAGCTCCACATTTTGAGCAGGCAGTAATTCCTCAGACAGAAAATTATGTCATACCCTTCGCCACCAGAGGTTTGGATCCCTGTTGGATTGTTTTACCAGAAGTACCAGTTGTTGGGCACATAGTTAGAAATTTAAATATAACATGTAATTTTTAGTTGGACACTCCATTGCTTGCTGCTGACCTATATAGACTATCCATGCATTCAGGCAGGTTTTTTCAGGGAAAAAAAACTCCCAAAAAAACTTACAAAATTCTTTTTCTATCTTTCAATCTAGATATTTGAGACTTCAAGAGATAAGTAGGGGCTCTCCCTTGGGGACTATTAATATATTAAGAAACTCAAGCATTCCTGAGAAGCCATACCTAGATGAGACATAAATATATATATATACCATGCCTATGAAGTAAAGGAGTATTCTGATGGCTAAACATCACACAATTGAGTAAAACCATTTTCTAGAAGAAATCGCTTCCTTGGTACATTTCATTCCCTGTTTGATGGTCTTTCAGAAAAACTAATAAGATTGTCAAAGGCAAAATGATAATGTGGAAATAGAGCAAGTGTAGGCTTCTCTGATGAGAAATCAGATGTTTCTGTAGGAGAGAAGTGGAGTGAAAGTGGATGGAAGAGAGAGAAGAATATCTGTAGAACCTATAAAGATCTGAAGAGATACTGCAGTGCAGAAGAAGAAGTAAAAGGAGAGAGTTTAGGGGAGAACAGAGAGGAAACTCTCATGCACTATTTGTGTCTCCTTAAAAGCTACATGTAATATTACAGCCCCTGCCAAGCTGCAAAACTCAGGTGACCCACAGTGATCTAGGGTCCCCTAGTACCTGTGCAGGACTCAGACTTCCGGTCCTAGGGCTCTGAACATTGCAAGAGTGATTGATTAGAACAGTGCAGCAAATGACATTGTCTGTGCTGAAATGGGGAAGAAATCAGATGCATGGGATTGAAAGAGACAGATGAAGGAAAGACCCAAGGCACATTGCTCTGTCTTGCTTTTACCAGGCAGATGTGATGAAGAGGAAGCAGCAAGGCAGCCACACTTGTGAGAAAAGCCCACACCTTGAATCATCAGCCTTGGGCAAGAGAGCCTCTCCAGAACAGCCATTCCACTTCCTCAGCCAAAAGCACAAAGTTGTGCCCTGGCCTACTCCAATGCCTGCCAGTGCCCCAGGTAACCCATATCTCCCCTCATTTTCTGTGCTCTTCAGGGCAACATGAATTTCATTAAGGCTAATAATTATTCTAATGAGGCTAAATAATTAGTCTAATAAAGCTAAAATACTTGTTGAATAATCAAAATGCTCCCTTGAAAGGCAGAAGGAAGAAGCATATTGCCATGAAATAAACAAAATAATTAATAAAAATGAAATTCATTTTATCACAGGCACTCAACTTCTCACATTCTAGTACAGCAGGTATTATGCAGAGGGGTAAGAAAACAACCACATCTTGAAAGAGCTTATAACAGACATTATGAAAAAAAACTGTGAAGAATGCAGTAAAAACACATACACCTTTAAATACATTTTTTCTCACTCCTCCAGTTCCTCATTACCTTGGACACAGTACCCTTAGTTAATCAAGGAATGTCAAGTTCAAGCACAAGTTCTGTGGTTCAGCTCAAGTTACTGGTTTGCAGCACGCAATTTCACTTCTAAATTACTCATTCCTTGTTAGGGTCTCTCTTGCAATTTTGCTTCTACTCCTAATCTTTAAAGAAAATTCAGCAGTGTGCTTGACAGCCAAAAATATCATTATCTCCCTAGCAGGCAAAGGATACACTTTTAAAGGGACATAAACTTGGTTTTCAGAGATAGTGGTTACCTGCAGTCCTAACTGGCTTCAAATAATATTTTGGGCGCTAATACCTCTGGAAAGTCAGGCATTCAATATAAACAACTGGAATTCACCCCCAAAACAGAATAGGTTCCATGCACTGAAAGAAAAGTATTCTGGTCAAATTTAGAGGAAATCTTGGGCAGTGCTTTCACCAGAAATGGATGACAAATTTCAAAATTGTTTTTAGGAGGTCTTTGCCATGAGGAAGGGAAACAAAGCAATCAGTGACATAACTTGCTGCCACACATAAACCATCTCACATATAAGAATTATAAAGGCAAAAACTGTTGTGAGTCTCTAAAGAGATTTATCAGGTGACACCTGCTCTGGATAAGTGATGAATTTCAAATTCCACCTCCTTCCACATTTGACCACACTGATTTAAAAAGCTCAAAACCTACAAATTACTGATGATCAGCTCTCTCAGTGACAGAGGAAAACAGTTGTTACACTGCACCCAGATATTTTCAGCACCATGTTGTCCTCTAAATGGGATGCTCTTTGCTGTATATTTTTTGATGTGGCTATCACCAAGGAATGTTAGAAGTGAGTGAGGGACTGCACATTTGCTATTGCAGATCCATCCTCACCAATCCAAAGGAAACAGCTCCACAATGAGAGATTAGTGAGAATGTAAGAATAAAGGCATTATTATTTTTTTATAGATATATCTCTTCTCAGAAAGGAATTCAATTTATTACTTACACTATTTTTGTTCAGGTTTAGCAGCAGGTAGACAAAATTAGCTGGAGGGTTACTTACTTTCAAGTAGATCCAGTGTTCCACTCCTCTCCTGGCAGAAAGAAAAAGGAAAGTACCTTCAGGTTTTCAAGGCACAGATCGTGTATTTCTTGTGGTATGAAGTAATTTCTTTCAACATTAAGCTGTGCAATTCACCAATTCCCAGAACTGCATGTTAGAGTTTGCATTCTGAACAAAGCTAAGTACCGTCCCTTCCAGGGCTCTTTTGTCTTTTAAATGCATCCTCCTTGGTTGTATTTCATGTTATTGTGTTCTCACTGCTTCTGTATAAATGAACATATTAATCCTTAATTTTCTGGTTTTCTAGCTCCATTTGCCAAGGAAGAATTTTTCTTCTCTCAGAAGCTGCAGATGCAGATCCCCACTGTGCCAGCTTCTTCCTGTCTGGAGTGATCTGGCAAAGGAATTAGTTCAGGAAAGTTCATAAAAATGTATATTTTCTTTTCACTTCTACTATACTTCACAGCTGTCTCACTGTGCTCTCATCACTTTTCTTTTGAGTGTACTTATGAAAGCCCATCACAGCAGTGAAGGTCTGCAGGGTTGGAAAGCTGACCTTCCAAGACAAGGGATAGAAATGTGGAAGCTAATCTTTCTCCTATCAAATGACAGTTCCTCCACAACTCTTTTTGGGGTACTCCTGAGAAAATCCAAAACCTCAATTTTGAATTGTTGCAGCATTCTCAATGGGGAAGAAAAAGCTTCACTTACAGCAGCTTAGGAAGCTGTGAAACTTGAGGGCCATTTGACAGTTTCCGGCACTTGTATGAAGAACTAAATGCAAGGGCATTAAAATTTGGCATGAAAGCCTACATGGGCAGGATATGCACCAGTCTGGGGGAAGACAGGTTTTGGTAGGATAAGATGAAACACAGACTCCAGAAAGGAGTACAAGTGCAATACTGTTTGTGATTTCATATTTAAAAACCTAGAACATCCGTGTAGAGAAAAGTAGTCAAATTGTGGTAGCCAATAAGAACTGCTGCATTTTTCTTAACTCTGAACTGGTGCTATAGAGGTACCATTCATGGAGATAAAGGACTTAAATGAAGCATCAAGTCCATGGAATCAACTTTCTAAATCTTCAGCTGCTGAATCCTGATAATATCAGTGAAGAAAACTGAAATGCCTATGAGTAAGGATGCAGTTGCATAAAGCTATTTGAGATCTCAACTAGGACTCTAGGACTTTTTAAAAAAGTTGATCCCACCACATCTGCTTTCTCTCTGCCTTTGAGAAAGGACATAATGAAAATCACTTCTCACAAAGAACAGATTCTTTCTCCCTTTGAGTACCTCATCATCACAAAGAGCCCAGCACCCCCAAAACAACATGGGAGGTAAAGGAATTGGTATTTACTCCCACAGAGCTTTTCCAGTCACTTTGATGTTGCAGCCCCACTATAGGCAACAGGATGTGACTCTTGTTCAAAGAGGAGCAACTCTGTGATCTGTTTTACAATGGAACTAGTACACCATGGAAACTCTAATTTAGATGTCCCACTACATATGCTGGTAAAAGCAGATATATACTGGTTATTGAGACACGATCTGTAGTCTGCCTCACACCTCTTACAATGAAGCTCCTGATACTCACCTATCATCACCTGTACAGGGCACTGCAAACCATCCTTGAAACAGCTCATCAGCGACTGGTAGAGTTTCTATTAAAGCCATAGCAGCATTAATATCTGATGTCTTCCCAAAAGTAAAGATGATTTTTCTTTTTTTTTTAAGCAGAAAAGTCTGAGAAAGGCATCATTAGTCACAGGATGAACCAAAGGCAGTTAATCCCCTGTCTACACCTTAAGAAAGGAAAGAGGAGAAAAAGCTAATTTAAACAAATGCTAACAGGGATAAAAAATTCAGACTGATGCCACATTAAATTACATGGGAGGCTGAGGTATCCAGCCATGGTCTTCAGTAAAAAAGAAAATTATAGGGTCTATCAATTAGAGAAGTGGTGCTCTGAGCCTATGTGCTGGCATGCTTACAGTTTTTTTTAATGTCTGGCAGGATGTTTTACAAACTAAACTCAGCAAGATGACAATTCCACGAGAAGGTGCTTCAGATGGTTTTGCTAATAATTTTGATCAGCTGAAATGGAGAAAAACATCATTTATTTGGCTTTTCCAGAACCTGTCAAATCTGAGCAGAACCATTAATTGCCCCCTTCCACATCTTCTCCAGCCATGTCTCCCACCTTCTTCCAGAAAAGATACACTTCAATTTATTTACTTTTTCTACAAGTATTCTGCAAATTCAGCCTTTGTTCCCAAAACAAACTTTGGTCATTCTTCGTGCACTTCCTTTCTAGAAGGAAATGCCATTTCTTGAGAATATTCATTGGAGGCTGGTACTGCTACTGCTGCAAAGATGTAAGTGCTAACCACCATATATTGGCTTTTGTTTTAATAGCCTTTTAACCAACTTTGTTAATGGACTGAATGCAATTTAGATATGGAACTTGGCTAAAATGTAGCTTCAATTGGCTATTAAAATTTAAGAGCCAACTAAGATAGCTAATTACAAAAAAGCTCCAGTGATAATGCTAAGCAGAATTAGTAATAGCAAATGACAGTCTGTCTAGTCTTATTCCCAAAGGGAAAGAAACTCTTAACTGAGAAGTCAACCAGACAACGTGCAGAAAACCTAATTGCATTACTGGTATTATGGCATCCCAAATCTGGCAGCTCACTGGGACAAAACAGTGAGAAAAGTCTGTCAAACTATTCAGGAAAGCAACTGACCGCCTTCTTAATGCTAGCTGCAGCAAATATTGGGAATGATTATTTTATATTAATTTACTGGAAAATAATCCTGTAAAAATTATCAAACCAGCACCAGCTAAAAAATACTTTCTATCCAGCCTGAATTTGACTGTCTCTACAGATATTTTAGATTAGGGGAAAATATAAACAATCTGTCTGCAAAATGTTCAAATGTTCAGTGTCATAAAAGAAGCATTCTGTGCTTCATTATCAATATCCTTATTACACCATCAGCTGAAGTGCTGACTAGTTCTCCTGTGAAGATTTATCATGTATGGTGGCCACTTTGAAACATAGGTAGCGGAGTCTTTAACATTCCCTACTCAAGTGTCTCCCTGCTGTGCCTGTAAATGTCAGTCCAGTTTTTTCACGGCTGCACGCACAGATTAGAAACAGCAGGAGAGCTTGGGAGTATGACTACAATACTAGTAAGGACACTTGTCTTCATGGCACTGCTCAAGTGATTCTTGGAATGCAGGACCCTGCTGTTTTCTAATATTTACACACAACTGGAGTCATCAAGAGCAGTAAATGCAGTCTAAAGGCAGCTCGCTTCTTTTGTGTTAGGGGGCTTTACTTGCAAACGGGGATGTCAACAAAACCCCGCTGCAGCCTCCGCCCCTCAGGAGCGCCGCGTTTCCCCGCCCGCGCTCGGCGTGCGCAGGGGCGCGATGCACGGGCAGCGCCGCGGGGCCGAGCGCAGCTTCCCCTGCTCTGAACTGCTGCAGCGACAGCCCGAGCTCCGGCAGTGCCCTGTGAGAGGAGACAAGCCCCGAAACAACATCCACCTCCAAAAAAAGGCACCTTTTCCCTTCACAGAACACTTGCCAGGACATCTTCTTCCAGGACATTTTTGGGGTGGGAGGAGGTAGGGGAGGCTTATGAAATGCGCACCTTAAAAGCATTCTTTTCAAATATATGGAAATAACTGTTCCATTTGGCTTTGGTGGTGTCAAAAGAAAACACACCGCTTGGAAACTAGGAAAGTAATCAAAGGAAGTTTACTGGTAAATAAGTTACTAAAAAAATAAAATGTCAAACAACTGAAGTACAAAAGAATGACATTAACTTTGAGCATGTGGCAAGAAGAGAATACAGTATGCCTTCCTGACAATAGCTATTCAGGACAGTGTAACATACTTTCTGAACAAAATGATTAAATGAAGTCATTAAAATGATAGTTTGATTTGAAGAGTTTAAACATGAGAGAAGCTTTAGCAATCCTATTTTTACATCTGAAGTGAAGAGAATGCTACGTTTAAAGTTGTCAGCCACACTTTGCTAATATCCAGGAAAATGAGTCTAACAGTCTACAGAAATGAGAAAGCACCTCTTAAATATGGTATTCCAGTTTTATTTCAAAACAATGGATTCTCTTGTTACAAAACATAATCTCATCATTCATTCCTTCAACATTTCATGCTACAAATTTATTTAATCTCATGAGTTGCTACTCAGACATTATACAATCAAGCAAGCTGGACATCCACACGAATACACTCTCACTGGCTCATATGGATTCCTTTTGGTGGTTGCCCTGGTAGGAATGATGTTCATGCCTTATTATGTGTATGTTGCAGTAAATGTATGAAAAGTGTTTCACACTGGAATTCAACATTTTATTTTTTGACTTACAACTCTGAAGAGAGGTCTCAAAGCTAACCAAGGAAGTACTTTGACAAAAGGATTTGGAAGATTATATGCTTCTCAAATATTAAAAAGGTAAACCATTATTGCCATGAGAAGCAGATGTGAGACTATTTCACTGGAACTAGATCCTGCACAGTTACTCACAGTTACATTCTAGTCTTTTCACAAATATAAAAAGAAGACCTGAGGGGGTGGTTGAGAATAGGCATTGGTTTTTGGTTGGTTCTTTTCTTTGCCCTTGGCCCTTTGTCCAAAGTTCTGGTCTCTTTCATCACAGAGAAACTGTGAATAATTGGAAAAGTGACACAAGCACAAATACTAAACAAAAAAACAAACAAAAAAAAGGCTAGAACTCAGTACCTGTCTTCCAAAGAATTGTTTAAATGCATTTTATACAAACTAGAAGGAAGGACATGATTTTTGCCTTATGTTCTGTTTTTAATTCAAACACTTGAAACATATTTAAAAGCTATTTCTGCTTTCTCAGGCTTCATCTCAGTGTGCATTTAAGCAACCACCAATATGACTTTATTCAAAACTGTGAGAAATCAGATGCAATACTGCTGTTTCTTATATAGTATCCATAATGAAACTATTAAATACAGCTTTATCTCTACATTACAAAGCAGGAAAAAAACACTCTCTTTTAGTTTGCCTTTAAGACATGAATTCATGTATATAAAGAATAAAAACGCATCCCCGCTTCAAAAGTTGGCAAAATTTTGCATTAGTATTTAAGCATACATAAATTATGCAAATATTTTAATAAAACATTTATTCTTCAAAAACAGGTACAAACAGCAGTTCATGTTTTTACAGGATTCATCATTTAAAAAGGAAAGAAAAAGATTCCAGTGCTACAAAAAAGAAACCCAAAAAAATATAACAAAAAAAAAAAAAAACCTCAACGCAGAAATGAGCCACAGAGCAACTTAATTTGTTGCTCCATATATTATTTACTTCTGGACTCTCTTTCTGGTTGCTATGCTTTTCTTGGGTTTTGGTGAGGTCATCTTCTGGGTTCTGGTAGCAATTGCATCTGCAATTCAAACAAAACAAAAGGATTTTGTGTTAAATAAAATAAAAACAGATCACAAGAAAATACTTTTAGTTTTTAACAGGATAGCTCAACTCAAATCATTCGTTGAGCTTTAAGTGGGGATAGGGAATATGCCATGGACAGAGAAGAATCTACAACTATTTCTGGGCACTGACCTTCTCCTAAAAAACATGTTGTACAGTTCAACTTCTCCAAGAGTATTATCACATGGAGTTGAGTCATTTTCTTTTAGCTCATCTACACTGAAGGAATTAGATCCTTAACAAAATCTACACCCCCCCTTCCTCCCTATGTGCCAGCTTTTAGTTTTATAATGCTTTCCAGTATTAAGCCAATTTTTGGACCTTGTGCTAAACTCATACAGCTTTGGGATCACAGTTTAACCCCAGACAGAAACTACTTCCATGCAGAGTTCATTCATTCACCCTCTTTCTCCTCCCACTGGGAATAACAGAATTGGAAAAAGGAAAAAAACTCCATGGGTTGAAATAGGAACTGTTTAATAATTGCAATAAAGTAAAATATAATAATAACAAAAGTAAAAAGAAAAAGCTTTATTACCACACTTGTAAAAAACCCCAACCCACAAGTGATGCACAGTACAAGAGCTCATCACTCACTGACTGATGCCCAGCCCACTCCCAGCAGTAAGTGGCCCCTCCCAGCCAACTCCCCCATTTTATATACTGGGTATGACATTCCATGGTATGGAGTATCCCTTTGGTCAGTTGGGATCAGCTGTCCTGGCTGTGCTCCCTCCTGGCTCCTTGTGAAGTTCCTCATTGGCAGAGCACAGGAAACTGCAAAGTCCTTGACTTAGGGTAAGCCCTGCTCAGCAACAGCCAAAACATCTGTGTTATCCACGTTATTCTCATACAGAATCCAAAACACAGCACTGCAATGCTACAAGGAAGAAAATTAACTCTATCCCAGCTGAAACTAGGACACTTAGCAATGAAATTTTGGTCTGGTATTCTCACAGTTTAGTGAAATGTGGCATCTTAGAGCATTCTGAATAGAGTTTATACAAGAGGAGGTGGAAGGCACACAGGTGAAAAAGAAAGGAAGATTTCTGTTTGGCAATGTCAGCTGTTAAATCAGCTCAGCTATAAGTGCAACTGTGCCTACAGATTCAAGCTACCACTTGACAATATTTTATTAACAAAGGCAAGGAATAATCCCATCTAAATAAGATTCCTAGTAAACCTGGCAGGCAGGTTGTTCAAAGAGACCATACCTAAAAGCAATAATAAAAACCTCCCTGCATTTTGATTCTTGCCTGCCTACTACCAGGGAAAAGGAAGAAAACAAAACACCACTGCTCATTTCTGGGAATCACATTCAACTGCAGTGACTTCGACAAAAATTATTGCACATAATAAAAAATTCTACCTTTTTGCATATACAGTAGCAATGAAATACTTTTCATCTCCTAGTCATGTAATTTTTTTTTCTTGTTAATTCTAAATCCCTCCTTGAAGATAGCATGCCTAACTACTTCAGTTCTTGCTTGTAAAACTATATATAATTCCACAATCGATGTCAAGTGTACAGGTAAAGAAAAGTAAAACTGAATTTCATGGAAGTCCTTAAGAAAGTCCTTAAGAAAGCCTTACTTAAGACAACAGCCTCTGAGCAGTGGGAGTCACTGATCGTTCAAGCTCAGTGAGTAAACTTGGGTGAACCAGGGAGGCAGAGAACAATGCAAAACAAAGCTTCACAAAAGAAACCCAGCACTACTGTGTATAATTCTGGCCTCTATCCTACAAAAAAGGTCTGAGAAAAATGGGGAGGAAAAAAATGCTTTCCAGCTCTCTAAAAAAACAAAAAAACAAGAAAACATTGTATTTAACTAGTTTATCTGAAAAGAGTAGAAAAAAGAAAAATGGAAGACATATGATGTGCAAAAGGTTGCTGCATAAAATGAGTGTGATTTTCATGTCCACAACAGCTAGGACAACTACTAAGCTTAAGTTAACATTAGATTAAAAAATATTAAAATACTCCCCCCTTATTAAATCCTTGTAATAGTAAGGATAGTTAAGCATTACAAGTGGTGTTGACCAGGGAAATTTTAGAATAATCATACAAGTTTTAAGATAAAATATTAGCACGTATCAAGATTAACACCATAAATTGATTAGACTGGTATATAGGGCAGATCTCTCATTGATGTCCCTTCTCCCAATTCTATGTACAATATTGTAGAAACACACAAGTCTTACAACTAAGAATAAAACTGTGCTCAAGTCAAAAAAATTAAAGTTTCTATAAAATTACAGAAGTTTCTTTGTTAAAAGCAGAGTCACAACTTTCCCATTTAAATTGCCTTCTTTCATGAAAAGGAGGACAGTGAGAGATTTGGAAACATGAAAACACAGCAACTGAGCAGATAACATCAGGTAGGATTTAGGTGACTTCTAAGTTACATCATAGGTTAGAATGTCTGAAAAGAGTCACATAGAGATTTTAGACTGTCAGGAAACATCATGTAAATGAAAAATATCTAATAGCAGACATGCTAGAAGTGAGCCAACTGCATCACTTCCTTATGCTGAATCTACAGCTGACAAAGGCTAGGTACATGCTAGTCTCCAGCTAATGGGCTGAAGAGTTCCAGCAATTGTAACTCTTAAAACAAATTTATAGTCATCATCATTGAATAAAACACCTAACATCAAAAGAAGTGGTGGAGTGCATTGATCAGACACTACAAGGTTTCCTTTCTCAAAAAGAACCACAGCTCATGTCCCAATGTGTGCACAATCTTACACACACATTTTGCTCTACATTTACCCGTTTAAGAAGCAAAGGTCAGTGAATCTGGAGGGGTGGATGATGTGGTGGAGTTCTCTGAAAGAGATTTTCTCAATTGGTATCTACACAGGTGAAGCTTAATCACCATTTCTGTGTAGACACTCCATGTGCCACAGGAGGACAGTGTTAGGACTGATGTTGCTTTAATACAGGCAACTACATCCTGTATTACATTATTCCACACAAAAATATGTGAAATTGCCAGTTAACCTGAGAACTGATAAGGTAGAAATGAGACTGTCCCTAATCTATGACCTTACATATGCCACTACGTCAGATCTCAGTGCAATAAATTATTCCCAAGAAAACTTTTGTTACTAATTTAAGTTATAAATACGTACTTGTTTCCAAAGCAGCTAAACTTAGAACTGCCAGCTCTTCAAAATTCTTCCTGATCACAGTATCCCTCTTCTCTTATAAAATGTGTTTCAGGTGTATTTCAGCTGTCTTTGTTGGTATTAAATAACCAAGTCATTTTGCTAGATGGCTCTCTAGGAGATCTTTTTCCTTCAACTGCCCCTTAAAAGGGTTCAACAATCATCAGATTAAAAAAGGAAACAAGAAAATGGAACCCATACATTTGCTATGGAAGGAATAAGAAAATAGTGTTGGAAATTGAAGACTATATTCACCAACCGGCTGCAAAGATCAAACGGGAACTTAGGCCAGGCTGCAGCATTTAATGAGTTAAACACCAACATTCTCCAATCACTTTGAACAATTTGAATATGGTACCAATGAAGAGAGAGTTTTCTTTTAAAGAGATAAAAGATTAAATCTTCTTTTAAGAAGATTGCAAGAATGTGAAGTCTTCTTTTAAGAAGACTCTTCCTTCTTTTAAGGAAGAGTCCTCTGACAAGCGCTTTCCCAGTTCAGCCAGGGAACCACTGCATAAGTGAAAAAACCTGGTGAATAACACTTCTCAGACAAGCCTTTTTCAGTACTCTAAAGCTGCTGAAGAAATTTCAAGGGCAACAAATAGTAGTTGTGGTTAGTTGGCTTTTTCTGTTTTCATAGCAGCTCCTTTTCGACAAGAATTCAGAAATACGGCTCAGAAAAAAAAAAAAAGGAAAGACCAGAGGAACGCAAATATGGACCTGAATTCCAGTAAATAAATGATTGTGGGGAGGGAATGAGAGAGAAAAGTCAGTGAAGGTGTGAGATGGGGCTTAGCTTTAGCCACTCTGTTCTGCCAAGTACTCCCTTTTCCTGCAGCAAATAAAGGGAATACTTTTCATATTCTCATAAGGAAAAACATCAGAACACAAGAATCTATTATTTATGACTTTATGCCTGTCTATTTCTTACAGATAACATCAAATATATGAATGTTCTTTTAAAAATTTTAATATAAAATTGTTCCATATGAAACTGAAACTGGTTTACGTCTATTTGCAAAAATTGCTTCACTGAAGATACTCCAAAACACAATTGTACATAAACAGAAATCATTCGTCCCATGCAGCATGTGTCTGAAATTAACCTTCCTCTTCGCCACACAGCAATTTGCAGGAAGAAGGCAGATTAATTCAAAACATTACTTGCAATCCTGCAAAAGTATAGTTCCTTGTAAAAATCTAAGTCACTGCAGTACAATTTTTCTTTCCTGTAGAAAAATTTCACTTGCAAATTTTATATCTGAGTTTGAATTGCAATACTTATTCAACATACTGCAATTCATCTTCAGGTCACAGAAAAACAGCCAAAAAAGCAGACATAACTTTTTTTTCTTAAGTTACATAGTTCTACATGTAAAGTCATTATACAAAACCTAACACATAGAAAATTTTCATTACAAGGTGTTTTGTTTTAATTTATTACTTTTTATTAGCAGCAAACAAAGGAAAGTCCCATGAAATGTAAAAAGGGAACCTAAATTACTTACATTGTAAATGTGTTTAAGTGCTAGAAATGATCTGAAGATATGGTACAGAAATAAGACTAAAATATAAAGGTAGATTAAATAAAGAACTGTGTTCCAAGCACACACAGAAGTACACAGGAACACTCCCATACTTTACATACTGGACACTAATTTTTTCTCTTTATTATGATCAGTGCCATGTGTTCAAAGTAATTATCACTGAACTTGTCACTTGCAAATTATCGAAAAAACCCTACTATCCCTGAAGAACCACAAAGATAAATGCAAACCAAATCTATTTTAACCTTCCTATCCACTATATTTAAAAATCTTTAAAATTACAAGCATCTCCTACCACACCTTTTCTAATTTAAATAGCTTTTGATGATCCTGAAACAATCTTGGGGCAGGCCGTAAAAAAACAGGTCACTCCATATTGTGTTTGAATATACTTAATGCAAAATATAGAACTGAGTTTGACAACACTTCAGGCAACTAAAACCAGTATTTTTTTTGCTTAAAACCCAGATCTTTCTGGGAATTTCTAGATAAAAGTAAGTTCTACAATGTTGGAACTTCTAAAACCAGACCACATAACTCTTGTACTGGAACATTTAACTTGTGACATTCCTGAGACAGGTACGGGAAGGCAAAGCAAGGCACAGAAAGGGACAGATCTTTCAGTCACTGAGCACAGACATAGATACACAGTTTTCAAACTTCTATCTTTTTTCCCCTGGAGTCTAACAGTCAATACTATTCACATTTCACCTGAAAGCATTTTATATACTCCCTCTACTTGGTATTCATTAAATTGACTAGTGCAAAAACGTGAAATTAGAGCCATTTCATCTGTAACTTTACTGAACTAGCAAGTTTTTCTTATTTAAGCTTATGTTGAAAATCTATACAGCCTCCCAAATACCTTTACTTAGTTTTAAAAAAACTCATTTTTTACAAAAAGCTAATGTTACCACCTGGATTACAATTCTTCAAGTTCTTTTCAATATCCTTCTATAAGAATTTTAATCTACAATCCCAAGAAAAGGAAGTATAATATATTATAAGAAAAGAATGTTCTGCACATGTGTATCAAATCACAACCAGAAAATAGTCAACAGTATTAAGTATTTTGTTAAAAAGTCTTAAATTGTATCTAAAATGCTAAAACTTTGTCAGCATCATATAAAATAATTCTATTACTCTGAAAGTATAATCTAATTAACACTTTTTAGTGACAGGCTAGAGAAATTATAATAAATTTAAATCAGTAAGTAAACAGTCATTCAAAAAAGAGAAATAATCACTGATCTTAATAATTGAAATTCTATAATATGAACAGCTGAAAAATGACCAAAGCAGAGTCACCTCTTGGAATAAGATTAAGTTCATTCTTTGAGTAAGCATACCTGGGTAAATCCAGAACTCACCAACATTATTACTGTCTTTGAAAAGTTACAGTTTCCTATCCTGTAATACTCCTTCATCAAACTGTTTTTAAACAAGGAGATTTGTTTTGAGGTAGACTTCAGTCCTACTGTTTTATTATTTTTAGACTATTTGACCAGAGACAACATCTGGTATGTCACTTAAAATTATAAATCAAAAATTCTTTAGGAAAAGTATCTTTGCTATTACTTGAATTCAATTCACATTTACATAAAGGCATTACAAGGTCAGATCCATAAAGCAGTTTGACTGGACACTCACCATCAGCTTACCCTATATAGATGTACTGAAGATTTTTCACATTGGATTTTCAATAATCCTACTTTATCTGTCCATGACTTTTTCCATACTGCACAGAAACTATGCCAAATTATGTTGAAATAATAGCTTCAGCATTTTCTATCCTTATAGCTAATCCTTCCCTCGACTTTAAACACACTTCCTTTTGGAAGCTGCTGCTGTTAGCCCTTGGCTTTAACACTCTGTGAGAGGAATCCTGAGGAGTCAGCATGTTCTAACAGTGAACTGGACAAGACAAGGAGGACAAAAATGAGAAAGAGCAGATAATGAACGATGGCAAAATAACAGGGTTCAGCCACCAATTTGCATCACCTAGCAATTCCACCAGCTTTGGGTACTACTTAATTGGAGCATAATCCTTTTTTACACAGAAAGTTGGAATCTTTTAACTTGATTTAATAAAGTTAATATAAAAAGAAATTGCAAAAGATGAAAAGCACTTGAACTGCTAAAGGTTCTATTGGGTATTTTATGGCCATGTGGCTGGGTTTTGGTAAGCTGAGGTCAGCTTCAGGGCTAGCCTCTGTGGGGAGAGGCCAGCTGCTCTCCTGTGCCTGACAGTTTCCAGCTGGCTCCAGTACAAACCCACTGTAGGCCAAAGCTTCAAAACAAACCCATTGTAGGCCAAAGCTGAGCCAAATTTGTTTGTGACACCTCTATGGAAATATTTAAGAAAGGACAAAAAAAAAAAAATCCCTGGACACATAGAAAGGGAGTAGCAGTGCAGGGAGGAGAGTGGGAAACAGCAGACAGAACACCACAGTCAGAGATGGAAGTGGTATTCCATTGCACCAGAGCACATATTCCCTGTAGCCCAGGAAGGACCCAGAGCAACTCATGTGAGAGCCCAACCTGGAGAAAATGGAGATTTCCTAAAAAAAACTGGGCCAATTTTTTTTCCCCTGAAAGGCTGAAACCCAAAAGAGAGAGCCCACACTGGAGCAGGGGGAAAATGTGAGGATGAAGGAGCAGCAGAGACCACAGCACAGTTCCCCTCCAGGACCCCTGCACTGAACAAGAAGAGTGGTAGAGTTTAGGGTGAAGTAGTTCATTTGAGCTTGGGGGAAAGGGAAGGAAAGGTGTTGTTTTAATGTTTGTCACTATGCAAATTTATTTTAAATTTGAAATATATGATATTTTTTTCTCCACGTTGAGTCAGGTTTGCCCAAAACAGTAAACAGTAGTAGCTTTCCTCATCTTTTATTTAATTAAAGGGTTTTCTCATCCTATTTTCTCCTTCTGTCCCACTGAGGAGGGGAGTGAGTGGATGTGTGGAGGTCTGGACTTTAGCCAAGGTATCCTGCCACACCAGTACATGTGACTGTCAGAACAATCTTTTCACTTACTAGAAATAGCAGCTCTCTTTTTTTTTGGACTTTCTGTATCTTCCATTTCTGCCTCAATGCTCTCACTGGCTGCAGCTGCTGCCTTTCTTCTTTTCTGAAAAAAAAAAAAAAAAATTAATAAAAAATAGTTGAACTCAAGAGTAGGAAAGACCATATAAAATAGACAATATCATCACAAGGTATTCCTTTATTTTATATAATATATTATAAAATGCCTCCAGTTATAGAGAAAATTTATTCCTGTATTAACACAAGAATACTAGTACTAAGTTATACACAACCTAAAACAGTTCCTCAATCTGCAAATCACTCTAGTAGCTGAAATTTTGATACAGGAAAACATGAGGTGGTGTGACCATAATCTGTGCTTTTTTCAACTTACACTGAATAAATGTTACAAAAGGAGCAATCTGAAAAACTTAACACATAAAAACATTTTATCCCAAGTTCACATTAATTGTGTTTTTCTAAAAAAATTACACCACATTAA
This sequence comes from Thryothorus ludovicianus, assembly GCA_013397245.1. NCBI lineage: Eukaryota > Metazoa > Chordata > Aves > Passeriformes > Certhiidae > Thryothorus > Thryothorus ludovicianus. Next base: position 50,109 of record VZTB01014880.1, on the reverse strand, counting down.
ATTCAAGCTTATCTGGACCCTTGCTTCTTAAGGCTTTCTTTGCACAGCTTAAAAGCAGCTAATACTTATTGACTGTTTGGTTTGTTTTTTTTAAATAGTAACCATGAGTTCTGTTCCAAAGAGAGGTACTTGGAAAATCTGAACTCTATTTAAGGTACATTATCTAAAAACCTCTAAAGGAATAGACTCTTAGTATCTGTGTGTTACAATTAATCTTACTATTGCAAAGTATTCCTGAAGTAGTTATGGAAAATTATTTTTTTAAAGCCATGATTTTTGCAAAAGATGAACTGACCTGCCTCAGGCATACATGAAAAGCATTGAGCACTGGAGGAGTTTTACCTATCATTTTTTTTTTTATTAATTTATTTTTTAATTGTGTGAGACTAGAGCTTTACTAACACAGCTTTAAAAGTGGCTACAACTTCACACAGCTCGCAGGAGAAGGGGAGAGTGCATTACATCTTTCCTTTCCAAAGTGTTGCTTCATGATTACCATCTAAACCCTGCTGGGCTGAACAGATTGGTTCGATAATTACATACAATAACTGCAGTGGGCAGGTAACCCTCAGCTGGCACAGGGCAGCTCCCCTGTGAGAACTTCCATATGCAAACTGCACTGATGGAGTGCATTAGGTACATCTTTCCTGCCGGTGCACAGGCCTGATTACCGCCAGCCAAGACTCCAAGGTTAGCATGTCAGCAGATTTGTGATGCATTAGGCAGGAATAAACACAGACACTTTTGTTCATTCTGACCAAAATTAAGGAGGACTATTTCAGCACTGTACTGCTTTTATATGAGAGATAATGCATTCCTCCCAATTGTACTAGGAAACATTTTAAATGCTCATCAGAAAAACGGATATTCAATACATATTACACAAAAGCAAAATACATTTATCTTGTTTCCAAGCTTATTTAATAAAAAGTGGTTTCTTAATCTTGATGCAGGTGAATTGCATAGCAGTAGAAATCAGGCAGCATTCATCTGACAAAAGCAACACCTGCACATCTGAACCTGAACATTAGAAGGAACCACAAATCACTAAGATCTGTATTTTTCCAGGCTACTTTACTCCCAACATTTCCCAGCCACTCTTCAGCACTGAACAACAGTAAAATGTGGTCCTTGCCCTAAATAATTTAGTCAAGAGCTTGAAATATTTCCTTCAATACATGGTACTGCTACCTTCTTGTTTGTCTAGAACTACTAGAGAATACCACACTCACAAACTAGCGTGTTTAATATAGAGGAAAAAAAAAAAAAAAAAAAAAAAAAAAAAGGAAAAACCTTGAGCACAGCTGTGGACTATATTTCATTTACTTATACATCTGGGGAAACTTGAGCCATGACATAGAAAATAAAATGCTAACTTTTAATACAGCAGACATCTGTGACTTTTAGCCAGGTACCAGTACTGGAGAATGACTGAGATTACAGAACAACCATGCTCATATGTAACATATAATACCCACCATGGCTCAATTAGCTGATAGCACAGGAGAATCCTACATTCTAAGAGTGTATTAAAAATTAAGCTAGAAATATTATAAATATTATCTCCTAGCTATGAAACAGCATAACTTCAGAACATCAAATAACATTGTTTTAAGAAAATATTATACTGAATTGCACCAAAAGAAATGAAGAATAGGTGTGTTAAGACCTACCGTGATTAGAAGATCAGCAGAGCCAAAATGTCATAGATATATTGTGTTACAGGTCACAACCTTCTGAAGAGTGGATGCCAGACAGGTTTTTTTGGTTTTTTTTTTTAAATTAGGCGTTAAGCATGCCAAACAAAATTCAGCACGTGATAGAAGATCTTGGCTTTTAGAGGCAAAATATTACTGGATCAATGGCAAATTATCCTTATGGAGAGTAGTTTTTAATGAAGTTGGGAAAAAACACACATTCATCTTCTACCCTAGCCTATACTGCAGCTTCTACAAGGCCTACAAAACCCAACAGAGAAGGAAGTCATCTGTCCTGCTGTTTGGTCAAAAGCAAGATTATGATGTCCATCAATCTTATTCTGTCCAGACACTCTACAGTAGCTGGTATGAAGTAGCATCAAGTCCACTGAAATATGAAGCAGACAGCTGAAAACACTCAAGTGGGGCAGCAGCACTCCCTGTTTTATCTAAGTGCTTCATATTTGTGACAACTGAGTAAGCTGACCATGCATATGGTTCTCAAAGTATCTTAAAAAAAGAAACCCAATGAAAAGGCTCACTTCTATTTGATGTCAGGAGGAAAGAATGGTAAAGAATTCTCCCAGCCTTTGGGAATGGGCTTGACTGAAACAGACTAAACAAGAAAATCAAGATTTTTGAGGTTTTTATTCCATTGAAAATGTGCACCAGACATCTCTGCTGGACAAGGACATTAAAGGTCACAGATGTTGGCTCTGCAGCAGGCCAACTTACTCAGCAAAGAAACCAGCCAACCATTAAAGACAGATTATTTTTTTCCCAAAACACAGGTCTCAAGCCATATCAAACCACAGGGGGAACAGAACTTATGTTATCAAACTCTCCTTTTGGAGGGACCTTTACACTCAGTTCAGCAGAAAATATTACAACTGTATGATTTTTGCCAAAATACTATTTACTGGGCAAAAAGATCCAAGAAAAGCTGAACATAAATCTTCAGAAGACTTTAGAATCCCACAGTTTTGTTTTTTTTCCTGTTTTTTCCCCATCTTTAACACACTGCTGATCATGTCAGTAAGCAGGCAATGTACTTGTACTATTATCCTGTACTATAATTCTCAGTTCCCCAGTTCATGCTAAAAGAACAAATAAACTGCCCACCTGCTATTAACAAATAATAGCAAAATTGTAAATAAAGAAGTGATAAATGCAGTTTGAAGTAGATGATGATAATTACTGACCCATTATGTGACCACTCATTTATGGGTATAAGCTGTTCTAGCATACACTTTCCCTAAAGCTTAAAAAGTCCTTAATGCTGTATTCAAATTAGAACACAAGTCCAGAGTTAGGCTTCTTAAATAAAAGGAAGAAAATACCTCTGGCCTACCAATACAGTTAAGACTCAAAAATAATATATTAGCTCACAGTGAAATCAATATGTGAATTCCAGAATCAAATACTTGGCATAAAGATGTATATTTAAAACTAAGCTTTGAACTAGTCATGTAAAGGAAACTAATAACAAAAACTAGACAAATCTTACATGTACTTTGATCCATGTGGAGTTTTACCAATTTAAAGAAATAAATAAAATAACCAAATGTTCACCTCTTCAAATGTCATTATATCTAGGTATATAAATTTTGTTGTCCAAGGTACTATCTACTATGAAAGTACCTCTATAAACATCATTCTATATTAAGTTTTATTAACAATTAGTTAAGTTGAATTAGAGAAATAATGTGTGTAACTAGGACTTAAACATTTCACTATTTAATTATTTGCTACTAGATTAAGTTATGACATCTACTTTAACACCACTAACTCTTACTCAGCTCAACAAAATGCAATAAAAGATGACATGATTTTTTAGAGTTAAACCTTTTGCACAGGATTTCTTTGAAAGTCTCCATTCTCTGCCGAGCCAAAGTCAAGCACGCCATCATCTTTCTGTCCAATGGCCTTGAGCCCTTGCAGGAGTATTTCTCGGAATTGCTGATAAACAGGTTTCTCTTCATAGCTGAGCAGCTTCACCTTTTCCATATATTTGGCTATTTCATCTAAAGAAACAGCACCTCCAATTAATTTCTATTTGAAAACATTGTAATCATTCACTTTTACTACAAAAGAGACAGAAATTATGCATGCACTACTCATGCTATTTTTGAGATGGTTATTTATAAACTCATAATAACTATGTCTTTACTACTAAACATATTAGAAAAAAATTATACCAAGGTTCATTACCCAGTGATGACAGCATCACTGTTTTTTACATGTTTATTGCAACAAAGAAAACAGTCAGTCGTAAAAACCGTAATAGGCCAATCTTCACCAATGAATGCTTATTTACATGATATTTCTTATGTCTATATTTAAAAATGTGGAAAAGGAAATTCAATGTTATCTCAGAACTTCATCAGTTCAAGACTGAAACATATACTAAATAATACATGAAACATTAGACCACTGAAAAAACAAACAAGTCACACTTGAATGAGAAAACTCTTCTGATCACCAGGAATAGCTGGAAATAACTAAATATTAAGATCTCAAGTGTATTTCTAATAGAGACTGTTTAAAAAAAAATAATGTATTCAGCAAATCACTTCTGCCAAATAAGAACAACCTATACTTCAAGTCTGCATTACTTCTTACATTTCCATATCTAAAATTCAGTTGTGAAAAATCAATTTACACATCTCATGTTTTAAATGAATACTGTGCTTAACCAGAAGCAACAGAGTGTCTGTAGTGTACATAAGTGCAGCCAAAATGAGGAGTCTAGACTTCTCTTAAGCAACAACCTAATTCATGCCACTTTGTTGTTCCTGATTGAAAGGAAGAATTAAATAGGTAAAAGTTCAGTAAACAAGTATTTTTAAATAGCTCTTCTTACCTGGTTTATTTTTCCCAGGAAAGCATTTGTCCATCAAAATGGAAATATTTTCTCGACATCTGTAAAACAAAATTAGTCAAAACTACTATTTCTTTTGAATTTTCAATCTTGTCCAGTTCTGATAAACTATTTAAGTACCCAGTTTGGGCCACTGTCAGGTACAAGACACACTACTGCATAAACCTCTGATGTGACTTAGTATAGCCATTTGTAGGTGTGCAGCACATCTGAGAACCTTATGAACGCCAGACGGGGCATCTGAAACAGTTTTTGATTCTTAAAACCAAGTATAACACTGAAAAAAAAGAACTGGTCCATTTTCAATCTCCACGTACCAATGCTAAGGAAGCCAATTAGAAATACTTGTTAATGAGACAGAAACTGCTGCACTGGGACAGCTTTCTTCACATTAAATATGTGACAAGAGAAGGTTGATCTGGATGAGGGGAAAACTAAGGCATGGTGACATTGAAGTTGAGAGATGAAACAAAAAATAATTTTAAAATCTTGTAACAGTAATGCTGTAGCTGGAATGATGCTCAAAGAGATTAAAGATTCCCCTTTAGCCTTCATTTCTGCATCAGAACATGGTGTTAAAGGAACTCACACTCCACACTTCTCCTCCTGCAAAGCATGACTGATGGTTACCTGCATCCTGCTAAGAGTGCTTTTGGCTTCACCATGGCAATTATAAAGTGCCAATACTGCAGTGGAAAAATAAACATCTCACATACACAAAACCAGACAGCACAACAGTATGGGTGAAGTTTAATTACAAGTCAAGGATACACGAAATATGAAAGGAAAATGGGGGGTATACAAAACAATAGCTACTCACCAGAAGGGAACACACTGAAAGTACAAAGCATTTCTCCAGAAAGACATTTTCATTTTCAAAAGAGAATGAAAACAAATAGTTTCTCACCTGATTTTTGAGTCTCTGACAAAATTTGGATCTTTCAAATTATCTTCCCATGGGAGATGGCCACTAAGCCAATGAATCAGACAGTAACCCAAGATCTCCAGATCACCACGTCTTGATGGTGCTAAATATATATGCACACATAAAAAAAAAACCATAACATCAGCTAATAAAGCACACACAGTTTAACAACAGTAAAAATTTATTAATATGTTAAGATAATGCTAACAATGTAACAGTACTGTATCTGTTACTTATGTCTTTATTTTAGTATGAAAGCTAGGAAGGAAAAAATATTATTCCTACATCTGGAAGGATCACTTCATTTTCAAGTCCTTTATCAATCTCTCCTATTCAAAGACATGACATGCTGCAGTTATCCCAATTTGGGAAGCTTTTTAAGTACTCAGGTTGCGAAAAAATAGAACAAGTTAGTGAAGTGATTGACTTTCTGTTCAAAATAGTTTTTACTTCCCTTCATATATAAAAAGGTAAAAGTACTGAAACCTCACCACCTCCAAAAAATATTCTACAATGTTGAATTATTTTATGTAGCCTGAAAAGTGTACAAAGGACAGTATGAGATCAGATCCCTAAGCCTTTACAAAAAAACCTGCCTAGGATTAAGTAACCACAAAAAAACCCACCAGAACAATTCACATGTACAGTGACCACAGACTACACTAGTAGTATAAACTGGCAGATCAAGTTGTCTTTGGTTACATTCAGCTTTAAGTATCCTCAAGTAAACAATCATTTTCAACAGTTGTTATTTTTGCAGAAAACACTTTTATGCTAATAAAGCAAAATTTAAGAATTAAGGAAAAAAGTTGATATTCACTATAAATCCTCAATGATTAATCAGACAGAAACCTGTCCTTTATATATTCAAACTTTTCTCACTTCTTGCTTTTTGATGTTCAGCAACTATAGGCATAATTAATTAAATGAAGTTTCTTGAGTTAAAATAAAAAATATTTTCATATTGATAACAGCAACTATTTTTCTCCTAAAACCAGGACCTATTTTTGTATGAGATCTCACAAGCATTATTCCATTTCTACTTGGTTAATAAAAAGCAATATGCTGAACATCTTATCTTTAAAAATTAAGGAGCTCTTAAGAAAGTTACATTAAAAATACAATCAGTAAGTTAGTAAATAGGAAAAATGCCAGCATAGCACATCAAGAAAAAAAAAAAGAAAAAAAAAAAGAAAAACATCTTTTTAGATTCAGAAACCTGGCTTGTTTATTTGCTGCACTGAGTTTTGTGAAGTCCTTTATTTATAAAAAAGGATATGCAAATGCCTATTGCTGAGTTTTACATCCTTACCCACACCCTTGTGTGCATCAATACTGGTATATTCAATAGTCCCATCATGGCACCTTTTAGGATCTTCTTTATATACTTTGTGAACTCCTTCAGGACAGTATCGGTAGGCAAGTCCATAATCCACCAAGTACACCTGGAAATTTCCACAAAGCATTCCAAGGTTAGAGAGCTATAAATACAAAAAATGCCCAAATAATAAATGCAACTCCCACCCATTCTCATAACTTTTGAAAGTATTAAGAATGGTGAGCTGTTCAACTCTGAATGATTCTCAGTACTTTATTAATCTTAACACATATGATTTGGAAACAATATGTCAGGTTTTATTGTTTTCCATAAATCAGTCTGATCTGAAAGTCATTTCTTGCTGCTACAAAAGGCGATACAATAGTTATTACCAGTAAAATTAGATTAAAAAAAAAAAACCCCAAAACCCCAAGTAACAAGCAAAAAAAGAAGTAATGTCCATAGAGTTATAAATACACTGTACTATCCTTTTTAATATTACCAGTAAAATTAGATTAAAAATACATATTACTATTTCTCACTAACAACACAGTTACTCTTTACTCAAAGAGAACTGAAATTACTTCATATTTTACATCTTTCACAAGCTAAAACATTTGGGCAAGAACAAATAAATAATTCGAAACTCTAATATGCATTGTTTGAATAGGAAAGAGAGTTAAGAATGCAGAAAAATTAAAGGCTTCCGTAAATCAAGTGGAACAATCAACAATTTAAAGACCAATTTTTCCAAGTAACAGAACACTTATCTGATGGATTTCTTAAACAAAGCAAAGAGGTAACAATGCAGACAGGCAAACATAATTTACTAGTGTGCTATATAATTTTAGGCTTCCACCTGCAAGTACCTATTTGTGAATCAATTTTTTTTTAATCTCGAGAATTTCTCTAGAATACTATTTAGGCCAAATAGTCAATTGATAACTGTCCAGCAAAATGCATTTAAAAATCATAGAATATTAACTAGAAATAAATGTCAAGCAGAAATAATGTTACCATATACATTCTTCAAAATGAGCTTCTGCTAGATTTCACAGGTTCAAAGCATTTTCATTGTTGTCAAACAGAAGGTTTAAAACGTGAGGAGTAAAATGCATTACAAATACCTGATTAGGGTTCTTGTAACTCAGAAGGAGGTTTGCGGCCTTGATGTCCCCGTGCACATATTCATGCTCATGGACATATTCCAGAATATCCAGCTAACAAAACAAAAGTCTTGTAAATGCAGTACCCAGGTCTGCCCACCAGAGGACCTGGACTCGGCACAAAAGGGGACTGAACTGAGACATTTACACAGGGAAGACAGATTTACAAAATAAAATGTGTTTTTCAAACTTACTATCCTCAGGCCTAATTGTAGCACAGTTTTACGGGAAAATTGCTTTGCATTCTCTTCATACATCTTCTGAAGATCTCTGCCAAATCGGTCCATTATCATAAATCGATAGCTAAATTCGAGGATAAAAAAAAAAAAAAAAGAAAGCCAAAAAGACAGCAAAGTTACTGAATCATACTTAGGGAAAGCATTTTATCTGCATGTTAACTGTACTGACTAGGGACTGAATACATCTCTCTCAAAAGAAACTGCAAGAAAAACTTGAAATGCAAGGGGTTTTTAACACTGTGCATCAATTCTTACCTTCTTAACATTAGCTACTCAAATGTTTATCCATCAAAAGAACTACTCTTTATTCTAGTTGCATAACAAAATAACAAGTACCCACAGACGAAAACATCTCTATTGTAACTCACTATAGGCAAAACCAAGTCCCATCTACTTACAAAAATACATTTCTTAGTTTTTATAAATGGCAAAGTGATTTAACATGTTCACTTACAATGTTCCTTTACTGAAATCTATTGTGAACTTTTTCTGACCTATTGTTAACAACAAAAACCTCTCACTTGCCAGAGGTGTTCTGATATTTATTGCTATAGACAAACTGGTTCTAGAACTGTAAGAGTTCATAGTGGCTATGTTAAAGAAATTCATGCACTAAACAGTGAATGTAAAGTCACTTTCATTTGCAGGATGAAAAAAAAAAATGCTACCTTTACTTTTGCTCTCCAAATGAATGTTGTTTTTACATAAGGTTAGTTTTGCAGTTGAGGATCTACTGAAACACTGCTATTTCTGACAAACTAAGGCATCCACACTGACTGCCCTGTGCAGTGAGCCACACAAAGAAGCCAGACCTACTGTAAGATGCCAGAGAACCACTGAAACTCCTCTGCAGCACAGCTGTTTGGAAACAAGGACTGCTGCATACGCAGGCGTTAACATTAAAGACAAGTAACAAAAACCTTTCCTGGCATGGAACAATACTAAAAACTATCCCTAGACTTAAAACAAATTAAACATAAGACTAGCAAATATTCTAGCCAGAAAAAGCAGCATCCCTTGGGAAAATAGAACAGATTTAAGAGAGCACTAAGTCCTTAATATTGTGAGTGAGAATGCTCTTTAAGTGCACACAAGAAGAACAACTTTAGTCATATTATTCCAGGACTTGTACATTAGAAATTGACTTTGTTTTAATTAAAATTAAAAAAGCTTCTAAACCATGTATACATAAATAGTATCATTGTTTCACAGTAAAGTTCACAACAAATGAGATCTCAATTATAAAGACTGTAACAAACAAATAGGAGTAACAAACAGAATACAGACAAAATGTATCTATTTATATAGTCCCTAAACATTTATATAGTCCCTAAACCCTTGCCATTCACTTGAAAATTTGTATCAGAAGTGACATGAAAACACACTTCATAAAGTAACTTAGGCTAAAAGACATAATAGTTGTGGATGAAATAAATTCTAATATATGTCAACAAAAGATATATTCACCTGTTTCCATTTCTTTCATGCAAGCCAGAACCCCAATATCTTGGTACACCTAAATATTTCAGTTTATGGGACTTAGTCCACTTCTGAACTGAAAATACAAATGAAGTTAAGTTCATGAATTTGCATGAGCAGAGACTTATATAAAAAGGGAGTAGTCACATCGCTTACAGATTCTGTGTACCTGTGAGCTGCTTATTTCATGGAAATGTATATGTAAAGGATACAGGAAAATTAATCATATATCCATTGTAGGGACAGAGAAGCAACTCAAGTTTAAATTTAGACAACACTACCAACAGAACCACAAAGAACTTCTTACCAAAACCCTTTAATTTACTTTATATATGAATACAATTTTAATAATTTTTAAATAATTTTGAAAATTACTTAAAGAGATTCTCAAAGTTTAACCTTACTTTACTTCTATAGGGTCTATTTTCATAAACACATGTAGTTCATTAAAAACATTTTAATAGACTGCTTACTTTCATCTGGCTTAGCAGCTCGCATGTAGAACTTTAACTCAGTAAAAAGAGGTCCATTCTGGCTGGGTTCCTTTAAGACAATTTAAAATTCATTAAGAACTGCTGTGTTAATGCCTAATAATTATTGAAAGCTAAAACATTCGCCCTATAAAAACATATTCTCTCTCAAATGCTCTACTTGATGCTGATAAACTCAATAGAATATCTTCTTATTAAAAAAGAAGTTTAGATCTAAAAGCTGTTTTTATTATAAATGGTTTGACATTGAGGGTATCAAAAAATACTGTCCCACAGCAAAAGACTAAAGAATAAGAAATTAACTGAAATGTATAGAAATATTAACAATTATTGGCAGCAGTTCAGCAGAGAAAATTAAACGTTATCTCAGATTCTCCAGATTACAGCTGGATTGCATCAGTTGTAGCTTTCAGTGATTTTAAAATAACACCTGAAATGAGTCAATGAAAAAATCTTAACAAATGTTAAATTCTTAATGAACATAAGGTCATTTTGTTCCCTTCATACATTAGTTGACTATGATAAAAATAATAGAGGATTTCAAAATTTCTCTAAATTATAAGAACAACACCTATTTTGATTTCAGAGTCTATCTTTTATTTAATACATTTCAGTTCCACTTTGAAGGGACAAATCTATGGGAACCATGTATTACAAGTAAAGTTCAAAAGAGAAATTCCTATGAAAACACTAAAGATTTGAAATACTGCAAGGACAGCAGATGGGCAAGTATCTTGATTCTACATTTCCACAATTTGGTAAAGAAAAAAGAAAAAAAATTATTTTAATTCTTTGAGATGAGCGTAAACAATATATTTTTGTCTAGTTACTTATATATATCTAAATTCATTCTATCTCTGTGAAAATACGTGTTTTGGAATATCCTACACATAAAAAATAACAAAACACATGTAATTACTGGCAAAGAAACAAGAATAATGGCATGGCATGACATTAGACACACATCAATCTTAAACGGGTTTCATTTTAACTTTGAAATGCAGATGTAGTGATCCAGCAAATTGCTGGAGGCCAGAGTGCAGCCCGAGCTAAGAGAGGCTCGGTGCTGCCCCATCCCACGGGAGCTGTGCCGCGCTGAGAGCGCCCTGGCCTCGGGCAGGGCTGCGCTGGAGCTCGGGACAGGCCGGGAGCAGACACCCCCGGGCCGGGAGCAGACACCCCCAGGCCGGGAGCAGGCACCCCCCGCCCCGGAGCCGACACCNATATATATCTAAATTCATTCTATCTCTGTGAAAATACCTGCTTTGGAATATCCTACACATAAAAAAATAACGAAACACATGCAATTACTGGCAAAGAAACAAGAATAATGGCATGGCATGACATTAGACACACATCAATCTTAAACGGGTTTCATTTTAACTTTGAAATGCAGATGTAGTGATCCAGCAAATTGCTGGAGGCCAGAGTGCAGCCCGAGCTAAGAGAGGCTCGGTGCTGCCCCATCCCACGGGAGCTGTGCCGCGCTGAGAGCGCCCTGGCCTCGGGCAGGGCTGCGCTGGAGCTCGGGACAGGCCGGGAGCAGACACCCCCGGGCCGGGAGCAGACACCCCCAGGCCGGGAGCAGACACCCCCAGGCCGGGAGCAGACACCCCCGGGCCGGGAGCAGACACCCCCAGGCCGGACATTTGATCACAAAGCTGCTGCCTGGCTCCACCTCGCCTTCTCCAGCAGCACTGCCCTGGGAAACTGTGGAGCCAAGAGAGCCTTCTGACCCCTCCCTGTGAGGAGGAACCAGAAAAAAAATAACAAAACCAAAGACAGACCGACTGATCAACACACACAGACTTTGGTACCTGCACATTTACTTTATCCACAATGAGCAACAAATTAGCAATACAGAGTTTATATATGCAGAGGAGAAGGGTTAAATTTATTAATTCTTCTATTGCAGTTACCTCAAACATACATTACTTGACCTATTCACTTGATCCTGTGTAGCATTATCTATTAATACTCTAACTTATTAGAATATGAATTCTCATATATAATTTTCATTTAATTTATATAGTTTCAAACAATGTTGTTTTCCTACTAAAATACAGCAAATAGGTGCTAAAAATTCTTGCAGTATTTATCCATAAATAAATTATTCCACAAAAATTTATGTCTCAGTGCTAAAAACGTGCATCTTTCTCTGGTCAGAAAGAAAAATCGGCTATCTTTGCATAGTTGGAGAATCGATAAATTATTTAACCAATAAAGCAGATTTTTATGTTGACTATAAAGGTGTTTTCCCACAATACCATTAATTCCACCTAAATAAATAAATGCATATATGATGCTAAAAAAGCTTACACAGCATCCAATATTTGCCATAATAGTCCAGAAGGAGTATAAACACAAATTTCTACAGCTTCACATCCAGGGTCATTCTAAATACATGACTGATAAAACTGAAATTGAAGACTTATTCAAAAAGATAACATAATGAAAGATTATAGAGTACGTGTCAAAACCCAACAAACTTCAAGAATTTAAGAATTCTGATCTTTTTCAGTCAGCAGTGTAATGAAGTGTAATTAAACCCTGCATCCATTCCTGAACAATGACATCTGAATGGTCCACATGTTAAAAAGCATTTCTTTTTTTAATAAAAACTGTGATTCATTTCATACTGCTCAGACATCAACACTATGAGGATATGTCAAAGACTAAGCCAATTTCTATCCTGCTTTTAATAGCTTAATTTGAAGAACATTACTATAGAAGCACATATTTTGTTAAACACTAATAATTGTTCAAAGCTGTTAATGACTTTGCATCAGCTGATGGAAAAACTAGAATCCACCCAGGCATCAGAAAATGGGCTCTTAACCATAGTTGTGTTATACTAGACTGTAGAGGCATAATATGTTATGGGTCATTTGTGAGGCTAGCACAAAGACTGGGGCTACTCTTTATTGCCATAAAGACAAAATTATGAAAGTCAAATTAAAAGTGAGTAGTCATCTGGGATATTAGCAATGGAGGTATTTACAAAATGCTGCAACAAAGTGAATCTAGCACAGGAGCAACCCAGAAGTTGTGGCAACTCTTATATTAAGAGCCCAAATTGGAGAGAAGAAGATGGACAGGTTTCAAACTCAGGAAAAGAGGGTGACAGCAATTACACACAGCATGAAGTAATATGTATCTTTTTCACAGCAAGGCAAACCAGATTCTTCCATCAAAGTTAATGGGTGCTGTGCTTCCTGATCAGCCCAAAGTCAGCAGGAGTCAGTAATTAGAAGCCACTGCCTCTCCCAGGCAGGTCACTGCAGTTATCTGCCTCTAAAACAGATGCACAATGGACACCCCTACCCTCGAGAGGACAGGTTGAACACATTAACACAGGTTGCCACCACACAACTGCAGGCTGGGGCTCCTGCTCTGTCTGGAATTCCTGCCCACAAACACCTAAGGCAGCAGCAGCAGGTTCATGTTGAAAGTGTGGCAGTCTGACATTCGCTTAGCAAGCACTGCTTTTTTCAGCAAGGGACATTTTGGAGGGAGGGTCATCACAAACAGTATCTTGGGGTGTCTGAACAGTATTAAAACCAGTACTCTAGAATTTCCCTTTAGTCAGCACATGTAAATATCAAGATTAAAGGCACATACTAACCAAAATGTATTTTACTCTAATTTAACCTAACCTTATAGTTTCAGGAACAAATGTTAAGAGCACTAATATATACACAAAGTGGTTGGCTACTGCAGCAAGGTATTTCAGTATCATAATATAGTTTAACAGATAAAATTTTAAAACAGTGTAGTTCTAAACTGCATTGAAAAACTAATCTTTTACATTGAGAAGTTCTTGTACAGTTCTCTGGTATTTACTTTTATTGCAGGAACAGATGAATCACCAAGAAAATGAAGGATCTGGATCTACTATGACAATTCCCATATTCCCTGTTTATTTACTAAGACTTTGTAAGATCTTACCAGATCTATACAAAATACTCTGTAAAAATTTAATAAAAAATATTTTATACCTTAGGAAGAGAAATAGCCAAATCCAAGTAAATAACTATTTTTTAGACTAAAAGCATAAGAAAATTTCAAGTAATAAGAATTTGCTGATTTGCTACAATGGGCTAAAAATGAGCTATCAACAATGCTTTTTTCTTTTCTCTAATCATTAGGTCAAAGATATTATGTCAATGTTATTTTTATTAGAAATTAGAACATGTATGTGGTTTATGAAAAAACATTTAAAAAACTTTGTGGAGACCTCAGGAATTAAAGTTTTGCTGTTTCTAGTCATGAGCCATCTGTCAGTTTATCAACATCCAGTGGTGAGCAACAGTTGACAGAGACTCACTGCTGAATCACGGGAACTCTCCAAATGCTAGACAGATTTCATTCATTTGGTGATATCTGTGCTGTTTATAGGAAGCAAATGAAACGGAATCTGATCCATTTCATGGATCCTTTTCAACTCCACTGATGTTCCATTATGGTGTTCCTCATACATAGGAGTCACAATTCTCAGCAGAATTCCTCTATATCCCCACACTTTAATTTTAAACAGCACTTTTCAACTGCATCATTTTCAGAATATTTTTAAAATTACACATTCTATTCTAAAACAAATATTTTCAAGTTGTGAAGTAAAGATTCAAATGCTTTCTTACCACTTTCGCAACATAAGGGGCATCACTGCCAACTGACTTTGAGGAATTAACATCAGCTGTTAAAAAGGAAGCTTTGATTAGTAATGGGAAATTGTCACACAGCTTACACTCCCTTGCTATGCAGGATGGACAAACACACAACAATGTAACTAGGTGCTGACAGACATAGACCAGTACCTTAGCCCTTGGTAAGAGAATCATGCTAGATGGGAAGGCTGCTGCATACAGATATTGCTTTCTTGCATTCTCCCTTCTGTTTGAGGAGTACAAGCAGTTTACTAAGTCAAGGCAGTCTTTATTTTTATCTAGCAGCTTTTTCTTATTCAATAGTGTGTCTTTTGCTTTCTAGGTTTATTATAAACATACACATTTGTGGATGTAAAGAAGAAAAATAAATTCCATATTGCAATGTCACATACCCTAAGGTGACCTTCTAAGTTGCTACAAAGTAGCTGGTATTTGTGACAGAAGAGAGAGATATGAAGAACATCAAGTTAGGCAAGTACAAAGTACAGAAACAGTCAGGGTCACAGCTTTGTGCAAATGATGGGGAAGCAGAGAGCAAGCTTTGGCTTGAACAAAGCAGGAATTTGAGTGAGTTAGAACTCCAGAAAATTTAGTAGCTCATTGAGTGAGGCCGAGTAAGAAGATGAAAGCTTCTTTGGCAAAAAGCCACCCACTGGTCCTGTTTTTCTCCTTAACTCACTTATGCTACAGTCTGTTCATTTTAAAAGCAGGACAGATTTTTTTCCTGTTTTCCAACTCATTATGAATCCAACACAACCTTTTCCCCAAGATGAGGAAGACTATATTATAATGATCACATTAACTTCAATCCCTTCAGAATTGTTTGAAAAATGACTAGGGGCAATGAAACAGAAAAGTCTCAAGACCCCTCTTATCTGTTCATCTGTCCAAGTGAAAGAGATATTAAGTATGGAACAATATTTCACTTTAAGAAGTTTTCCTTATAACAGAATGGCAAAACAAGACACAAACAGAGGCAATAAACTGTAAGATTCAACACTTTGATTTGTTTTTAGCATTGGTTACATTGAAAAAAGCATATGGAATGCCAAAAGTTCACAAGGCAATGAAAAAATGAAAGCAATACCAAAGTCAAAACCAGTCCAAGTATTGGCTGACCAGTAGCCTCCAGATAATATGAACTGACAATTTCACTTTGGAATTCATCATTATAAAGACACTCATGCAAAAATTCAGTCTTTCAGCCAAACCAAATTAAAATTTAAATAAATACTAAACTATCCTTTCCATGGCTAAAAAGTAATAAAGATTTTGATTTTTAAAAAGAAAAAACTATCATTAGAAACTCATAAAACTAATGCTTAAAATGACCATTTGTCTGTCATTTCTCTCCAACACCATGACCCAAGCTAAGGTTCTACTAGAAAAGATCACATGAAGACACTTCATATTTCTAACTTAGGGTCAACTTTTCATTGTTTTGAATAGGGATAAACATCTACTCTCCATTTTAAAGAACTATTAAATATAGCTACACTTACCAAGGTATAGACGTCCAAAGCCTCCCTGCCCTATAGGGACACCTAATTTCCATTCTTTTCTTGATGTATCTGCTAGGATCTCCCCCAGACCAAATATTTCAGCAAGTTTCCTTTTTGCAGGGGCTCTTTTCCCAGCCATTTTCTTATTTGGCATTTTCCCTAGAGAAAGTGAAGGAAAAAAAAAAAACAAAAAAAATGGTTACATGTTGATCCAACTTATTTTACAAAGAAATCTGTTAGAAACACAAAAAAGAATGGGTTGTTTAAGTCATAATTTGCTACTACAGAGATACTTGAAAAGAAATGCAGTAAGCAGTTTCACTGGCATGAATTAAAAGTGAGAAACAACTAATTTTTCCAGGCATCACCAAAAAAAATTGACAGCAAAAACCCTCACAAGAGAAACTTATTACAAGACCTTGTATAATAGATGCTAAAAAAATCTCAGAATCTATCACATTCAATCAATCACAACCAATCACAGGTCTAAACTTAGAAAAAAGTAAACTTGTGAAATAAAGCTCATCAGTTTTCCTAGAGTTAAACTTCCACACTGAATAACTGCAAGTCTTCAGTAATAATATGAGGAATTCCTCTTAGCTGTAAAAAAAAAAAGCAAAACCAAAAAGTCAAACAGTTTATTATTTTTTCTCCTATATTACTGCAAGCAAAAAAAAAAAATGAAAGTCTGGTTATTGTTTAGAGGGCAGCATTGAGTAGGTCATCACAAAAGCTAGTAAATAACTACCTACTTTGATATCCCAAGTGTGAAAGTATTACTGTTGCCTTCTCATTACCCCAGGTTTCAGATAAGCAATATTTCCAGAAATAACATAACAGCCCACTGGAATATGCCTCTTTCTGCAGAATAGAATCATAGAATATTGTGAATTACAAAGGACCTTTACAATGTCATCTAGTCCTTCTGCAAAGAGCATCTTCAATCAGACCCAGTTGCTCAGAGCCCTGACCAATCTGAACTTGACTGTTTCCAGGTATGGAGCATCCACCACCTCCCTGGGCAACCTGTTCTACTGTTTCACCAGCCTCATTGCAAAAATTTCTAACTTCTGTCTATTCTAAACCGACCCTTTTTCAGCTGAGAACCATTAACCCTTGTCCCATCACAACATGCCCTACTAAAAAGTTTGTTCCCATCTTTCTTGCAGGCCCTCTTGCAGGCACTGAAAGGCTGCAAAAATATCAATTCTCTTCTCTGGGTGAATGATTCCAACTCTCTCAGCCTCTCATAACAGAAGTGTTCAATCTCTCTAATTATGTTTTGTTCCTCCTGCTCCAACAGGGCCCTGTCCTTACTGTGCTGGCACCCCAGAGCTGTATGCAGTGCTGCAGGTGGATCTCACCAGAGCAGTGGACAAACACAATCCCCTCCCTTGCCCTGCTGCCCACACTGCTTTGGATGCAGCTCAGGACACAATTGATTTTCTGAGCTGCTTGATGGCTCAAGTACAGCTTCTCATCCACCATCACCTCCAAGTCCTTCTTGGCAGAAGGCCTCGCTCTGAGCAAGTAAATCTTTTGAGGTTTTAGTNAAAAGTTCACAAGGCAATGAAAAAATGAAAGCAATACCAAAGTCAAAACCAGTCCAAGTATTGGCTGACCAGTAGCCTCCAGATAATATGAACTGACAATTTCACTTTGGAATTCATCATTATAAAGACACTCATGCAAAAATTCAGTCTTTCAGCCAAACCAAATTAAAATTTAAATAAATACTAAACTATCCCTTCCATGGCTAAAAAGTAATAAAGATTTTGATTTTTAAAAAGAAAAAACTATCATTAGAAACTCATAAAACTAATGCTTAAAATGACCATTTGTCTGTCATTTCTCTCCAACACCATGACCCAAGCTAAGGTTCTACTAGAAAAGATCACATGAAGACACTTCATATTTCTAACTTAGGGTCAACTTTTCATTGTTTTGAATAGGGATAAACATCTACTCTCCATTTTAAAGAACTATTAAATATAGCTACACTTACCAAGGTATAGACGTCCAAAGCCTCCCTGCCCTATAGGGACACCTAATTTCCATTCTTTTCTTGATGTATCTGCTAGGATCTCCCCCAGACCAAATATTTCAGCAAGTTTCCTTTTTGCAGGGGCTCTTTTCCCAGCCATTTTCTTATTTGGCATTTTCCCTAGAGAAAGTGAAGGAAAAAAAAAAAACAAAAAAAATGGTTACATGTTGATCCAACTTATTTTACAAAGAAATCTGTTAGAAACACAAAAAAGAATGGGTTGTTTAAGTCATAATTTGCTACTACAGAGATACTTGAAAAGAAATGCAGTAAGCAGTTTCACTGGCATGAATTAAAAGTGAGAAACAACTAATTTTTCCAGGCATCACCAAAAAAAATTGACAGCAAAAACCCTCACAAGAGAAACTTATTACAAGACCTTGTATAATAGATGCTAAAAAAATCTCAGAATCTATCACATTCAATCAATCACAACCAATCACAGGTCTAAACTTAGAAAAAAGTAAACTTGTGAAATAAAGCTCATCAGTTTTCCTAGAGTTAAACTTCCACACTGAATAACTGCAAGTCTTCAGTAATAATATGAGGAATTCCTCTTAGCTGTAAAAAAAAAAAGCAAAACCAAAAAGTCAAACAGTTTATTATTTTTTCTCCTATATTACTGCAAGCAAAAAAAAAAAATGAAAGTCTGGTTATTGTTTAGAGGGCAGCATTGAGTAGGTCATCACAAAAGCTAGTAAATAACTACCTACTTTGATATCCCAAGTGTGAAAGTATTACTGTTGCCTTCTCATTACCCCAGGTTTCAGATAAGCAATATTTCCAGAAATAACATAACAGCCCACTGGAATATGCCTCTTTCTGCAGAATAGAATCATAGAATATTGTGAATTACAAAGGACCTTTACAATGTCATCTAGTCCTTCTGCAAAGAGCATCTTCAATCAGACCCAGTTGCTCAGAGCCCTGACCAATCTGAACTTGACTGTTTCCAGGTATGGAGCATCCACCACCTCCCTGGGCAACCTGTTCTACTGTTTCACCAGCCTCATTGCAAAAATTTCTAACTTCTGTCTATTCTAAACCGACCCTTTTTCAGCTGAGAACCATTAACCCTTGTCCCATCACAACATGCCCTACTAAAAAGTTTGTCCCCATCTTTCTTGCAGGCCCTCTTGCAGGCACTGAAAGGCTGCAAAAATATCAATTCCAACTCTCTCAGCCTCTCATAACAGAAGTGTTCAATCTCTCTATGTTTTGTTCCTCCTGCTCCAACAGGGCCCTGTCCTTACTGTGCTGGCACCCCAGAGCTGTATGCAGTGCTGCAGGTGGATCTCACCAGAGCAGTGGACAAACACAATCCCCTCCCTTGCCCTGCTGCCCACACTGCTTTGGATGCAGCCCAGGACACAATTGATTTTCTGAGCTGCTTGATGGCTCAAGTACAGCTTCTCATCCACCATCACCTCCAAGTCCTTCTTGGCAGAAGGCCTCGCTCTGAGCAAGTAAATCTTTTGAGGTTTTAGCAGAGTCAGACTTTGCTGCACTTAAAGAAATTACTGAATATGCAGCCATGACACAGCAAAGAATGCATCAGGTTTCTTTACATGAAAGGCCTTCACAAATTGTTTTACAAAAAACTGATCTTTCCCTCCACCTTATGAAGATAAATGTCATACAAACAATTCACATTTATTTTCTAGAAGATACCATTCTCACTGGTGGGACTTTATTATTTTGCTGCAAGCAGGAAGCGATACTAATACACAATTCAGGAAGTTTCTGGATAGCAAAATAACTTATTGCTATTTGTCTAGCTACTCCAAACTCAGTTATTTAGCATCAGTTTTCCTCTTTCATTTCTAATGTTCCTCTAAGATTTCTTTTAATTTCCCAAATAGAAAACTGCCTAACTGTGAAAATTGTTCCAAAAGCACTCCTCCTCCTCTGACTGGGTAACTGCAGCAAATTTTCTTCCTCAAATGATGTCTGTCACCCAACTAGTATCTTAAGAGAAGCCACTTCTCTACTTAGTAAAGGCAAGAATAATTGTAAAGTTGCCTCAAAATGCTGTCCTGTCCACTAATGCTCAAATATATAGCATATAGATATATAGATTGACTAAACCCCTCGAAGTGGAATGTGACAGAATAAAGCCCAACAGTGGATAAAATGCTCCGTGGAGATGGAGAATGCTGATGTGCCCAAGGAGCTCTGGCAATAATGCAGAGGGACTCACAGGAGCTCAAACAGCTAAATGACAGTTGAGTGGAGCTCAGAATTGCTAACTGGATCAAATGGAGGTGTAAATGTCTCCCCAAATTAGCCAGGCCAGGCTGGGGGCAGTGAACAGGAGGCGGAATCCAACACAAGCAGGCAAAAACGAAATAAGCAGCAAAACAACTTAGAAAAAAAAAATGAGCTTGGGCTGGTTGCAATCCAGATATTCCTTCCCAGTGACTGGGGACACCAGCAACGTGACAGTGAACATAAACATACTACAGAGACCAGTAATGAGAATCACATCAGTACCATGATTGAACTTCCTTTGCAATTGCTGAATTTTGCCAAGTGTAACTTACAATTGTATTGCTTTCAGTATATTTTCTATCACTCTCCTAAGTCAGAAATCTTACATAGCATCAACTATCTTCAAAGAAGTAAACTTGATATTAAATATTACATACTTTATACATGGAAACATCTAAAATGAACCTAGTCAGAGAGTAATGGACTCTGGCAGCAAGCAGTCTCCAGACACCACAATCACTCAATATATGCATAAATACAGAAAAGTAGGTGCATCATTCCAGGCCAAAGTTCTTCTTTTTTAGGGTATTTGTTAATTTGAGAAGTATCTTTGTGTCATGGAACCACATCTGAATACCTGCTGAATATATTACTTGTATCTAAACAAGTACCTTCAACAAAACACTTTTATTAAATACACACATCACAGGAAGATATTGGTATTTATCATTGCACAAGTCCTCATTATCACAAAACAAGGTATTTTAATTCTGCATTACTTTTCCATATTTCCACCTCTATACAGTAACATTCTTCCCTATTATCAAGACATATCTTACACATAAATTTTAAGACTAGCTTTACCCACATCATTATCCACAGTATCTTCAAGAAACTCCTCTCTACATCCCTTAGTCTTTTTTTTTTTTTTTTAAATCTTGAAGGTGATACATAGTTTACTGTCTTGGAGGAAGATCCTTCCTCCAGATTTTCTACAGGAGAAAAATGAGACTTTCAAGCATCAAAGACAATTCCAGTCAGCTCAGATAAGACCATACCAATGAGAAAGCAATGGTGTCAAAGTGTCAGAAGGAATAGAGTGGTAGAAAAGGCTATGTGTTGATATCACTTACAAGAGCAGGCCAGAAAGATCACTGCAGACCTTTAAACAGCTTCACAGGACATCTAAATCAGGAAATAGATTAAAACAAAGAGCACACTGAAATTATTACAAGCGCTGATGAAATAAACTGTAAGTCTGGAAACCCAAAGCTGACTCATGTAAGGCAAGAAAATGCAAAAATCAACAGCATTGCCCAGTGACTCATATGTGGGACAAGATCACACACACTGCAATCTAAAGGATACCAAGACATATCCAAAATGAGCACACTCATCCTCGAGCTAAGAAACAACTTATTAGCAATACAAGAACCACACAGAGGGCTTGACTGACTGCAGCCCTTTATCTCTGAGTTATTACAAATAATTCGGGCAAGACTTGGACAGACACACTTAGGTGCCCAAATGCTGGACAGATTGTTGCCAATAAAAAAAAATTTGTAGCCTCTCTTACAATAAGGCTAGCAAGCCTGTGAAACAAACCTATTGATACACTCCATATCTTTGACATTCACAGTGAGACTCTTGATAGCAGCTTTGCTTAAAAAGGAATTAAATTTACTTAAAATAGCTCAAGAGTCTCAAAGGAAGAGCTGGTGTTTCCCTCTTCTTCCACACCCCCGCTTATTTTGTTTAACATGGTCAATAATTGTATGCCTGAAGGTATTTATTTTTTTAAAAAAATTGTTAATGACAACTTCCCTTCATCCATAAAAGCAAAAATTCAAAATGGACATAAGTTTGAACGTCCCCAGCTGGGAACCCTGCCCTTTAACAAATACACTAGATACACATACATGGTTTCTTGGCTGTCTGCATTCATACCCATCTGTTAACATGGCACTGTGCCTACTTACAAGTTGGTCAAACTATCAGTAGGCCATAGGTGCCAAACACTGATCGCTTGCAATGGGCAGCATGCTCAGTGCTAAGCACTCACTCTCTTGCAAAAAAGCTGTTAACCAAGGAAATATTTAAGCAATGGCTGCACATGCTTTCACATTTATTTGGATAAAGCCATTCAAATATCTTTTATTGATTGAAACTAAAGACACCTGGACACAGCAGAAATTTTCTACATGAAAAGACAACTAAAAACATAAAAAAACACAATAAAAAATGAAAAAAGACAATTAAAATTTAGCACAAATTCTATCATTCTATGTGCTTTTCAACTCTGTCAGACCAACAAATATGATATAGAACCGTCTACTGTACTTTGCAAAATTGGAATAAAGCCATCTACTTCTCCCTAAAGTCACCTTTAAAAATTCACCACCACCATCCCTCCAAAAAGAAAAAAAATCTTAAACATTCCTCTCAATACTTCTTCCCATCAACAAAAGGAAATATTTTCTATTCACATGTATTGTGAAGTTTAATTCATTAGTTCCTATAATCATGCTAAAGACCTTGGAAACAGTGCCATGGATGTCAAGTACTGTACTATCATTCAAGTGTCAGACCTGACCCTACTTAGCTAAGGTGCCTGACAATAACAATATTCAAGATGCATGATTGTAAACA
Source organism: Thryothorus ludovicianus (assembly GCA_013397245.1). NCBI lineage: Eukaryota > Metazoa > Chordata > Aves > Passeriformes > Certhiidae > Thryothorus > Thryothorus ludovicianus. Next base: position 26,840 of record VZTB01014880.1, on the reverse strand, counting down.
GCAGCATTTCATGTCGCTACAATGTGCTCAAAACAAAGATTTTCCTACTAAGTATGAATAACAGAAGTCTATTTGTCTAAACTCTCTCCAGAAGCCTCTTAGTACTACAAAGGCTTCTACCTAATAAAACATCTTGGAAGAAACAGAATACACTGTACTTGAGATAGCACTATGGATGCAAAATTCTCTGCATATCAGTGGTGTTATCTTTACAAATGTTGCCTGCTACAGTTGCTACTTAAGCGATACTTGAACTCTTAGAATAAATACGAATAGCCACTTCTCAATTCTTGTTGCCATTCATTATCAACAAAACACTGAAATGAATACAAAACAAATTTATTTTCAAGGAATTTCAGCTATGTGTCAAGTCAAACTGGTTGCTTCCTGATCTTTCTCTTTTATTCTCTGGAAACTGTAATTTTTACAGTTGTTTATCTCAGTAGGATGTATTTTCACTGTCAACCCAGAGAAGGCATGCTGGTCACCTGTGCTCCTAGATGAGCAGGTAGTTCCAGTAAGACCTGAAATCTATGTATCATTAAAACTCTTCATTAGTCAAAGCAAGAAATCCATGTCTCCCTGAAAAAAAAAAAAAAAGCCAAGGAGAAAACAAAACTAAATTTTTGCTCAAGGAGTGGGGAAGAAAGAACATGACACTTAAAGACTCCTGAAAATTGTAGACCTGTTTCATGGGAGGGACCACAAAAAAAAAAATCTGATGTGTCAGTGACTTGTTACACCGAGTGAGGTAGACTATGAACAAAGACTTTCTTGCATAAATCAGATGTTCTGTGACTGGTTGATCATTGTCTGTGAAAACCTTTCCAATCTAAGTTCCTGATTAAGATACTGGACAGTTAATGGTACTTAAGGAAGAAGAGTCACTAAGGTTTCTCTCCTAAGAAATAATAAAAAAAAAATCTTTTTAGATAAAATGAATACATGCCATTGGTTGACCACAATTACTGAGAAATATGCAAACACAACAGCACCATAGGGCTCCAAGGAAATGCCTTTTTTCCTTTTTTTGCTAAACAAACCAAGATGACAATATTTCAGAATGCAGCTTGTTTAGACATAGGAAATAGACGTTTAAGAGGAATTACTGTGTTACTAATTTTAAATTGCTTTCTCAGGAATACATTACCTTTTCTTAAGTTTCTCTTAAAGTTATTTAAGGTTCTCCTGAAAATCTTAATCATCACTCAGTTATTGCAATAAAAAACAGTGAGCATTGTAAGGTACCAAATCATGTCACTCCAAATCACCTCACCTCCATACCAACTGCAAATACTGAATACATGTCAGCGAGACACTTAAAGGCTTTTTGATAATTTAGCACACTGTATAAAAACAATCAGCTCTGAAGTTCATCAGTAATCCTACCTCACTTGGGGATTATCCCCAAGAATTTAGTGGACGGCTTCTTTCTCCAGATGAAGGAACAAGCCCTTTGACACCGTAATAGTTACAGGAAGCTTCTCAAAAGCTTTTGTATTTTTCTTAGCTATAAAAAGGGCCCATGGATTCCGTATAAATTAATAAAAGCCTGTAGTTCTTAGAGTGCTTAAGCACAAATTGAAATCCAAAGTGAACAACAGAGTTCAACCTGTCTGTGACTGCTAAGTGTTAAACAAGGCAGTCAAATAGCAAGAAATAGGAAGTGAAGAAAAACACAACCAACGACAGAAACCAGCTTGGCCCAAATCTTACATACTAGGCCTTTACTGATCCTAATATGGCAGATTTTTGTGATTTGTAACCTGTATTTAAAAAACAAAAATTACTTTAAAGTAAAATTTAGGAACGCCTCCTAACCAAGGTGATGCCACACCGAGACAACCTTGAAGCTGACGAAGCTCTAAAGTGGCACACAGCATAGCTTTTACTCAGCCTCCTCCACCTAGCCTTAGTGCTAAAAAAAAAAAAAAGAAAAACAGGAAGGAAAACAACTTAGGCCGCTGCCACCGAAGGCAGCTCTAGGGCCCACAGCCCGGGAAGGCGGAGGCGCAGACCTCAAGGGAGAAACCGAGGGAGCTCTGCCCCTCCTGCCCCCGTTCTCTGCCTCCCTGCTGGCCCCACGGAGATGCCTCCAGCGCCACGGGATGGGTCGGGAGAGGGAAGAGAAGGCGCCTTCCCTACCCTTGGGGAGGAACCAGGCTCGGGCGGGCCGCGGCGATACCACCGGCCTCTTCCGCGAGGAAAACCGCCCGCAGCCCGCCAGAAGGGCCAGGAACGCTCGGCACGGCCAAGCGGATACAAAACAGTGCCCCAAAACTCGCCTCTTAAAAAAAAAACCCCGAACAAGTGCACCCTAGAGGCAGCCGCGGGCTCCAAGTACCTCCTGCGCGAGCGGGCCCGGCGCCGCTCCTTCCTCCCGGTCCGAAATTCCCGCACTGCCCGCGGACCCGGGCGGCCCGCCCGCCCCGGCGCCACCTCCCAGCATCGCCCGCGCCCATTGGTCCGCCGAGCGCGGCCCTCCGCCTCCGTCTCTCCCACTCACGGTGCCTGCTGGGAAGTGTAGTCCACAACTGCAGCAAGCGGCCGCAGGAGAGTCCGACCTGGACTACACTTCCCAAGAGGCACCGCGGCCCGAAATGGGCCGAGAGCTGAAGTCGTTCGCAGTAATGGAATCGATTGGGTTGGAGGGAGCTTTGGGACCCGTGTTCTCCGCAAAACCCTGTTCAAGTGCCCCATCCACACGTTTGTGGAACGTTCCCGGGATGCTGACTCCACTACTGCCCAGGGCAGCCTGCTCTAGTGCTTCACAGCCCTTTGGAGTGAAAAAATGTTGAGAGTTACAAGAAACCTTGGTTTCTTATGCTGTAATAAGTTTGGGGATACCTTTGTGAAGCTGATACCACGGAATCAATTAGGTGATAAAAGATCATCGATTCCAGCCTATGACCGAGCACCCCCAGGTGAACTAAACCAGGGCACTAAGAGCCATGTCCCGCCTTTCCTTAAACACCTCCAGGGACAGCGATTCCTCCTCTCATTGCCAGGCACAAATGTCACCCATCCGCACCTGGCTCTGCCAAGCTGTGAAGGGAGAGAGGTGCAGAAGATGAAAGACATGGCAAAACAGGGAATTTAGGGGATGAAGCGGGAAAATTAAAGGACAGTGGTTTTGTTTTGTTTATTTACTGGGTGTTTCAGCCTTAAAAAGGCATTATGATTTCATGGCCATCGTCTTTGCATGCCGCAGTGTTAGAGGCACTTAATAGCTTCAAACAAAGAACTCTCGTTCTGTAGTATTTTCATCATGACAGTACTTACATGGATTTCCTTGACCACCTGGGCTACATTAAGAATAATAGAAATGTATTTTTTAAATACTAGGCACTACTGGAGATATCCAAGAATCTGAACTGTTCTGAATGTTCAAGGGTACTATTGTTTATAGGAAAGACCAAAAGGTTATTTGAACAAAGTGAAGAACACTACCAGACAAGATAGCATTTCACTTGCAGTACCATCCTCTTTAGTACTGAATTACTGGGATCATGAAACAATTTTAAGATGCTGATAGGGAAAATTAAATGAGAAATTTAAGAAACATAACACTTCTACCTGTGAATCACAATTTAATAGAATGTAGTACTCAAGTTCTAAGGTAAATTATGTTCTTCACATTTCTGTTCTTCCAAAAATTATAGAATTAAATGTCTTATAATTCCAGGATGTGTTCTCTTTCTGAAATCTTATTTATTTTTCTGCTTTGCAAAATGAGAAGAAAAATGCATGTACCTTGCTCAAACACCATGTCATACTACACGTAATGCATTAAAACCACAAAAGAATAAAAAAAAATATTAGCAGACAATTCCAAAATAAATGGAGATACTGTGCCACCAGAGATACTCAATAAAAGAGTACATATGCACTACACTCAGCTGTGTTAACTGGGAGCTGAGAACCACAGATGGGAGTAGAGATTAGAATTATTGTACCAAAAAATCATCATGGTATTTTGTTCAAATTGCAGATCTCCTGAATGGTTAGACCACAGAAGGTTTTGCTAAAATCCTTGTGGTCAGAGTACATAAACAGTCTGAAAAAGAGCAGTGGTATGATCCCTTTCTGAGGAGAAAGCTTTTGATTCAGTACCTTTTTTTGCCATGCACCCACTGTGCACCTACTCTGCTGTACCAGGAATTCCACTTCCCATCATATCCACTTGTTGTCCTGCAGTGGGAATATACTGACACTAAGGGAAAAATGTGTTTTTGTCCTCCTGTTCACATTTCACACTATTTTCCACAGAGGAAAGAGGTTCTGTAAATTAAATTAGGGCTGTGACTTTTTTCATCTAATGTGCTTTTATTAAGAGAGTAATCACTATTCTCTGAGGTTATCAGTATGGCACTCCAGAGTTGTCTTGTTTGTCCATACATTTCAGGAGAATTTGAAGTTATTTACCCAGTAACCTCAGAGCTTGTGTGTATTTTAGGAGACCAGTGCAACATCCAGTTGTGTCTGAATGCTGTTAAAATGTAGGTAGGAACAAAACTGGTTTTGCTAATCTTTCCAGATGTCTTTACAAGTTAGACTGATTTTTTGTATTTTTGGGAAAGAACATAAATTTTCGTTTATTAATTCCTTCGGAATACAGTGAATAAGAAACTATTGTTTTGAATACTTAATCCATTTGATGAGACTGTTTATTTACTCAGTGCAGTTACTACACATCTGTCTAAAAAGCTCCCCATGAGATAAGGCTGTCATCTAAGTTTTCCTCACCAAAGAAAGGTACAATATCAGTTTTTGTTAGGGTCAACTTCTTGAAGAAATTAATAAAGTATCACTTCAGCAATATATATTTACCTCCTATTACAAATGCAGAATCAGACACAGAGATGCTGAGTAAAGTTTGTTTAGCCTGAAGTGACAGAGGAAATTTGTAACAAATCTCAAAGTAAGACCTATATTATGAATTAAAAAGACATTATTAATTGTACTTTTCAAAACTAAGATGCTGAGGCAGGAAAAATCTTTTTAAATCTTGCAGCTCTTTTGAGATATCATATGTATTCATTTCCCAAGTAGTTAATTTGTTAAAGAGAGAAATGGAATACAGAGTAGAAGAGATCCTGTCTTTACAGAGTAGTCAATAATTCAGTGGAAAGGGGATGGAGTATTAGAAGAATTGATGAAAATGCTGTGGAATAAAAGCTACACAGTGAGATTCCTTGGAAGTTTTACTCTTTTTCTTGCAGTTTTGTGATGCTAACAGACACATGATTTGAAGCTGTTAAAGGAAATAATTTTAAATAAATTGAAGCTTCTAAGAGTAGAGCTTGTTTGAAGTGCATTAAATTAATCCAAATTAAAGGACTTTCATGAGTTTCTAAAGCATTTCTATGTTTTCTTTGGTCAAGATCCAAACTCATATGCATGGGCAGTTTTTCTCTACTTAAATGACTGAATTGTCTTGACTGTGAAGTGTCTCCCCCCCATCCCAGTTAGAGTGATATTTATAGGTACAAATGCATTTTATCTGGGGGCACTGTATATCCCTACATTGTAGATTCACTCTCAGGCACACCAACAGCAGTGCATAGGATCCAACTGTAATGATGCAAAGAACTTCTGTTTATCATCAAACATTTCATATATCCCATTACATGTGAAAGAATTATTATCTGTCCTGTTGCAGTGCAATGCCTTTGCCTGTAATGGAATTTTACTCTGCAAATTTATTTTTGTATTAAAAGGTTCCACTTTATAATGTCTATGGTTCAATCAGTGATCTAAAAGGCACTTAAATACTTTGAACAAGACACATAAAACACTTTTATTGCAAAGCTTTGCTGTATCTACCAATTTTACCATTGATCTCTTTCCATGTAAGGCAGTTCTGGAAGCTGCCCATGCTGTATAAAATCACATGGTGGCTTTTGATCTCCAGCTGGTGATTAAAGCACATTATGGAGGTTTGAAATTTTCTTGTGGTCATTAGCATACCTCCAAACACTTCTTTGCTAAATAGTAATGTTGTCACTATATGCTATTTAAATAAGAATTCTGTAAACTTATTATTTGCTGTTCTTTGTAGCTCAGAGGATATAGATCTCTTGAATGAGGTGAGTTTATACTTAGCTGTGGACTGATCAAATAATGATTTCTTGAGGTGATTAAGCTCTAGCAAAATGCACGAAAGAATGATGTTATGTTTTTTAAACCCATCTTGATGCAAACAGGGAGAGCTCTGTGCCTTGTACTGCCTGTCTGCAGTTCCATATTTCCCACTGCTTAAAGACATCACTATCACTTCCAAGGTCACCAAGCTGTCTACAGATTTTAAACAATGCAGTATTAACTCTTCTGCTTGAAAATATAAAAAGTAGCACCTTTCTGCACACTTTTTGAAAATGTATTTGTGTGTTGGGAAAAATAATCACCATGTACTTGTAACTTCCTCTAGCAATCTCTTCTATTGTTTTCACAGAAAGTAAGTGAGTATGCCGGCTTTATATATTTTTTATCTTTCATTTTATTATATTAGATTGCATCTTATTTGTATATTTTTATGATCTATACCTTGCCAAGAAGCAAAGTTTATTGAATGTTACCCGGATATAGAAGAAAACATAGCACTTGTTCAAATATATTACAGTCAGTAAATAGCAAATAAATTCAAAAGCCTTGTTAGTTGTTCTACCCTGTCTCCTCACTCCCCAAAATAGAACAAATATAGGTAACCTGGTTTCTGACAAGTCAATGGTTACAGACTGTTAAAAGGGAATAAAATCTGGGTCAAGGGAAGAATATTGGCCTGGAATGGATTTTGCAGTTGTAAGGGACACATTTGAAAGGACAGTAAAACTTGTGGAAGAGATGTGCAGGCAAAATATCAAGGCTAGCAGATATCAGCAGACCCATGAAGGAACGTAGTTTTGAGTCAATTATACTGTGTGGCACCTTGAATTATTTGAATCTAGGAAATTATTTCTCATCTCTGCATCTGATGTCCATCAGTTTCATGAGAGAGAGCACTAAAAATTTATCATGTAGATAATATTTTTCCTTCTAAACTACATGCTAAAACACCTAGGATCTTTTATAAGATTGGAGACAGCAGTTTTTTTCTGAGGAGCATGTTGTTCAGAGAAAAAAAAGCAAAAAGCTAATGAAAATCAGCACATTTTGTCCTTTTTTAATATCAAAAGTTAATCCATATTCATATAATTAGGGTTTTTGTGAATTAATTGTCTCATACAAACTTTCTTTGAGGAAGTAAAAGGGGCAGAAGTCATTGTTTCCTTGGAAGGAGATGTAATACAATGAAAATTAAAAATAAACCACTGCAATTCATTATAATTCATACTTGTCTGTCTTCTGGCAAGCTTTATTATACAGAAGTAGCTGTCTGGAGAAGAAAAAGTACTTACAGAACTGTTATTCTATACTTGAGCATAGCATGGAATCCTTCCTGTCATGCTACTGTGCTGCGTAGTGTTGGTGTTCATGACCATGCTAATCTACATAAAATTTACATTACATATAACAAAATATATTTGCATAAGGACTGGTTTTCTCCAATCTCTAATGGCACTAAGAGACTCTCAAAAAATGCTACCACTAGGTGTCTCATTGGTTTCAATGTACTACACCCTAAGAGCAAGAAATGCTCAACAAAATTTAACAAAAATACAGTTAATTACCACTGACATTCGCTCCTTCATTACACCAGCACACCCTGAATTTAATCACATGCAATATTGTAATGAAGCTGTCAATCAGATTTTGAAATATTTCGGTTTTTGACATAATTACAGCAGAATCCCTACAGCTCGTCTAGGACATGGGTAGGGCAAGATTGATACTGTGTTACAAAATGTGATCTGACAAAAAAAAAGATGCTTCTGTGCAAAAATTAAAGAAATACTGAACTGCCAATGTATTTACCTTGGAAATGTGTTGCATGAGGTAGATTGTCAAGAGTTAAAATAACTGCTTGCCCATTCACTGTTCTTGTGCTTTAAATGTTTAAATGTTGTCTGTGTCATTATCTTTGCTAAAAATATATAGCTTTAATTTTCTTATTTGGCACCAACTGTACATAGAACTTTTTTGCTTTTAGGTTTACAGCAAAAGATTTAGAGAAACAATGAGAGGAGGAAAGGGATGCCAAGGAGAGACTTGGGCTGATGTTGATATTCCTCTGGGACAACCTCATCTATGAAAAGCCTCAAAGCCAATGGGCCATTTCATTGGCATTTGTAAACAGCTCATTGATAAGACATCTATAGTATATTATGATATTTTTTCCAAGAATTTCATGTTCCTGTTTTTTGTTGTATGGTGGAGAAGGTGATTTTTATTGTTAACATTTCAAAACATGAGAGATGCAAGTAGAGGTGGAAGGCTCTTTAGATGGAGATCCATCTGTCAGCAATTACAGGGGCTCCCCTGAACGCATATGTTACAAACTTCAGCCTGGCTCAGGTGAGCATTAGTCAGATAGAGCCTCTCTCACTTTTGGGACAGCAGTTTGTGTTTTAACCAAGAAGGTAATTTTTACCATCTGATGACTATTTCATGTCCTCTGTGAATGAGTTTACAGACCCCAGCCTGATTTTATGCAGACAGATGTCCCCCTTCACAAAAACAACTGTCACAATTGGCAATGGTTGTCACACGTGCTGGCAGCAGCACAGGCTCAGGATGAGTGGAGGGGAGGCAGGAGAGCATCCTCTGGCTGCACAGGGGCAGGTGAGGATGGTGGATGTTTCCAGTCCCTCCGACAGTACTGCCTTTTTATTGTGCAGTGCCAGTAGTGCAGGGATCTTCTGTGTGACCTGTGCTCTGTGCTTTAAAGGCCACTTGTTTGGATATTTGTAGACAGGTATTCTACTAGAATAACTAGATGCAAATGTGCTTAGATAACTTAGGACAACTTCTTGTCTTATAATAAATTAATAATTGCTTTCTTTCCAATGGTAGGTGGAAACAATTGCAAACACATTTTTCACTGAAGAATTATGCAAGGCTTTGAAGAAACTGCAGAAACACACATGTAGCTCATGTAGCTTCACACACAATCTCAGCACTTTTCCAACCTTGACTTCAGGGGACACACTGTAACTCTGCTCCTTCTCTCCATCTTCTTTCTGTCCTCGGGGTCTCATTTGCTTATTTTCCATATCGCAGGCACTGGCCCTGTTATTCAGAGAACTACTGTTTTACTTGAGTATTATCTCACCTCCTAAGACCTCTGTTTTTAAGATCTGTTTTTTCAAGTTGAGTTGCCGTATTTTCATGCAGACATCTGCTGAAAGCATTGAATTAATTAATATAGTAGTAGCAACTAGGAAAACATGATAATCAGTTTTGTCCTCTGCCACAGTGAAATTACCAGGGCAGAGAAAAATGGTGTAGAATCTGATGGGCTCTGTTTTATGATTTGTTATTGGGACAATAGGTTAAATTTCTGCCTTTTCCTTCAATTCCTCCACCTCCTTTCCCTTCTCATACTTGAACCTGACTCCATCCACACATAGGAAAGATGACCTTGCATATCTCATGGTGGAGGTGAGGAGTTCTGCATTCCCTGCAGACTGACTGCATTTTGACAGGAGATGCTAGGCTTTGTCCCTCTCCAGCTGTCTATAACTCATATTTGGTTGAAGCATACTAGGAAGAAAGTGTTTACCATCTATTGTTGAAACAGCTAATTTTTTCAGTAATGACGTGGCTTTGAAGATATTTAAATGGTATTAAACCTACATTGATGATATAAATAAAGAAGCAAGTTCAGCAGTTTTTATGATATTATATACTGACAGCGTTCTAAACTGTCCACTAAACATTTTTCATTCTCCCTGGAATATCAACAGACAGACTGCAATATTTCTATCAGTGTTCTTTTACTTGCTAATAATCAAATTGAAACCATCAACCTTTTCATTTAGAACTACTTGCTCCAAAAAGTAAGCACAGCCATTTGAAACAATTTTGTAGCTATGTCAGATGGAATGTAAGTTTTAAATTGTTGAATTGTAAGTCTGCCACCTTGTAAACATATTATAATGTATATTGGTCTATTTTGGTGAACAGCTGAATAATAATGTACTTTAAAAACAGTTTGAAATGCATCTTCTAAGATATAAAGCAGAGAGGATGACTAATATGAGAACATGACATTTCACAGCAAACCTAATGAAAGCTTGTGAAAACTACAGTATCTCACCACACTGGCTACATTGGCTGCAATACAGTCAATACTATATTGACTGCTAGAAAGGCTATAAGTATAAAGCATTCCATCTCTCCTGATGAAAGTAACTTAGATGGGTCAAAATTGATGGGTAAAATAGTAAATATTCCAGCTTCATGAATTTTATATAACTCATTCTTGAATATTTCTTAGAATTGTGTCCTGTCTCCTTGACCAAAGTAAACCTTGCTTTTCCTTCATTTTCAAAGAGCCTTTTGAGAATGATCATTAAAGAAGGAGCATATTTTTAATACATAATTTATCTGCAGAGCCCCAAAATAGAGCCTCCTTTGCCTGCATTTCTAGTTGTAAAAACTTGAGAGGCTACAACTACTTTTAAAAGCAGTCGTTTGCCTGATTAGTTGTTTTACCCTTTTTATTAAGTTATTTGTTTAAAGTTGAAAATGTTTCCTGAGTGCTTGCTGTTTACTTGGCTTTATATTGTTTGTGCATGAGACAGCCTTCTAAGCAGAGGCACAGTTCTGCCTGTCTCAGGCATGAAATCATTGGTCTATTTGCTCGACCCTGCTGCAAATCCCAAAGTGCACAGGCTGTCTCTCTCTCCTGCTTGTATAGAATGTTATTCAAGCACTTGCTTGGGGTGAAATCTCCCTTCCTGTAGTCAACTATCGTGGAGTACCTATTCAACATAGGTGCTCTCACTGTTAATCAAGAACCCATGGTATGGCACTCAGCACTCACACCCCAGGCATCAAAAAACAAACACAAATGTTCCAGAAATTTAAAAAAAACCCCCAAACAATATAACCTATATAACCAGAAACAATATAGTCCTATATAACCAGCTAAAGATACACCTGCTGCCTCTTCAGCACTGAAATCTTTGTTCTGTTGTTTAAATTAAACTCAAAATGTAATTGTTTAGTGACAAATTTTTGTATCATAAGAAAGAGAGAAAGGCTATGTTTGGGAATGTTCAGAATTAGATACAAGGAGATTTTTCTCCTATAAAAAAATTGAAAGGGGAAATCATATGCATGGAAGTTTGCCATTTCTGTATGCAACTGGTCAGATAGGATACATAAGCTTTTCCTGCAAACGTTTGTCACATCTCTGAATTGCCAGAGCATCTGCTGGAAATAATAAAACTATTATATCATCCTAGAATCACAAAGGTGAATGGCAGGAATAGATATGCGTGTGTAGGTGTGTACCTTCCTAGGGATATCCTGAAAAACATTTGTGCCTGGTCTTTAAAATAAGCCAGCTGTGAACAGTTAATTCACATTACAGGTATAATATACTGGGTAGAAGTATTTAAAGTTTTATTACTGATTAAGATTCTAATTTATTATGTTTATTATCTTTAGTTACTAAACACTCAAAAGATGGAAAGCATAAAAGACTGAAAGGACATATGGATAATTTTCTTCATAGAATGACATATTTAAGTCACAGCCTCAAGGTTGTTGGTTTATTTTTCCCCCAATGGAAAGCTAAGCATAAGGTAAGGAATGCAGATCATTATAAAGGATCTGAAAAGTTCCTTGTAAAACACCATTTTTAGATGAAGGGGTTTTTTTCAAATTAACAACATAGGGTAATGCAAATCAACCTCTCTGCCCTTATGTGGTCGTTTTTACCAGGGCAATGTGATCCTAGATTGAACATGAATCATTGAAGGTGTGGTCTAATAGTGTTTTATTCAGCTTTGATGCATTGTGAATTTATATTTCACATCAATAATGAGATGCAAAACCTTTCAGGGTACTAATAAACAAAATAGAACATTAAAATAGTCTTGTGCCATACTGTATACTAACAGAGGAAATAACACCAAAAAAAAGTCAGAACTATCATGAGAAATATACACACAGAAATATTCAGAAAACCCATAGGAGATGTTCCAAGAAAGAACCAGAAGGGACATTTGCCTAGGAATAAAAGAAGCCTGGGGATTTAACAGATGAGTGACAGAGATGACAGCAGGTAGGAGTGGGCAGCTGAGGGGTTTGGTCTGGTGGCAAGGAGAAAAGAATTGCACCTGGTGTTCTGGGCACAAAAGTTGTTGGGAAATAGATAAAGCACAAAGAGGGCAGAGAGTCCAGACAGAAGAGGGCAAGGAGAACAAAACTGGAATTACTGGAAAGAAGACATGGCGAACTGGAAAACCTTTTCAAATCAGCACAGATGGTAAAGCAAAGGACAAGCAGAGGCAGGAGGAGGAAAAAGAAAATATGACTCTTGCAAAGATCTCCACTACTCTAGTAAGTGAGATTTTTCCAGCTGAGGAAAGAGGGAAACTGAAGCAGACAAGGCAGCAGGTAGGAGATATTTGCCAACTTCAAGCTTCCCAGCCAAGTTTGTTTAGTATGGCCACACATGCTACTCTTGCCACCTGCCAAGTTGACCATTTATAATGATTCAGAATTTTCCTTGTTCCCTTTTCACTGCTTGAAATGATCTGGAGTCACTTGCATCAAAATGTAGTTTAGAATGTTATACGATGAGTATCTGGGAAAATGTGAATTGTACAAGTAAAATTAGGTATGTATTAAGGAGCAGCTTTTTGCCTGCTACAACGCAGCTCTGCCAATGCACTTCAGGCTTGACTTGCAGTACCCTGCATAAAATCAGTGCTGTCTCTCTTCAGAGCAGTGACTCAGTCATGCTGAACTATGCCACCTCTGTGGCAGAATATAGTCTATTGTATCTGTTTTATAACCTTTATGACTCAGAATCCAACACAGTTATCACAAAAAACAGAGCAACTCCAAAAGCGTATTTATAATGCAGACAATTTAATACATCATCATTCAAAGAGCAGTTGAAATTTCAGGCTGGTACAGCAAACTATATCTTAAATTATAAGACATGCATTAATTATTAACAAGCTGCATCATGTTTTTCAAGATCCATGGCAGAGGACAGGAAAGGGTGAGTTTGGTTTCTTTTTCCTGCCATCATTACTAACCAAAACACATAGGACTGGACAGCTCAGGGACCTGAAACATGGGTAGTTTTACTTTCTAATCTTGGGCTGGATTTGAGCTATTGACCTGTATCAAGATTGGTAAAAAAAAAACGATTGCCAACTTATGTAAGCAACTGCAAAGGATTTGGATTTGGTTGTTTCAGTACATTTCCTAGAGGAAAAACAAGGTACAAATAACAAAAAGAGCCCTATCTATCTGTTTTGAAGTCAGTATTGCAGTCTGAATAGTCAAACTGTTTGTTTGTCTAAGCAGGAAACTATTCAGAAGTGTGTTTCTGCTTTATGGTTTAATTTCACACACAGACACATGCTCCAACATATACCTAACTTGGTCCCTGTTTAAGCCAGTGGTAAGGAGCAGCCAGAACAATGTCTCTTACCAAGTCCATGAATAGGCAAATTTTGAGCCACCAAGTTAGTGTTTACCTACTGTCCTTGATTCCTTAGTATCAAAAAGCAAGCTCAGCTGCCCAAAGTAATTTTTGCTGTCCATGGAGAAGAATTTATATCCATCTTTTACAGGAGGTTTTGAAAATAGTATTGCAGTATTGTAGATAAAGGAAACTCCCCAGTTCACAATAACATGACCGTCATGGGTGCTCTGATCTTCATACATTTAGTAAAATATATTCAGATCCTCCTTGAGAAGTAGTTTCTTCACAAACTGAATAGCTGAGTTTAACTTATACTGCTAACAGAGATTTCTTTTGTGACACATTGAGCCATCCAGTGGCACAGGCTGAAAAGACTACTGCATGTACTTGTTAATTCATCTCTCCAGTGCCTTTCTTTATATCAGTGAGGTATCAGTGATTACAAAAAAAAAGGCTACCAGAAAATATCAAATATCTGTTTAGTGATAACTGCAAAGACCTAAAGGTAATGAACACTTCTATTCATTTAAGGTCAGAGAAAAATAGTCTCTTGACATTGATTTAATAGAAAAGGGAGATAGGGGAAAAAAGAAAGAAATGATGAAAAATTCCAAACAGTAAAAGTTCAAAATTCCGGGTTGAGGCTGCATATCTGCCCTGAAGTCACTTTTTTTCACATCTATACATTTCCAAGTAGAATAATTAAAATAGCTCTACCTTTGGTCACCTGCATATTCTTGTAATACCAGTTTGAGTTCATTAATTTATCCCATATCACCTTACTTTTGTAGATGCCAGAATCTTGTAATTGCAAAACAATACTTTAGTATTTGAAATAGGTAGAGATAAGTACTATACACAGGAGAGAACCAATCATTGAGGGCTTACATGAGCAACTAATTAAATATAGTGTGAATTTTTTATTAGTTTTAGTTTTCTTTAAGATTGTAAGAAATTAAGTGCTGAATAATGGTGCTATAGCAGTAGCTGGTAGAGCTTGGCTTAGTGTGGGCAATGAAGAAAGATCATTAACAAATAGAATAGGGAGCACCTCAGGGGACACGCCTACAGACAGTCTGTCACCCACTGATTTCAACATTTCATTTCAAAATTTAATTAGATATCAATTTCTGAAAGCCTAAATAAAACCAGCCTTTTTCCATTGCACCAACATGCATCAGCTGTTAGTGATAAATTTAAGGCTGCAACAACATTCCTCTTCCTAAATTTTGTGGGGAAAGAATGACAACAGAAGGATAGCCAGAAATGACAGTTCTAAAAACCAACAAACCATCCAACAAAAGTAAACAATTTTAATACCAATATTTAACTCATTATTGATGCACTGGAAGCAGCAGTAAGACCCTATAAAAATACATATATAAGAAGCAATATTATTCTCACTTACTTCAGAAAGGACAGCACTGGTGTCCCTGGTTAATAAGGAAATGCTTCATTGATCACAAAAGCAACGTGAGTTTTCTATCATTCTAGTAAAATTTATGACACATAAGTCAGTAAGAACTATTGTAGACTTCATGGGATTCCCTACTGTCAAATAGATCATTGCAGAATCTGGCTATAGCTACTTCAGGACGTCATAAAGAATGAAAAGTGTTCTATTCTGGAAACAAACTACGCACTAGTCAATGTTACCCCTTCTAAAGTAAGCAAGTCATTTCAATGTCCAGATGATGGAGCAGGTGTACTCCATGTCACAATGGAGAGTCTTGGTGTCTGTTTTCTTACTGAGGCAACCAGTGTTTGGGAGAGACCAATAGCATAGATCACATCAGGATTTCAAGTTTTTATCTGCCAAAAAATAACATAGCTACATCTTTTTGAAGTAATTGTTAGCTAGTCGGAAAAATGAACTGTTGTGCAAACGTGAGAGCTGCCTTCATTACTGCTGTCATTGCATTTTTCACTGAGGTTTTTTTGGACCAGCAGTTCCTTCACAAATAACACAGTTGTAGTAGGCTTAGCTGTGTTCTACAGCAGGTGGGCAGGATGAGACTGTAAACCATCTGTCCATTCATCTTAGACACATATCTCCCTATTTCAGTTATACTCAGAAATCATTTCATTAGATGACTGATAAAATCATTTATACATGGGGAATGAAAACCCCAGGGTGCTTCCATGTTTCCTTCAGACTGAGACTCAAGTCCGTAGTGTCCATTCCTTTTGCAATAATGCTCCACTCACTAGACAGTCTTCCTTCATCCTCTACAGAACCTTTCCCTATATGAGGCTCCCTATTTTCTTCTTTATGTGGGCTGCACACAGAGTGAGTCAGTTTACAGAGTTTGCCTCTTCATGTTAATTCATTTTATTCTGGATATTCAGCATATAAGGTATTCATAGATACCTTAATGTAAGTGGACTGATCCAGTCTCCAAGTTTCATAGTTGCAGTATTCCCATTTCAGTGTAATCCTACCATTACCCCAAGTATTGCAGTGAGCTACACTGCAGTAGCATACAGTATCCTGGGGGAATGTTAACTGTGGACTTTGTCAATCCACAGTGAAACACCAGGGAGTTCGTGTTCCCTTCAGCATGGGAAAGGACAATTTTGCACAGGGTGGTTGAACTCCTGTCAAAGAGCAGATAGCTGTGCCAGCAGTGGGAGGAGTGGCTGCATGGAGGAGATCCAAGGGCGGGCAACTGCTCCCTTGGGCTGCAGAGTGTGAGACTGGGGCTGAGGAATCCTCCTACTGCAAGGGCAGGTGGGGCTGTGCTGAGGCTGATGGTTCAAACAGCTCTGAAGGCTGTGCCTGTGCAGCCAAGTAGCCCTCCTGTGCCTCTGCAGAGCAGAGCTTCTAAGGGCTAAGAATCATGTCTTTTTCTTTTTTTTTTTTTTTTTAATTTTAAATCATCACCAATATTCCCCACCTGGTTTGGAAGCAGTAACACCTGGGCAAAAGGAGAAGCTTCTCAGTACTGCTTACTATTAAGTACATGTTCATACAAAGAATTGCAAATTTTCCACATGGAACTGGACGTGTTTGGACAAGGTCTTACCAGGAATGCACCCTGTCTGCAGGCAGCTGACTGTGCAATCAGAGCAGGAGCAGTCGGCTGAGAAGCTGCACCTCCTCTGATTAGTAGTGCCCAATATGACCCTGTTCCTGGGGGGATCAGCAGTGCACGTTGTGTCTCTGCCTTTCCCATAGACACTGTTGATGTGCTAATGTGAGGAACATGTATATCTTATTTGCTAGAAACCTTGCAAACAGAGACATGATTAAACTGCAGAGGATAGGCATTAGGCTCAGCCCCACAACCCTGTTAATTGCTTAATATGGTGTCGTGTGTAACAGATTCTCTCTGCCATGGTAAGGGGCTCTTTTTTGGGCACTTAGCCCAGTAGCAAACACAAGCTGGTTCAGCTTTGCAGGGCCTGTGGTACAGTGCAGGGGGGCTTTGAAGTCTTCAGAGAAATTGCTTCCAAACAAAGTTTCTGCCTGTGTTCTGAACCAGAGGGAGGTTTCTGATGAGAATTCGTGTAGCTAGAAGGGGCTGCTTTGCACTGTCAAATGGACAGTGACAGCAATAGCCCACTTACGCTCTGCAGCAGCAGTTGTGGTTGCAGCATTGAATTGATCTTTAAATTGTGAGGTACTCTGAGGGTGCAAATCCTACCACTGGCAGCACCTGGGGCCACTTTAGGGCCTCTGTTTTACTTAAACCTGAGCAACCTGTTAATGCATGGTAAGACCTCTCACCTGACCTTAGACAATTGCCACATTTCCTCGAAATCTGCTTTAGCCATTGCCCAGACTCTCCACGATAGAGGCAGAAATTGAGGTACCTTCACGCGGTGTGAAAGCCCCTTATTCTGGCACAAGAACAACAGAGCTTTGTTGTTCTCAAAGCTGCATAAACACTTCATATCAGTGGAGAAGCCAAAAAAGTGACTCCCGGGCCGACAGTGCCCCGGGAGCTGAAAGGCAGTGGGGCTCTCCACGAGGTGCGAACCCCCCCATCCACACCCCCCCAGGGACTGCAGGAAGCAGCGGTGGGATGAGGAGGATGGGGCGCGCCCCGACCCTGCCGGAGCCGTGCGGCCGGGCTGCAGCCCGCGGCTGCATTGCTGCAAACGCTGCATCCTCCTGCTGGGAGCGTGCTGCTTCTGCTGCCAGGCTTGGGACTGAAGCGAAATTAAATTAAACTCTCTCGCTAGCGAACGGGAAGGTGAGGCAAACTTGGAGCTGGAAATTGGATATCATGCACAGCCCGTGCTTGCGGATGTGTTACGCACAGGCACACACAGGCAAAGTCACACTCACCTGGGGGTCACGCAGCAGTAACACCGACACTCCATCTGCTTACCAAGAAAGCCAACATAGTGTTAAAAAGCAGCCAGGATGCTCAGACCAGATTGGACTTTAGACAGGAAATTATCTTTTCAAATTTTGGTTGAACGATAAGAAGCTTTTAAAACTAAAGAAATGAATGATGTATGCAAAGCTGTACTTGAAATGATTCTGGTGTTGCAAATTGCCATGCTCTTACTGTGGAGCTGATGAAAATAAATGAAGCTCTGCGTTGCTGGGCTTTTTCCTCCCCCTTCTAATAAATGAAATGAAAAAGCCCCATTATTGAGCCACCTGCTTCAAATTCCTAATTGTGGTAACTGAATTCTGAAATTATTTGTTAGCTGTGTAATATCACAGGCATTAAAAATACTGAGAGGCTATTAAGTTCTTTAAAACCCAGCACTGGATAAAAAGGTGCAGCTATCTTCAGATTTTTATTTCCATGAAATAACTTTTCCAGTAGAGAAATATGTTCAAATCCTACAAGTGCATCCTGAAAAAATCCCTGTTAATTTACCAGTTAGAGAAGCTGCAAAGTAAAGACCCAGGAGAGGTCCATTGACACATTTAAATATTTTTTAAATAGTGCTGTATGCCATGTTCATATTTTTCTAGCATATTAATATAAATGTTTCAGAAGACAATAGAAATCACATGAAATATAAATGTAATATTTCTAATGAGCAGGTGAGTGAGTGCACATTTGTATCTCTGAAGTGTCTATAATCATAGAATCTTGCAGTATGCCTGAGCTATTGCTGCATGTGTGTATAAAGCATCTAATTTAATTCCTAACAGTTTCTCATTTTAATAGTGTTCCAACTTAAATATCTGTGTAGATATTTTTTACAGATTAAAAAAAGATAATTATCAGGACAAGCAAGAAAGAGTTGTTCTTGAAATATTTTTTTAATCAAAATAATGTTTCTAGTTAAAACTCATTGTTTTGATCTTTTTAATGTGAAAGGATTGGAATCTGTTAAAAAGCACTTCTGCAAAAAGTTGTTCCGCACACATCCTATATGGTCTTTTTTTTTCACCCCACAAATACAAATATGTATAATACAAATATATATACACACAAAAATTTCAAGACAAGATGCAACCATTTCTCTTCAATTAACTTCTTATATGTAAAATCTCAGCACAGAAATGAGTAAAGGGTTAAAATAACAATCTCAGAATTCAAGTCAGCTGTGACAATATTCAGCACATTGAACTGCTGAAATCTGCGTGGAATTAGACATCTCTTTGCCCATCGAACCAAATTAACTGGTTTGTTATTACCTTGCATGAGCAGTGTTTTCGAGGACAGGGCACGGGAAGAAAGGGGAGTTTATTGCCTCACACTTGTCCCAGGCAGCTCTCGCAAAGCTCACCCACTTGCTGCCTTCCCCACTCCCTGCTCTGCAGCCAGAAGTTACCAAGCAGCCTGAGAACAAATCCCAGTAACAATTCTCT
>VZTB01014880.1:0-2500 GCA_013397245.1 Thryothorus ludovicianus | reverse complement strand
TGCCCAAGAGGTACTTCTTCATACAGAGGAGCATTACTCAGCTGAGGATTTACAGATCAGAGCCTGAGCTGATGCCAACCACAGTCCTAGAGAAAAGAGTGGCTGTACAGAGCCCAGCTACATGCTCCACACTTGTCCTGGTGGAGACCTGGCCACTTTATTCTGCAGTGCCATAATCTCTGTTGCTATTTCGTTTAGCTTTGCATGCAATGAATCAAAGTAATCCACTTCAGATTTGATAGACTGGTTTCAGTGGCCATATCCTCATCCATGGTGGAAGAAATGCAGCCTTTTGGTGATGTTCTGGGTATTTCTGTATGGCACATGTATGGCACATGTATGGCACATGTATGGCACAGGTGCTAGTGCTGCTGCCCTGTGGGTACTCAAATCAGCACAGTCCTGCACATGGGCCAAGGGAGTACAGCAAATAATGCAGTGTAGTGTGTGTGTGTGTGTGTGTGTATATATATATATATATATATATGTATATGTATGCTAGGAATAGTTCAGAACTATAATCACCAAAGTCCACAGAAGCATTTGGCCGGATACCCTGTGTGGATGGTTAACCCTCTAAGGTTCTTCCACCCAAGCTAGCTGCATAAACAGGCTAGCAGCACTTTGTGGCCAGGTTGGCAGAAGTTGAAGAGATGGAGCAATGTAGAAAAAATGTCTGAGAGTTGACATTTGTACTACAATTAGAGGACAGAGGTCAAGAAGTGACAAACATGCAACAGTCAATAAAAGCTTGGGACACGAGCAGAGCAGAGAAGGAGCTGCAAGAGGTGGACTGAAAATTATTTCCAAGCTGATATTTCTAGTGCTATTTTATTTTTGTGAGATATAAATGGAGCCTGGCGTTTCAGAATGCACTGTGACAGTAATGGCTGTCAGAGTATGCAGCTGACTATTTTCAATCTATCAGACCCCCGTAGCATCTGTGACTAGTTTAAAAGGCCTGTTGCAGTGTGTAAATGAGGGACACTGTGATGAATGTGTGTCACTTATGAAATGGTGGACTAGCCCTGACAAATTATTTCATAACAAAATCCTGTGCCAAAGAACCACTGATGAGTAAAGGGTTGTTTGCTTTGTTGAACTGTCATTTGCTCCAGCATCCTCCTGGGACATTTCCTCCATATGAAATAGCCTTTTTTTCAAATACTTCCCAGAACTCATAAAGAGCATTACTTTTAGCAAAATGCTCAATGATATTGAAAGTAGGAAGCCTGATTCTCCTTATGCTGGGTTGAGCCTTAGGACTAAAGCAACAACACAAAACAATTTGTCTGGTTTGTAAACTGAGAACATTTTCCATGTGACTGACTGGAACAGGAAGCACATGTTGAGAGCCCCCAAGTACCATTTCCGCAGAAGGATTCTGTTCACTGCAATGAGACCTTTAAAAAATATCCAAGATGTGAAAAGATATTTGAGAAATTTTCATGAAGAATTTTTAGTACCCTCTGCTGTAAT
Source organism: Thryothorus ludovicianus (assembly GCA_013397245.1). Classification (NCBI taxonomy): domain Eukaryota; kingdom Metazoa; phylum Chordata; class Aves; order Passeriformes; family Certhiidae; genus Thryothorus; species Thryothorus ludovicianus. The sequence continues at coordinate 1,021 of VZTB01014880.1, read as the reverse complement.
AAGCAGAAGGTGTTTAATAAACATGATATGCAGCAGTTGCTAAGCAGAATCTGATTTATGTACAGTAGCAGTTAGAAGCATCTACACATCAGGGTTGTACACTTTATTTGACTGTGAATTCTGATTTTCTGATGGAAGCAATTCTGCTGAACTTTATTTATAATCAGCTTACAACATGGGTAGCAGTATTATAAATGCTTCTCAAATTACATAGCAAATCTTGTTGTCTTCTTGGGCAAATAATCATGAGCTTTAATTGTAAAACAGGTCATTGTCAAGGGTATAACACTTTCCAAACCCTTCTGATAGTTGAAATCATGCAGCATTTTTTAACAGAATGCATGTCAACTCAGTGTACCTGAGATGGCATGGCATCTGCTCAGTACATATATTTCAAAACAAATTGTTCCTAATTTTTAATTCCCTCCATTAAATTAATTATTAAAATTTAATGGATTCCTGGATGGATCACATTTGGGTTTGTGCAAGTGAAGAAGAGGGAGCCAGGAGCCCTAGTCTCTGCTCCATCAGTGTAAACAGAGCACTTTCCACACCAATGTCAGCCTGTTAGCTGTGTATCAGGGAAACAGACACCAGAGCCTGACCCAGCAGGGGAGCAAGGGACAACAGTACAGGTTCAGTTAGTGGTGTTCAAGAATCAAACATATGCTTTGTCTGTAGACAGAAAAAAAATCAGGATGTAAGCTCTGCCTCATATGGCATTACATGATTACAGTGCTCTATCTTTATCTTACTAGAAGTCAGTAAAGTCAATGGAATGTTTACTTGCATCAGATGAAAAACTTGTCAAAGAGAAAGTAGACATAGTATAGGGAAATCTCCAAGTCTCTCTTCCCTTCCACTTCTCTTTCCAATTCTCTTTTCCTTCCTCAATATATTAGAATTTTTTAAATGAAAAGAGACTCAATAGAACTCCACAATGAATTTTCAGTGCCAGCAAGTGGATAATGGCATCCATATCACTCAAGTCAAACGGACAAAAAAATTCTGCTTTAGAATG
>VZTB01014875.1:165389-179869 GCA_013397245.1 Thryothorus ludovicianus | reverse complement strand
CCCTTCCCAGCCCTCCATCTGGGAATGCTGCTGTGGAGAGGAGAGCAGTGGAGCTGCGGGGCAGAGGCCCAAGGGCGTGGTGGCTCCAGAGGGAAGCAGGGCAGGGATGAATGGAACCTTTCAGGCTGCTCCAGGGGAGCCGCTGCCACCGGAGCCCGAGGAATTCCCCAGCTCCAAAGCGGGCGGGGAACGTTCCGTGGGACACCGGGACACAAATTCCTTTAAGGGGGGGACAGGGAGAGCCACGGAGGAGCTGCAGGAAGAGGGAGGGGGAATAATCCCTGGCTCAGCAGTGGGGGGGCTGCAGGAGGCTGTTCTGCCAGCGCTGAAAGCTGTCCTTATTTTTTCCTGAAATTCTGCCTCCGAGGGCTCCTGGACATTTACATTTTCCTTGGAGCTGTGGGGTTTATTCAGCGGGAAAAGCTCTGCTCATAAATGGCTGCATTGATGCTCTCGCACTTCCATACATCGAGCTCCATCCACCTCAGACAACCGGCCTATTTTTCCCTGCTCCACATTGTGCAGGAATTATTCCCGTTCCCCCGCCCGGCCACGCGCCCCACACACCCCCAGCCGAGCCATGAATGGCCGCAGTGTCCACAGAACCCTCGGAAAAAGGGGGGAAAAAAAACCTCCAAAAAAGCCGGAGGACGGGGGTATAATGATCCCTTCACGCTCTCCAGCCGGGATTATTTCACCTCCACGCCCTCCTCCAGCTCCTTTTGCCGCTTGAAAAAATAAATGCAGGAGGGAAGAAAGCCGAGGAAATGATTCCTTAGTGCTCCTGCACAAAAACCCCGTGGCCTCGCTCGCTGTTGTCTTCCTCCCGCGGCCAGAACAAACTCCGCGCTCCTTTCTGCCGCTCCTCACGGGGACTTTACTACGGGGAAATGTTTTCCCTTCCCACACTCTCAGCCGCCTTGGAATTCTTTCTGTGGAACTCAGCTGGAAGCGTCTCCCCATTCCCAGAAGCTCTGGGTACCTCCAGGCCACGAGGAAAACCTTCCTGAGGCTGGGAGGAGGTGGAAGGAGCTGGGGAGGTCTCAGCCCTCCACGGATTTGGGGAGCGGGGCCGTTCCCTGCCCATCCCACTTCCACCAGCTGACAGCACAGGACTCATCCCAGCTTTTATCCCTTCTCCCCGCAGCCAACACCTTTGTTTGACCTTTCATCCCTGCTCCCACATCCCGACAAAGCCCCAAGCCCCTCTCCAAGGGGAGAGCAGCATTCCGGGCAGGCAGCAGCATCGGGATCACTCCCAGCATCCCTGGATCGCTCCGGAGGCAAAGAGGAGCCCTGTGTGCCTCCGGAACGCTGCCCCACGGACACATAGGTGCCATTATGCTCAGCTGGCCCCAAAAGCTCGGGGATAATATTTTTTTTAGCACCGGACTAAATATTTTTAACATATGCAAACATCCATGACTGAGGCAGCCACAGAGCCCGGGAGCTGCGATGCTGCTGCCGCTTCCAGGATGGAACAATGTCACCTTTCTCCTCCCTGTCCCCGGCACGACGAGAGGGATGGGGGGAAAAGGGGGCAAAGCCAAACGTGGCAGCTTTCCAGGGTGGATTTTGCAGCGGGGAAAGGGGTCTGGGCTCCTCCAGGGATGCACAGAGCAGCGGTTTGTGTCTCCAGCAAACATTCCCCGTGCGTGCCCGGCTTGGCCGAGGGGAAGCATTCCCGACTTCGGGCAAACAAAAAGGTGCTGGGTCAAATAAGTGGAGCAGAAAGTTCTGCTGGAGGGAAGTAGGTCAGCCCTGGATGGAGCAGCACGGCCGGGAATGTGCCAGCCTGGCTGGGTATGAACCTAGAATTCCCAATTTGTGGATGGGGAAACTGAGGCACGAGGCCACAGGATGTGCCAGAGCCAGCATTCCCACTCTTTGGATGGGGAAACTGAGGCACGAGGCCACAGGATGTGCCAGAGCCAGCATTCCCACTCTTTGGATGGGGAAACTGAGGCACGAAGCCAAAGATGTGCTAGAGTCAGCATTCCCACTCTCTGGATGGGGAAACTGAGGCACGAGGCTCCTGAGAGGGAAGCTGTGCTGGTGATGCCCTGGGATCAGGGCCCAGCCCTGGATGGATGGATTTGGTGCTGCAGTTTGTGACATCCATGGTCACCCAGGAAGGTCTCCTTGCGGATTTGTCCTCCAGGAATCTTTGGGAGCCCATCCTGGGCGTTCAGCAGCTTCTGAACGGCAAAGGAGGCTCAGGGCAGGGTTATTCCAGGGAGGAGAGGTGGCTCCAGGGTGACTGGAGTCACCTTTCCCAAGGGTTTGGCATCAATCCCATGGCAGAGCTGTCCCTGCTCCGGGATTCCCATCTGTACTCGGGAATTCCTGAGGGAGATCTCGGAGTGTCCTTGGAAAAAATGAGCTGAGAATCTTCCAGGAGTGAGGCAGCACCTTCCCCCCAGGGCAGGGTGTCCTGGAGCCTGGCACCCTCCGGCCACCCGGAGTTCTTGATTCCACGGATTGTGTTTGGCACAGCAGCAGGATGGATTCTCCTCTTCCATTTCCAATCAACTGAGTTAATCCCAGATTTTCCAGCTCCACCATTTCCAAACAAAACTCCTGGGTGTCACCTGCAGGGGCTGGAGCAGCCCTGAGCCCATTCCTGCCTCCAGCCCTCCCAAACCTGGCTGGAATTGAATCCCTGTCCTTTCTCCTTTTGGCTTTTGGAGTTGAACAAGAGCAAGGAGGAGGGAACAGCACCTTCCTCTTCCTCCTGTCCCGGGCCTGGCCGTGCTCCAGTCCTGCAGGGATCATCCCAGAGCTCCTCTGGATGGACCATGGCTCATCCAGAGCTGGAACAAGGATGCTCTGGGGTCTTGGGACACCCACTCCAGTCCTGCTGCATTCCCTCAATGTCACCACAGCCAGGAGCTTTCCCAAATTTCTCCTAACAGCAACCAGGCTTTCCTTCATTCCCATTTCCATCCCAGCTCCTTCCCACCACCAAGTCCAGACCCTCTTTAAAGTTTTATAGGAGCCACAGTGGCTCAGCCTGAATTTTTTTTTTTTTTTTTTTGAGTATGTGAATCAAAAGCAGCTTTTCAGAGGGTTTTGAGCTGCTGGAGGGTTAAAAAATCAGAAAAAGATGAGGAGGAGGAGGAGGAGGAGTTACTGCCCTGGTCTGGGTCTTTGCTCTACACAGACTTCATTCCCACCCTGAGCTGCTCGGGATGGAGGGACACCTCAACCTCTGCAGAATTCCAGAATTTCCCTCTAAATCATGGCAGAGGAAAATCAATATTTTTTCAGGACTTAGCTTTGCACAACAACAACCAGCGTGGGGAGAACAATTCCAACTGCACACAAACAGCTCCCAACGACCTCCCAGCAGCTCCAGCCCCACCACGCCCCACCCTGTCCCCAGCTGTCCCCACCAGGGCCAGCCCACGGTCCCATCTCCCGTGGGAGGCAGAAGGTGACAAAGTCCTGACACCACAAAAGGATGGGGCCTCCAGCTGTGCCAGGGGAGGGTCAGGTCGGACATCAGGAGGAATTTCAGCGTGGAAAGGGTGGCCAGGCCTCAGAACTGCCCAGGGAGCTTTGGAGCCCCCATCCCTGGAGGGGTCCAAGGCCAGGCTGGAAGGGACTTGGAGCAACCTGGGACAGGGGAAAGTTCCAGGTTTGGAACTGGATGAGCTTTAAGGTCCCTTCCAACCCATTCCATGATTTTCATGCAGGATGGGGACTGGGAAAGGAATGAAGACACCCTTGGGGGTGGGAGGAAAGGCTTCTCAGCTCCGTGCTGGGAGCAGGAAGGGATTTGGTGCTGCTTTGCCCAGAAATGCCCCATTTCTGCTGCCACAGACCCAATCCCAGCAGAAATGTGGGGAAAAGCATCTGGGACATGGCTTTGGCCAACATTCCTGCAGTTCCAAACCAAGAGAAAAATCTACGGATCCATCCAAATGGATGAAGACAAGGTTGTTTCAGCCACCCAAAAAACCACTTGAGCACCTGGAGGGGGAGATGGAGCCAATTTTGGGCTCCACTGCCCCAAAAAGTCTCTCCACGACCCTGCATGACCCCAACCTGCCCTGTCCTCCCCCTCGGTGCCACCAGCCTGGGTCACCCAGCCCCAAACCCCAAACCCTTTTGAGATGTTTCTGAAGAGAATCCAGCACATCCCCAGCTCCTGGGACCTCCATCCCTCAGCAGCTGGACCCAGGACCAGCCCAGGCATGGAATTATTTGTATTTGGATAAACACTGACATGTCTTGGGAGAAAAAACAGCAAAGAGAAAACCAGGAGTGAGTTCCTCAACCAAAACTCCCCAGGAGAAAATGCAGCACAGGTGAAGGACCCCAATCCATGATCCTGATCTTATTTCTGCTTCCTACACCAAATCCCAGGGGTTCTTGGCTCCAGTAATTCCCCGAGCTCCCCTGAAGAGGGAATTCAGAGCTGGGAAGCAGCCCCAGCCCCAGGGCTGCTTTTCCAGCACTAAAATCCCACTTAGGGCTGGTTTGTCCTGACCAAACAGTGGCGGATTTGTGCCATAAATCCCCGTTAATGAACAATCTCCATTGGCTCATTCCCGCTTTCCAGAGGGGGAGAGGTCTCTGGGAATGGGCACACATCCCCCTCCTGCAGCAGCAGCCAGAGCTTTCCATTCAAGGGCTGCCCATTAAATGTCCAGACTCATCCACAGAATCCAAATATTTCAAATCCCGACAAATTTAAACACACAGAGGTCTCGTGGAGTCATTTTCCTGAAGGCTTCTTTCAAACAAAAGCCTGACACTTAATCCATGAGCACATTATCCATGGAAAAGGGGGGGAGCAGGGGGTGTTCATCCCGGGGGTTGGAATATCCTGCACGTGCTGTGTCAGCACAGAGCAGCTTTGAGCTCTGAGGGGAAGAGGATAAACCCAGCATGGAGGGAATCCTCGGTTTATCACCACATATCCTAAAGATCCCAACTTTTCAGCAGAGCCTGTTGCAACAGAACTCAAGGAATGGCTTCCCATTGCCTGAAGGGAGGGTGGGATGGGATTTTGGGAAGGAATTCCTGGCTGTGAGGGTGGGCAGGCCTTGGCACAGGTGCCCAAAGAAGTTGTGGCTACTCCTGGATCCCTGGAAGTGTCCAAGGCCAGGATGGGATCTGGAGGAATCTGGGATAGAGAAGGTTTCCCTGCCCATGGCAGGGATGGGATGAGCTTTAAGATCCTTTCAACCCAAATAATTCTGGGATTTTATCTGGAAGCTCTAAGGGCTTTCAGTGACTCCACACGACAGCAGGGTGACCCTGAACTTGGAGATTTCACCCTGATGCCCTCCTGATGGAGAGCTGTCCCATGGAATGCATCCTGGTGGGATACATCCCAGTGGGGTTGTATCCTGGTGGGATTCATCTGATTTGGGACTTTCCAGTGGGCAGCACCCTGAGGTGGCGCTCCTTGATGGGGTTGCAGCCTGGTGGGATAAATCCTGGTGGGAAAAATCCCGATGGCTGCAGCCTGGTGGAATATATCTTGGTGGGATACATTGATGCCTTTAGTTTGAGCTTTTATATTTTTCACATTCTGGGCTGTTTTGGGGGGCAGTTTTAGGTTTCATATTCAGAGCTGCTGAGCTCTCTGCACAGAGCAGGGACACAAAACAATTCCTGCTCCAGCTTGGGACCAAGGAACTTTCAGGCCAAGAACAAAACCAATGGTGAAGGGAGAAGGAAAACCAAGGAGGATGGAGCTGCAAAACCTGGAGCTGTAATTGGACAATGAACTGCAATGTGCTGATGGAGCAGAACTCATCAAAGTGTGGGACCATGAGATCAGTGCCCAGTTTGGGTTCACCTTGGCTGTGGCTCTGGCACTGCCCAGGTGTGCCCAGTGAGGCCTTTTTAAATAAATCCCCAATTTATCCTTTTCATAAATCCCTGCTTTATCCTTTTGCTCTGGCTGGGCTCTGCTTCAGGGCAGCCTCTGGAAGGCATCAACATCCCGGTGGGATATGTCCTGGAAGGATAAATCCTGGTGGGATAAATCCTGATGGGATAAATCCTGGTGGGATAAATCCTGGTGGGATAAATCCCGATGGGATACAGCCTGGAGGAGGGTTGTTCGATGGGGTGCATCCAGATGGAATTGCATCCCAATGGAATAGATCCCGACGTTTGCATCCTGGTAAGACTCATCCCGATTTGGGGCTGTCCAAAGGGGTTTATCCCGGTGGGCTGATGGGATTTATCCCGCTGGGATATCTCCTCATGGGATACATCCCCGTGGAGCCGCACCTTGCTGGGGTCCGTCCCGAGCGCGGCGCATCCCGGTGGGATCCGGCCAGCCGGGATTTTTCCCGCTGTACGTTCGCCCGTGGCAAACAGGTGGCGATGTTGTACTCCAGGATTTCAGCTTCCCGCCCCAAACTCGCCGGCTGCTGTCCGAAACCTGCTCGGGAGCCTCCCTGGCCCGTGCTCCCCCCAAGGAATCCTTTGGGAACAGAGGCGAGCGGTGCCGCGGGGATCCCGAGCTTTGTCCTGCGCTTTAATTGGGATAAACTCGGGCTAAAGCCTCTCCTTCCGTTCCCTTTTAATCAAGGCACGGGACAGAACTCCATCTCTTGAAAATGCACTTTTCCCTTGAGCCTGGAAGCGAAGAGGGAAGTCAGGATGCCTCGGGAAAGGTGCATCATCCCAGGGATGCAGAGACAGGAATTGTGTTTGGGATGCAAAGATGGGACACAGGAGAGTGTCAAGAAAAAGGAACAAGTTCCCACAGGGAAGCAGAGATCGATCCTGTAAGACGATTCCATCCACACTGCACTTCCCAGGCTGGAATTCTGCAGGATGTGTGTGCACTGAGGCCCTGGAGCGGCGGGAATGTCACCGGGACAGGAGGAGCTCCCGGGTACCTGTGACATCGGAGAAATTCCTCACCTCGGAGGGAAGGAAGCTCCTGTGATGTTCCCAGGGATTGCTTCACGGGTGATCCCAAGGGATGCAGCACAGAGGGGACAGGGCCCTGCTGGCGGCCCCACACTCCCTGCGGAGCACCCGGAGCCATGCCACCCCAAATTCCCACAAAACCAGAAGCTTCCGAGGGCTTTGCATCCTCTCATCCTGATTTCACAAATCTGAAGGCGCTGGGGTCATCCTCTGCACCGAGTCCCTGTGCTGGAGCTGGCTCCCACTCCCCATGCTTCCAAGGAAAAGGTGGAAGCCCCGGAGAGGCTCCTCCAAGCCCAGGACATTGGGCAGTGCCACATCCTGCAGCGGTGTCACCTCAGCCAGCCGGGCTCCTGGGTGATGCCAGAGGATGGAGAGCAAAGGGACAACGGCTCCAGAGGCACCTGGATAAAGATCTCCATCCTTTCCACGAGTGTCACCTGCCCAGGGAAAGCTGGAGGTGGCAGCCACGAATCCCAGGGGATCCCAGGCTGGGAAGGCGAGGGAGGCTCCCCGTGGGTGGTGAGGAGGGGCAGGATGAGAAATGATGGGAATGCACCAGCGGTGAGAGCGATGCCCAGGGTGAGGAGGAACGGGCTCTGTGCTGGGATGTGTTGGGAGAAGCAGCTGCATTCCCTGCTCAGAGATTTCCTGAATTTCTGCTGCTTTTCCGTGCCCCTCCTGCAGGAGCTGGGTCCTGCTGGCTCACCTGCACAGCCCCAAATTTCCATCTTGGAGAGGGCACAGGAGCCGTGGAAAGTCACAACCACACCACTGCTGGAGCCAGGTCCTCTCCACCAACCCAAATCCCACCTTTTTCCAGCTGGGATCACTGGGAAGCCCGTGGGATGGTGAAGCTGCCTTGGCATGGACACTTCTCTTGCAGCAACTCTGCTGTCCCCAAATCCTGGGACATTCTGGGAGCACAACGTGCCAGGAGATCCAGGGAAAGCCTTGGCAAGTGGGCTCGGACAGATGGACAGACATCCCTGGATTTATTTATATGGAGCTCACATGGAGGGAATGGCAGCTCAGAGCTGAAAGGAGTCCACCTGCACATGGAAAATCCTTCCCAGTGAGCTCCAGCAGCAGCAGGGCCATCCCAGGAGAGCTGCCTTGGGAACAGCACACTGGATAAAATCACGTATTTTTAGAGGTTTTGAGTAAATGTCAGTTTTGTGTTCCCTTGGTATTCCCTACAATGGGAACCAGCAGAGGGATGGGCACGTCCAAAAGTGATTCCTGGTTTGCCACCTTTGGGTGGAGCCCGGCATTTCCCTGGGAGTACTGAGCCCTGGGAGGGGAATGCGGTGGGACAGAATCATGGAATGGTTTGGGTTGGGAGGGACCTTAAAGCTCGTCCCATCCCACCCCTGCCATGGGCAGGGACACCTTCCACTGTCCCAGGGTGCTCCAGTCTGGCCTCGGACACTCTCAGGGATGGAGCAGCCACAACTTCTCTGGAAAACCTGAGCCAGAGCCTCCCCAAAATTACCCCAGAGCGATCCATTCCTTGAAAATCTGATAACACCCTTCCTCGCACACCTGGATTTCCCCCTCAGCTGGTGCCGAGTCAACCTCCAAGGAGCCCAAAATTCCCAGGAATAAAGCACATGGCACCAGGAACACCCCTTAACAGCCCTAAAAACCCAGCCTGAAGGAGGGGAACGTGCAAATCCCGGCTCCTGGCTCCCGCTCTGCCGGCAGCCAGGGGAGCGCTCGTTCCGTGAGAGCACCGTCATTGTCCCAGGAGCTGCAGCCTCCTCGGGCTGCATGTGTGCATGCTGTCATCGAGGAAGGAGCAGGGACAGCAGCCACCCGCTCCTGACTCACCCGTCCCTGTTTCCATCGTCTCCTGCATTTTATTTGCCTAAGGTTGTTGGTAACTGTTGCTTAGTAGTGGCCACGGGCTCTTTAACACCTTTCTGCTCCAAGCACCGCCAGCCAAAACATTCCAGGAGGGTCTGAAGCCCACGGGAAGCTCCCCCCCGGCTGATTTTTGGGTCTCGGTGTCCTGCAACCCCCTGAAATCTGCAGGAAAAAAATCCCAACAGCACAAGGTGTGACCGGGATATTCGCGTGGGATGCACAACCAAGAGGTTATGGAGCAGCTCCAGCTCAAACGGGGCTCGGGAGATGGACAAAATCCATGTGCTGCTTGGGAAGAGCAGCATTCCAGCATTCCAGGTTCTGAAACGAGCTCCCATCTCCCTCTGAAGGCAGCCAGAGCTGACCCAGCGGTCAGGCTTTGCCACCCACAGCTGGCCACATCTGGGCCCGCTGCTGAGCGTGGAGATCAGCTCCTACCCACATGAAAAAAGGAGGAATTGGGAATTTTGGCTCATTCCCTGGGCAGCTCGGTACAGCCACAAGCCCGGATCAGGCAGGACACACCAGGGGGATCTCAGATTTGGGGAACGCCAGCATCACCCTGAGAGCTGGGAGAGGGAATCTGGGCTGGGAAGGTGGCACGGAGATGGCACACATCACCAAGGGTGAGGGAATTCCACAATCCCAGAATGGGATTGGAAAAGACCCTGAAGATGATCCAGTCCCACCTTGGACATTATCCCAGGCTGCTCCAAGCCCTGTCCAGCCTGGCCCTGGGCACTTCCAGGGATCCAGGGACAGCCACAGCTGCTCTGGGCATCCTGTGCCAGGGCCTGCCCACCTCCCAGGGAAGGATTTCTTCCCAAAATCCATTCACCTGGGCTTGCCAGCACCTCAGTGTGGACAAGGTGCCTTTCCTGGGAGCACAGGGCTCCCGAAAAGGGACAAACTTCCCAGGAAGGTGATCCCACGGGAACGCTGAGCTGTTTGCAGGGATGGAGTTTGCAGGGCTCTGCTCTGGGACAGAGATGTTGCTTTTAGAGTGACTCTCACTTTTTGGGATATGAGGAAGCGATGCTTGCGCAGAGGATTAAAAATCTAATTCTGTCACCAGCCCTGCTGGGAGTCCCTTGGCCTGAAAATCCAGTAAATGCTGATATCCCATTTTATCCATATGGGCAAAATCAGGAGATTCTGTTTTTTACAGAAGCGTTTTTGCAGCGAGGTGCGGGGTGTTCCAGGAGATCTCTGGAACCCAGAAGCTGCATGCCTGCCTGCCTCGAAATCCTCACAGTGCCACAGGCTTGGACACTTCTCCGAAAGGAAAATTAAAATTCCATGAGGCAGAAAACACAAAATTTGGGAACAGCCAGAGTGAGGATCTGCACAGTGCTAAACCCGAGGCAGCCACTGAGTCACCAGCTCGTTCCTAACCGCTGGAAAGGGATCTGTGCTCAGCTTATCCCAGGAATAATCCTGGAATCACCATCCTGAACGGGTTAAATTCGGCTGTTTAGGAGCAAAACCTCGTCTGCATATTTTTCTTGCATTTCCCATAAACAAAACTGCAATGTTTTCGTGGGGGGACTTCTTATAAATTAAACAGCCCCGGCGACTCATCAGCTCCACCGTGGATTTGGCCACGCTGGAGTAACCGGGTTTAGCCCTCAGGCTTAACTAAAACTTTGCTCTGTCCTAAGTTTCTGAATTATTCCCCAAAAATCCGATTTTTCCAGCAAAGGTAGGACCTGTGAGGCGCTGATCCCAAGAGAAAGGATCCAACCTTTGCACAGTTTCCTTGCAAAGTCCCCACAGGAGCAGAAGGACTTTTTTAAACTCTCCAAAAACTGCTCAGAGATTTTTTCCAAGCGGGACTGAGGCGGCTGCTCCTGCTCTGAGCGGCTCCGTACCTGGACACCGCCGGACTCGCCGGGACATCTCCATCCCCCAGACCCCGCTTCCCAAACTTTCCAGCTCACAGCCAGCACCGTTCGCTTCCCCCTTTCCCCACTCTCAGCCGTGCCACAGCCCAAGAGCCGGCGAGAGGGAGAAACCCAAGGGATTTTGCAAGAGAAGAAGGGATTTTGGAAGAGAAGAAAGGGTTTTCCAAGAGAATGCCCTCACCTTTCCCGCAGAGCCGGGAGCTGCCTTTGCCGCCTTTCCAAGCCTCTCTCTGCGCTATCTCCAACCTTCCCGCAGCTCCCGCCGAGCTGGAAATATCATTAAGTTCCAGTGAGACGAAAAAAAAAAAAAAAAAAATCCCAGGGAAAGCGTGGCAGTATCCAAAGGGAAGGGAGCGAAGGTGTCGGGACGGGCGAGCCGCGGGTCCCCGGCAGCCCCGCTCCACCTGCGCCGGGCTCCGGGAATCCTCCGGCGTGGAGCAGGCATGGATACTCCTCTGGTGTGCGCGGATGACTTCACTTCATTAGCATGCTCCTGAGAGTTCTCCCCGACTGTCTTTTTTACTGACTTTAAGGCTCTGCTAATCAAAATCCTGCAGTGGTTAACTATTTCCTGGCGCGGGGCTCCGGGAGGGTGGAAATCCTCGGGACAGCGGCGGCCGGGCTGGGGCAGGAGCGGGAGGCACCGGCTCAGCCCCGGCAATTCCTGCTCCCAGGATTTGCAGGTCATGGCTCCGAGCACGTCCCAGATTTGTCTCCTTAACCTCCGAGCTCTGCCGGGACCTTCCAGCGGCGATGGAGGGGAAGGGAAAGCAGGGATGGGATTGCCAGCCCGTGATTGTTGAGTTTTGGGCGAGGGTGAAGCGGGTCAGGCGCTGATTAACCCTGGCACCAAATGACCCTTCCACACGGGGAGGTGACATTCCAGGCTGGACAGGGACGGTGGGATGTCCCTGCCCATGGCTCAGGGAATGGGGCGAGCTCCAAGTCCCCTCCAACACAACTCATCCCATCATTTTGTGACCCAGCCGGGTCCCAGGTGATGCCACCCCCTCAGAAATGCCACCACTGCCTTCGCCCTCTTCCTCGTGTATTTTGGGAGCAGAGCTGCCTTTAGGAGGGAAACCCACTCCTGGGAGAGAAAAGGGGAGAGCAAAGCAGGGACAAATAAAGTAACTTCTCTACAAGCACCCCTGGAGTGTGTGACGGGGACAGGGACACTTCCCAGGGCTCCCAGCTCCAGCCTGTCCTTTGGGATTCCAAGTCCTTGTCAGGTGTTCCTTTGACAAGGAAAAACGGGAGTGGATTTTGCAAGAGTGGGGTAAGGAAAAAATGAATTAAAAGAGGGACTTGCTGCCATGGCCAGGGGACACACGTGTGTCCATCTGTGAGTCCACGGACATGAGTGACCATCAGTGTGTCCATCCATGAGTGCAGGACACGTGTGTCCATCCATGTCACCATCAGTGTGTCCTNTGACCATCAGTGTGTCCATCCATGTGTCCATCAGTGTGTCCTTCAGTGCGTCCACAGACACGAGTGACCATCAGTGTGTCCACAGACACGTGCCTGTGGTCACCCTGTCCCAGCACACGCAGATGTCACACCAAGCACACGCGTGCACACCCACGGATTGGGAATTCCCAGTTTAACCATTTGGATCCCTGCTCCCAGCACCAGCTCCATCCCCAGTTAACCCCGCTGAGACCCCAGCCCCACAATCCATCAATCCTGGGGGTTTGGGAGCCTTTCCTGAAGCCTCTGGAGCAGGATTGGGAGCAGCTGTGGGGTCTGCCGGGCTGAGCCCTGGTCGGGAGCAGCCGCGTCTCGGAGCGGCTCTCTCCCTGACCCACATTTTTTCCTCCTGATTCACGGCTCAGCTGCACTCAGGGCTATCTTTAGCCCCAGAGAGAGACGGGGAGAGGGCCCCTCTGCAATTCCAGCCTCCGAAAGGGCTGGGATTTTTCTGGGATATAAATATGTGTACACACCTTCCCTGCTTGCCGCCTCCCGGAGCAGAGCGGCGCAAGCTCCCGGCGAAGGTTTGATGCACGGAGCAGAATCCCAGGATCATTCCGGCTGGGAAAGACCTCCCCAGATCATCCAGCCCTACCATTAACCAGCACAAAATCCCACGTGGAGTCCAAGGGCTTCCTCAGGATCGGCTCCCACCCGGCCAGAGCTGACTGTGACGTATTTTGGGACCCTCTGGAAGCGGCGCCGGCCGCGGAGGATCGGGGCATTGGGAGAGGGACTTTTCCAAACCCACCTCGCTGACGGAGCCACCAGCACCCACCCTGCAGTCACCCCCGAGATGGGGATCCCCCCAGAAGATGGGGGGCTGCTCCTAAGGGCACACGGTTCCAAAGAAATCCGTTCCCTGCTCCAGCTGCTCCCGGGGCCAAACTCCCAGCGCTTCCGACTCTTGCGGCCGTGGCCGCGTCCAGCACCCCCCGCACAAACGATAACATTGGAGCACTGTTTATCCCTGTCCTCCAGGGCGGGTTTTTTGGGATTTAAGCTGTTTCAGAGCCCTAAAGCTCATGTTTACTTTCCTGATGAGTAAAGACCCGGCGCTGGTGCGGGGGAGCCTCTGGAGCTGGTGTGAGGTTAAGGATGTGCTTAAAGGGCTAAAAATGGATTTTCTTTCTTTCTCTGTTCTCCTTTTTAATTTTTTTTTTTTTTTTTTAAAGCAAAGCCACAAAGCAGCAAAAACCCCATCCCTGGGACTGGTACATGAGGGCAGCCCTGCAACCACCACCACCCCCTCCTTGGGCAGAGCCTTGGTGACAAAAATGGACTTTGGACCTCAATTTTGGGGGTTTTTTTGGCTCTGAACAGCCCTGAAACATTTCACCTGAAGATGTTACTCGGTTTCAAAGCCAGCACCCAACTTTGTGCCTTTTAGGCCAGACAGTGGCACAAATCTGTCACCAACCTCCTCGAGAACTGAGTCAGGAACCTGGACAGGGTTTGCTGGACCCTCACCAGGAACCTGAACGGGGTTTTGTGGACCCTCAAAATCAGATGAAGTCAAGCTTAGAGGAGATTAGGAATGGATCCCCTTCTCCCACTCCATGAAATCCAAGGCACTTTCCCAGGAAGCCGGGTTAGGTGGGATTTTCAGGTGAGAACGTCTCCTCTGACCAAAGTTTACATTTTCATTTCCTTTGTAAAACTGGAAAACAACTCCTAGGAGCTAGGACAGATCTCCCAGCATCCTGAGATCCCCCTCCCCTGCCAAGCCACTGGTGACACCTCAGTTCACCCTGCTGGGATGGGCGGAGGGGGTTTGTCCACTGGATTTTCACATCCCATCAGGAACCAGCCTGGCACTCTCCTTAAAGTTCCAAATCTCTTAAAAATCTCCTTTTCCCAGCAGCTCTGCTGAGGTCAGGAGATCAGATCCTCACCATGACCTCAATTCCTCTCCTGGGTTTGGGTGATCTCCCTTTGGAAGCGCGTATCCCAACAGTTCCTTTTCCCAAAGTCCAGAATCAGTGATTTAAAAGCCATAAAATCCCAAGAAATGCTGCTACACCAGAGGTGTCAGATCAGAAAGGTCTCTTCTGGTCCAGACTATGCTGAGATTCCATGATAAACATGGGAAGAAGGTCTTTGGACCATCTAACATCTGCAGGGTAACCACCAAGAAAAGAGCCAGTCTGGGAATTTGAAGGCCATTCAAAGCTATTCCTGACTTATTCCATGCATGGAAACCAAGCACACCAAGATGACACCCCACAAATTCCCAGGCTGGGATGGATGGGTGCTCTCCATCCATCCATCCATCATCCATCCATCCATCCATCCCTCATCCATCCATCCATCCATCCATCCATC
>VZTB01014875.1:120535-150660 GCA_013397245.1 Thryothorus ludovicianus | reverse complement strand
GCCATTCCAGGATTGTATTCCAGGATTGCCATTCCAGGATTGTTATTCCAGGATTGCCATTCCAGGGCTAAACATCCCCAATGAGGCTTTGGGCTTCTCCTCAGATTTTAGGGAATGTGTGCCTGGATTCTGCCCCCATCACCACCTCATCCCTCCTGCTTTTCCCTCCATCCTCACCCTGGTGCATTTTAAATTCACTTTTGGCAACAAATTCCCAGCAAGTTTTTGGTACCAGCAAATACTGCTCTGTTGGAGAGAATTCCCAATTCAGCAGGAGAGAATTCCCAATTCAGCAGGATTTCATGGAGCTCAAGAACAAGTTCACTTTTCTTTCTTTGTATTTTTTTTTTTAATATAAATAGAAATCATTCTCCCTGTTGCTGCTCTCCTTTTAATTCCTAATTGGACAAGGCAGGCTCTTTCCTATTTCCAGCAGGGCTGTGCAAAATGATGAGAGCCATTAAATTTCCAAGGGAGAAAAATAAAAAACCTTCTCTGCTGATGTCCAAACCCTCCCCTGGATCTCACGTGCTCTGGGTAATTCTGTTTGGGGTAATTCACTTGTGCTAATTTCCTGGAAGTCTTGCAGGATACGTGACTCCATTTTGGGGTGTTTTCCCACATAAATTCAGGATTAATTTCCCTTGGAGAAATATTTAAGTGTAAAATATCCCCAGAGAGACCAGAGGGGTTTTGGGTTTTTTTTTTGGAGTTGCAGGAACAACGTGGCCTAGTGGAAGGTGGAATTGGAATAAATCGATTTTAACCAAATTCCAACCCAAACCGTTCCATGATTCTGTGGATCAGATCCCAGGCTCACTCATTGCTGTGTTTTGGAGCTAACAGGGAGCTGTTATCCCAAAAATCCTCAAACAACCACCCCAACATCCCCCAAAATCCTGAGTGCTTGGAATTGTAATTCCAGTTAATCTGGGTGACTTTATTCCCGTAAACTGCCATGAACTGAAAAATGAGGATCCTCTAAACCACGCACGAGCTGTGAGAAGGGTGAATATCAGATATTCAGGATGGGTTCATTAGGGATATTTAGGATAAATGCTCCAAATGGGGAAAATCCCAGGAGGAAGCAGATCTGGAGGGCCCAGGGAAGGAAGAGCTCAGACAGAGCTGCAGAGCAGGAAAATTCAGCTCCCAAACCCAAACCCAAACCCAAACTCAAATGAAATCTGTGCCCTGGGAAGGGAGATTCCAAATTCCAGTCAGGGGAGATCCCAAATTCCAACCAGGGGAAAAACCTAATTCCAGCTAGGGGAGATTCCTAATTCCAATCAGGGGAGATCCCTAATTTCACTCAGGGGAAACCCTTAATCCCAGTCAGTGAAAATCCTTAATTCCAACCAGGGGAGATCCCTAATTCCAGCCAGGGGAAATCCTTAATCCCAGTCAGTGAAAATCCTTAATTCCAACCAGGGGAGATCCCTAATTCCAGCCAGGGGAAATTCTTAATTCCAGTCAGTGAAAATCCTTAATTTCAATCTGAGAAGATCTCTAATTCTAATTAGGGGAAATCCTTAATTCCAGGCAGGGGAGATCCCTAATTCCAATCAGGGGAAATCCTTAATTCCAGCCAGGGGAGATCCCAAATTCCAACGCCCACAGCTGGACCCCAGGAGCTCAGCAGCCTCCTGCAGCAGGAGCAGGGATTGGGATGGACCCTGCAGAGCAGCTCCTCACAATTCCACATCCCTCAGCTTTTCCACCACGGATTCCTGTCCTCAATACAGCCCCACCAGGGGAATCTCTCCCCTTTGGGTTTTTTGGGATGAGCTGCTAATCCCAGCTGGCCCCGAGCTCCGTTGGAATTTGCTTTCAGCTCCAGGTGGAGCAGGGCTCAGTCCTGGAGTCTCCCCCTAAATTCAGCCTCCACTGAATCCCTCACCAGGAAAATCCCACCCCTGGATCCCAAACGTCACCACTGGAGCCATCCTTTGTTGGGACAGAGGCCAAGAGCTCCTTGAACCTTGGTGCCCACCACGATCCTGGGAGGTTCTGCAAGGGACTGGATTTTGGGACATGCCAAGGCCACGAAGGGGTGCGGGTTTGGAGCACCTTTCCCACAGCAGCAGGAAGATTTTGTGGCTTTCCTGCAGAAAGCCTCTTGTTCCAGGGTGGATTTTCACGCTCCGAGAGGCAGAATTTGGAAACTGCTCGCAAGCCAGGAAGGGAATAAACTGAAATCCAGGAGCAGGGAGGAGGGGAGGAAAACCTGGATCCAAAGCCACCCTCCTCACTTACAGGAAGGCAACTGGGAGGACGCAGCGTGGAAATGAACTTCCCAAAATAACGGGAATTTAACGCTAAGCAAAACACGCGGCCGCAGACGGAGTTAATCACTCCGAAGTGAGGGGAGGCCATTAAATAAACAGCACAATCCCAAGTGTTGATTTTGGGGATATATCCAGCTATCAGCTCTTCGGGAGAGCAAATAAACCTCGGGAATTGCGCGGCACAAAGGTCCCTGGAGCGCTGAGACAAAGGGAAAAACCCAAACCCCAGCGTTTGCTGACACACGAGGCCCGTGAAGGCTCTTTCACAGGCAGGGCTGCGAAGGGAATGGGGATTTCCACAGCACTTTATGGGCATTTTTCTTCCCTGATTCCTTATTTTTCTGCTCCATAGCCCCAGTTCCACCATAAAAAACGTTCCTGTGGATTGTGGTTGGTGGAAGCGTCCCTGGCCAAGAGCAGCTCTTGGGCTGCTGCTTCCCTAAAATTGTGATTCCCGGTGGCTCAGCTGCTCTGGTGACCCCCTCAACCTTTTCCAGCCCTGTGGTAAAACCTGGGATATAACTTTTTATCCTCCTCCTCCTGTTTTCCTTCCTATCCAGCTTTGTTTTTGGAACAGATGATCCAGGGATCAGGACTCACTAAGGAGCTTCCTGCTCCTTTTGCACAAGGAAATCTGTGCAAAAAGGGCACCAAAAGTTCAGCTTTTCCATAAATCCAATATCCTGGAAGTCTCTAATTTGCATGGTGGGATCCTCACACTGGGATTGATGGGAATTCTCTGCATGGAAATTGGCTCTGAAATTTTGTGGGACCATAAAATGGGAACTCAACCAGGGCTTTGGAACCTGAATCCCTCCCTGGTCTCCTGGATGGAGAATTCCACTGGTTTTATAGGAATAAAGCTGGGTAAAACCTTTGGAATGATCTTTTCTGTCACACCTACGCTCTGCAAAGCAGGAGAGGGATTTTCCTGAGCAAGCAAAGATCCTTTACAGGGATTTAGGAGCAGGAACGATGCAGAATTGCTGTGGAGCCTCTGGAGAGAGGATTTGCATGGAACAACCACTTGGAATAAATCATCCTCTTGGAATCCCAGCCCGACACCACAGAGATGCCCAGATGCCAACGCACACACTCAGCAGAAGTAAAGACAAAAACAAAACCAGAGCTAAAAATCCCGGGAAAAACCCCCCCAAGAACCAACGGGGATGTGAATCCGCCTCTGGAGCCGCTCTTGGAATGATTCCCCGGAGCTCCCCACGCCAGCAAAAGCTCTGCTGGGCCCTCCTGATTTTCCTGAGTCACCAGCCGGTCAAGCAAACATCAGGCACCTGATTTCTGTCCAGCTCCGGAGCAGATCCCGAAAAAGCCGCTTGTTCCACCCGGGAATGAGCCCCAGTGCAGAGGAATTCCCGCTCCCCAAACAACCCTGATGATTAGCGTTGATTAATGGGGCTGCCAGAGCCTCATTCATCACCGGTAACTCACAACATCTTTTTCCACACGAGTTCCAGCTCCCGAGGAGCTGGGAAGGGAAATGGTTCTTTTTTCACGGCTTTTGTTGCCCGTTCCCAAACTCTTCCTGGGTTTGGGGTTTTTTTAGGGTTGTCCACAAGACCTGCCCAGGTCCAAAACATCTGCACGGCACAGGGTCCTCCATTAATTGCCATCTCCCTCCCACATTTTCTTAAAATCGTTTAAATTGGAGCAGCCCTCTAAGATTGAGTCCAACCCATCATTCCCACCATGTCCCCAAGTGCCACATCCACACGGTTCTCAAATCCCTTCAGGGATGGGGATTCTAACACTGCCAGGGTTGGAAAACCCTTTCCAGGCAGAGATTTTCCCTAAAATCCAACTTAAACCTCCCCTGGCACACCTCGAGGCTGTTGAAGGAGCACCCCTTACTCAGGGGGTGCTCAGTGTTGCTCAAATTCTAAAATGATTTTCTTTTCCCCCCTCCAAGTTTATTTTTCCTGCAGGAAAGAGCTGCCATAAAATCCTGGATTTGGAAAACCAGGCAGTCTGGGAAAGATACAGCACAAGGGAAAATTAGGTCAGATTTTGGGCTGCAATGACATCCTTCCACCCAAAAACATCGGGAGTGTCCCACACACGGGACTTCGAGCTCAGCTCTCTCCTGGAGCACCCAGGAAAACACAGGAACAGCATCACACACCCAAACCCAACAGCCAAAATTCCACCTGAGACACCCCCTGCTTCCCAAATGCAGGAGGATTTCACAGGTTCCTACAGAGGAATTGTTTGGGAAGGTGCAGGATAATTTGGGCTCACCCTATAAAAGACAGCCCATCCCAAGAACTCACAACCCAACAGATCCATTGGGAAAGAACAGCTCAGTCCTCATGGATGCAGGAATCAGGGAGCAGCCACTGGGGCTGGCAGCCACCAAAACCTTACAAGCAAAGGCCAAAACATCAAAAACATTATTAATTTTGTCATCTAATTTATCAATCCAGGAAAAAACAAGGAGCTGTTTCCTTACCTGGATCCACACCCCGGTGGGAATCAGAGCTGTCAATGTTAATCCAGGCTCCTGCTCCACTCCCAGCCTCTCATCTGGCCCTGGACACCTTTGGGATGAATAAAAAACTCCATTTAAACCTTTTTTTTTGGTAGCAAATGGAAAGATCTGTGTTGCTGCTCCTCTGTTTTCTCTTTATCCAGGGATATCAGCAATGGGACAGCAGCAAGGCAAAGCACCCGAGGAATGAGGGGAGGAAAAGCTGCAAGGCAGAGCAAAAATCCCTTGTGACAGTGGCACTGATCCCTGTCCTCCAGGAATGGGGCTGGGAAGGGTTTCCCAGGAAGTTACACATCTGGGATGATGCCAGGGATGGAGTCAGGAGCCCCCCAAATTCCAGTTCTTTCCCCAAATGTTTCCATCGTTCCCGTTCCCAGCCAGGCCCGTGGCTGGAGCGGCTCCTCCAGGCTCACAGAGATGATCTCAGGGATGGAGACCCGAATTGTGCTGCTCCTGTTCTGCGTGTGGGCATTTCCTGGAGATCACTGAACCTCAGGAAAAGCAGGAATTTTCACTAATTCCTCCTCTCCCTCCGCTCCTCTCCAAACCCAAGCGGTGGAAGCCACAGCGAGGCACAGGCTGGGTGTCCCCTGTGTCCCCAGGGTCTGTCCCTGGCAAGGGGCAGAGCTGTTCCCAGCTCCCAGAGCATGGATCAGCTTTCCATGGAGCCACAGGGAGCTGCCATCACCCCTCTGACACCCCCGGGGCCGTTTCCAGCCCGCTGGACTCGCCTCCTGTCACTGCAGATAGGAAAAAATCTCCAGCCATCCAAAAGGAGATTCCAGCAGGCCCTGCAGGCCTGGGGAGCCACCACTCCCCTCCTTAATCCCCTAAAAACATCCCTGGGATTGGCGAGCCGGCTTCCCCCACGTCTGCCCCCTCCCTGCTCGGGGTCGGAATCCCGGCTTTTCCAGGAGTTGAATTCCAGGTCAACGGGCCCGTGAGGGATAAGGGGATGGAAGGAATGGCACATGCCATGGCCGTGGTGGGATGTGGCCAGCAGGGCTTGTCCCAGCTGATCCCAGCTTATTCCTGCCCCATCCTGGGAATGCAGCAGCTCATCCCAGCACTGGGAGCCTCTGGAAATGAACCCAACTGGTTCCCTCCTTCCTTCCCCCACTGTAGGAGTTTGTTATTCCCACATGAGCCTTCCCTCATAGGGAAGAATTGTCCCTTTAAGTCTTCATTTTGGTAAAAATTAATGGGATTCTTGGCAATACTCGTTCTTCAGGTTGTTTTTTTCTGCAATTTCTGCACACCAGGCTTTACACCAGCATAGTGTGAAGGAGAAATGACACCAAAGAGCCTCCAGCACACAGATTCAAGGCTTTTTAAAAGATAATTTACCCAATTATCACCCAAAACATGCAGTATTTCTACTTTTCTACCAATAACCAACTCAATTTCTGTTCACTGACACTGCACTAATCCTGACCTGTGTCCCCAGCACTGCAGGACATGGAGGAGATGAAGGAGGAGGAAGAAGCCCAAAAACCACAAGGATCCTCCATCCTGTCTCCATCCACCTCCCATCCTAACAAACCCAAAAATCTCCATTTCTCACCCTGGGATAAATTACACATTATGCTGTTATCTAATTGACATTCCTGATAATTCTGTCTCATCCCAAAGCCTGGGAAGCCCTTTCCATGGACAGAGGTGCAGAGCAGGATTTGTCAGAGGGTTTGGATCCTTTCAGACATGCAGAGGAATATTCTCTGAGTTCTGGAGTCCAACACCCACCAATCCACATTTTTGTGTTAACAGCAACAATTGTGCACCCTGGGACAGTGGAAATTGTCCCATCCCATGGCAGGGGGTGGAATGGGATGGGATTTAAGGTCCCTTCCAGCCCAAACCATTCCAGGATTCTCCAGTAATTTATTTATAAAGTTTATAAATGCATTCTGTGGGGTTTATATCTGTATTTTACATGAGGCATCAGCCAGGAAGGGAGAAGTGATGAAACCACCTAACAGATCACGGAATTATAATTCCTAGAGTTAGGATCATCACAATGGAGAAATTTTCTGCATGCAGAGGCTGGAAATTGAACCGTAAGAGGGTTTTTAAATTCTCCCTTTCTAATGATCAATTCACATAAATTGTAGGAAGGAAGCAGCTCCGAAAAAGACGTAAAATCTAAGAAAGTTTAGGGATTACAGTGCTGAAAACAAGGATACAAGGAAAGGGAAACTCCATCCCCCTCAGGAATCTCCTCAACTCTGCAGAAGAGTCTCCGGAACAAACACAAGTGTCCTGGAAATGTCCCTTTTCCCACTAAAATCCACAGGGGAGGATCAAGGGTTGGTGGGTTCAGGTTTCTCCTCCCAAAGCCTTTTTGTTGATCACCACGCCCTGAGTTCCCAGTTTTAACTGTGCAGGATATTTCCCCTGTTTTTTCCTCTATCCCTTAAGGGTTTTCCACTTCTTTCCCATTAATACCCTGCATGTTCCTCCCAGGACTGGATCCCTGCTTTGGGAGGATCCTGCCCAGTTTGTTGGCACCCAATCCCCAGGGGAAAGAGAAATGAAGGAGGAGAGCAAGCACAAATCCCAGCAGTTTTCATGGAATTCAGCCAGGCTGGAAACACTGATGGCAATAATTGCCTGGAGCCTCCCAAAAAGCGCTGGCCACGGATTTTCCAAATGCTGACAGACCTATATTTGTGAGTAACCACCAGACTCCATCAGCTCCTCCTGACCAAATACTCCACAGTGACATCATTCCACAGTGGCATCATCCTGAGAGAAAAACCACAGCATTCCTGGAGCCCCAGCAGAAACTCGACACATGGAATGCCTAATCCTGGAGTGGACTCCATCCCTGTTTTCCTGTGAGTCATTTTCCACCCCAAAGCCTGCCCAAAAATGCTTTTTTTTTTGTTGTTTATTTATGAAAGGCTCTCTCAGTGGCTTCGTTGATGACCGAAGAAAGGAGGGAGGGAGGCAGGGATTGGGCATCCCAAGGATCTGCCACTGAGTCTGGCCTAACCAAACCCATCTGCTCGGGACCATCTGCCACCAGATCTGCTGCCAAAATCTGGGACAGCGCTGGAGCAGCAGGATGCAGAGCAGGCTTTGTGTGCAAAACCAAAGTCATGTCACAAATAACAACAAAAAAAAAAGAAGAGACATTCCTTAATTTTCCAGGAGTGACTTGGGATGGAGGGATGGGGTTGTTTTGGTTGACTGTCAGAGCTCTGTTTTTTGGCACAAAAGGAAAGGCCCCCAGGCCTGTCTGGAAGAACCAACGGGAACTGGAAGAAAATCACGGACCAACCCAAAAAACTGCAACTGGCTAGTTCAAATCCATAATCCAAAGAAAATGCTGGATCCAGGCATGGCCTGTGATCCACACACGGATCCTGTGTGAGAGTCTGTGCAGAGCTCAGCATCAGCCCTGGGGCTGCAAGGCAAAAGGTGGATAAAGCACCCAATTATTTAATAAATACCATAAATTGTGCAATTTGATCAATCTCCATCATCTCAGTATCTCAAGCCACAAACCAAGGAACCCTGGCTGATGCCTGAAGTTTGAGCTTTTATATTTTTCACATTCTGGGCTGTTTTAGTGGGCCGTTTTAGGTTCCATATTCAGTGCTACTGAGCTCTCTGCACAGAGCAGGGACACAAAACAATTCCTTCTCCAGCTTGGGAACAAGGACAACTTTCAGCCCAAGAACAAAACCAACGGTGAAGGGAGAAGGAAAACCAAGGAGGATGGACCTTCATAACCTGGAGCTGTAACTGGACAATGAACTGCAATGTGCTGATGGAGCAGAACTCATCAAAGTGTGAACCTCGTGGCTGGTTGCGCTGATGGTGCCCATTTTGGGTTCACCTTGGGTGCTTCCCAGGTGTGCCCAGTGAGGCCTTTTCATAAATCCCTGTTTTATCCTTTGGCTCTGGCTGGGCTCTGCTCCAGCTCAGCCTCCAGGAGGGATCAAGACACATCCCAGTGGTGACCATGGCATGAAGGAGGACATTGTCCTGGCACGGGGGGGACTCTCTGCTCTGTTAACACCAAAAATCACAGCTCCAAAACAACAACATCCTCAACCCCCTGCTTCAAGGAGAGGCTCTGTCTCCGCCAGGCTCTGCTGAGCACAAGGAATGGATGGCAGGCCGTGCATTTCTATCCACACCTCCAGAAATCCGTGTCAGCCAGGCCAGCTCTCACTGGTGCTGACAGGAGGTTCCCAGAGCAAATGTTCCATGTTTTGTCCTCGATTTGTTCTTCGACAAAAGGAGCAAAGGTCAGGCCTGAGCTCCCCCAGGAGGGCCATTTGCTGTCCAGATGTGAGGAACGTGAAGGACTTTTCTGGGAGCAGAAGGGACAAAGGGATGCTCTGCAGCCTGAAGGCCATTCCGACCTTCCCGGTGTTGGGAATGTGCCTTTCCCTGCTGGCCATCAGGGATGGGGTTTGGACCAGCAGAGGCAGAGTGCAGCACCTGCTCTGTATTGAATCGTGGAATCATGGAATGGTTTGGGCTGGAAAAGATCTAAAGGATCATCTTATTCCAACTCCATGGGCAGGGACAGTTCCACTATCCCAGGCTGCTCCCAGCCCCATCCAGCCTGGCCTTGGGCACTTCCAGGGATCCAGGGGCAGCCACAGCTGCTCTGGGCACCTGTGCCAGGGCCTGCCCACCCTCCCAGGGAACAATTCCTGCCCAATATCCCATCTAAAACTACTCTTGATCAGTGTACAAGCCCAAGGAAGCTCATCTCAGAGCCTGTGCACCTTCATCCAGCCCCTGCTCCCTGGGAAAAGGAGCCAAATCCCTCCTCCTGTGAAGACAAGGAGAGGGAGAACCCTCTGAGCCTCCATCCTGCCCTCAGCCACTGCTCCATCCACAGCCACAGCTCCTCCTGCAGCAAGCACTGGGCAGAATCTCAAACTGGGGGAAAAACCCCAGCAGGGCCATGGCCTGGGGTTGAGGAGAGCCTGATCCAATGGTCCTGGAAGCTGCAGGGACTCCCTTTGGTTCTGCTTTGTCCTGGCTTTCAGGCTTTTAAGGGTTGCACAGAGCCAGGCCTAAGTCTGGTCCAATCCTGACTTATCTCAGAGCATAAAACATCCTCGTTGTCACTCCAGCTGGGAATGCTCGTGGTTCCAACCAACCTGAGAGCAGGGGCACTGCCCACCCGCCCCCTCCTCTTGGTCACACACCCATCAAGCTGCTTAAACCTGGGGTTTTTTGAGCTTGAACTCCAGGTAAGAGCAAAGATCTCTCCTCAGCTGGAGAATTTTTATCCGCTCCCAACTCTGAAATTGTTGTGGTGTGAAAATTATTACCCCAACAGAGGGAAAGTCAATTCCCCAGGACAGTCTGAGATGTGCAAATATATCCATGATCTTTGCCATTTGCAGCACAGTGGAAAATTGCTAAGAAAAGTTCCCATTGTGTCGGGGATGCCACTCCAACCTCCTGGAATTTCTCTCTCCCTCCCTTCCCCTTGGCAGCTAAAAATGGCTTCAAGCTCCCCAAAAAAATGCTCGAGGTCCAAGAGTGATGCTGGAGCTCTGGGAGGAAAGGGCTGAAGATGTTCAAGTGCTCCCTCCAGGCTCAGGGAATGCAGAGTTCCCAATCCCTGCCCCAGATTGATGGATGCTCCAAGGGGGGAGATCCTGAAGCACAAAATGCTGCAGGAATCCCCTCCAGACCCCGGATGATTCCACCCCAAAATCCTGGCACCAAGCTCTGGGATAGGGGACATCCATCATCCCTGACACCTCCAATCCTCCCCACCACCATGGAAGGTGCTAAAAAACCTTTCCCAATCCTTGTGACTGAAGGCACCTCCTTTGGACACCGTTCTCCCTCCTCCTCCCTCTAACAGGAAAACATCCGTGTGCTGATCCCAGCCTCAGGAATGCAAGCCCAGACACAAAAATGAAAAACTGGGACAATATTCCATAGCTGGATGCCCAGAGTGGGACTCCTGGATCCATCTTCTGACACAGGGACAAGTGATCTGATTTCTTCACAACCCACGAGAGCTCCCAGCACTCTCCTCCTTAAAAGGAGTCACAACAAAGGAGAGGTGGAAAATTCAACTCCAGGCTCCCTGCTTTGAGGGCTGTGAGTTTTCCTGAGATTTTCCTGCCTTAATTCCTTCTTCCCTTGGTTGTTAGGCTCCAGGAATGAAGCAGCAGGACAGGGGTCAGGCAAGAGAAGAGGGAAGTGCAGCTCTCCTTGGATGGGCATTTGTCCCTCCCACTTTTTCCAAGTGCATCCCTAATCCTCCCACTCTTTGTGCCTCAGACCATCCCTGTTTTGCCTTGATGCCTTCTGGAGGCTGCCCTGGAGCAGAGCCCAGCCAGAGCCAAAGGATAAAGCAGGGATTTATGAAAAGGATAAAGCAAGGATTTATGAAAAGGATAAATTGGGGATTTATTAAAANTTTGTTCTTGGGCTGAAAGTTGTCCTTGGTGCTGAGCTGGAGCAGGAATTGTTTTGTCTCCCTGCTCTGTGAGGAGAGCTCAGCAGCTCTGAATATGGAACCTAAAACTGCCCACAAAACAGCCCAGAATGTAAAAAATATAAAAACTCAAACTTCAGGCATCAGCCTCAGCCTCCATCCAGCCTTTCCTCAGGAGGAGAGTGCAGGATTCAGGTGTGACACACACGAGATGCAAACCCCAACCTCAGATCTCAACAGGAAAAACTCCCATTCCAGGGCAAGTGGGGGCAACTGGGAGATTTCAGCTGGAACCACTGGGTTCGGTGTTCCCCAGAGGCAACCCAAGGTTTTAATTTCTGTGTATTTGTTAATTATCTCATTATTTCCAGGACCATGTGCTCCCTATTCCGATAGCGAAGGGACATCTGAGGTTGGTTAAACTGTTTGTAATGGGCCCATCTCCAGCTTTTTGGAATTTCCTGGTTGGCACCTGCCCAAATCAACACATTTTCCACGTAAAACAAGAGTCCCTCCAAGCAGCTGCTCTAAACAATCCCCTCACTCAGTGATCTTGAATGCACTGGCTTTAGGGACTTTGTAAATTGTAGGGAAAAAAGTCCCCAAACTGAAAAAAACAGCAACAAAACGTGAGACCTCCTTGATCCCTGCAGTTGTCTGATGAGTGCAGGCGACAAAAATAGTTTGGAAATCAGGGAGATTTCCAGTGAAGAGGATTTTTGGGTTTTCCCTTCAACTCGTGGCTGACAGAAGCCACGGAAGAAGCCCCGTGGAGCAGCAGCAGTCTGAAATCTCCCATCACATCGGGAACAGAGGGAATTTTTGGGATGATTCTCAGGTATCTGTTGAGATGCTAACGCACATCACACCCTCCTTCCCACCCTGAGAGCAGCTAAAAGCCAAGGAAAAATGATCCTGGACCAGCCTGCCTCCATCCTTCCCAAAAAACACCTCCACCATCACTCCCTGCTCCACAGAAACCCAGGATGGGTCAGTTTGGAAAGGACCACGCTGGCTGGTGTCCAGATGGTTCTGGAATATCTCCAGAGAGGGAGACTCCAGCACAAACCCAACAGCTGGGACCATCACAGGCTGCAGCCTGTGGCCACCTCTGTCACTTCAGGATCCCTCTGGAAGAGCAGGACACGGAGGTTTCCTGGCATTTTGGGTTTCTCCGAGGTTCACGGGTGGCCCAGAATGTGACACAATATTAGCAAAGCCCAGGGATTGGGGCTGGACTTCCTGGCTGGAAGTGCTGGATGTGACTCTTCTCCTCGGAGCTGAGCTGGCAGATCAGCACTGCTGGGGAAAAGCTGGAGGGGAAGGCAAGGAAATCCAAGCATTTCCCAAATCACCTGCTTTCCTCATGCCAGAGCTGCCAGTTTCCTATGGAAAACCCAGCCTGCAGATTGAACCGGTGCTAAGTGGGATTCCTCTCCACTCCTCCCTTCATTCCCACACTCCTCTGCATCCCTGGAGTTGCCATTCCTGAAAATTTCACACCTAATTATTCATTTTCCCTAATGAGCCCTCACCAGGCATCGTCTGGAGCTGGTCTGAATCGGGCAGAGTTGTGCAATCTCTGGCACCAGCCCTGTTCCTCCTCTCTTTGAATCCCAAAAAATGATTCTGGAGGACTTTCTCTGCTCTGTCCACTCAGTCAGGGCAGAGGGACAGATGGTTCTGGAATGGATAATGTTCCAGGCTGGGGTTTAATCAACCCAGCACAGCCCAGAGAACTCCAGAGCTGGAACTCCTCAGGGCTGAACAGGCACAGCACAAACCAAGGACAGATTTGGGGAGGAGGAAAAGCCCAGCTCTGCTCCCACGTGCTCTGCTGGTGCAGCTTTCCACCCTAAATCCCAACAATTCTGCTGGGATGGAGCAATGGGAAATAACCAACACCCCCCTGATTCCCACTGGGATCCATCCAGGCCGTGGCAGCCACCAGGCAATCCATCCATTCATCCCAAATAAAATCAGCACCTGATTGAGGTGTTGGAAATCTGTCCCAAATTCCCCTCCAGGACTTAGACCCATCTTCCAGTTTGTTTTCCTGCTCATTTTTTACTGAGGAGCAGTAGCCTCCTTCCCAACGTCACCATTCTTATTTTTCCGCTCATCCCAGAAGCCCAGAATTCCTCCTCCAAGGGTTTCCCCTGCAGGGAACCCTGCAGAGAACATCTGGAAATGAAAATTCCCATTCCAAATGCTGCCTGAAACAGGCAGGCAGTGGCTGTGATCTTCTGGAAAGCCAGGTCCTGACTTCCAGCAAGCCTCACCTCCATCTCCTCCGGGACTTTGGGACCTCTGTCATTCCAAAGCCTCTTTCAAATGCCATCATTCCAGGAGAAGCCAGCGGGGGCTTGAGCCAGGAGAGCTGAGATCAAAGCTGTGAACTCTGGGCGGGCTGAGGGAAGCCAGAGCAGGAGGTGACATCAGCCCGGCCCCGAGGCAGCGCAGGATTCTCAACCAGCCGGAGGGATCCGGGAAGCCGGGATGCTGAAGGGCTGAGTCAGCACGGCTGGAGGCTCTCCTGGGAGGAAGGAGCAAGATTCCCTCCCAAGAAGGAGCTTTTTTTTTCCACTGTAAATCTTCGCAGCACAGCGAGCGGGCTGAAAGGTCACTGGGGCTTGGCACTGCTTTGGCGACCGGGAGCCAAATTTGGTGGGAATGAGGATGATGCTGCCTCCTCCCGAGGGGCTGTCTCCTCACAGGCTTCACCCACAGCCCGTCTGGGTCACTGTGGAGCTGCTTTCCTCATTCCCTGGCTGCTCCAAGGTCAAACAGGCTCTGGCAGGGCTGGGAACCCTGGTCCCACCTAAGGACAGGGGAGTTCTGTCTTTGGCTCTCACAACAAGGGAAGGGTTTGGAACTCAGATCCTAATTCGTATTTCTGAGAGGGATCTCTGGTGAGCAGTGAAGTGGATCTGCAGGTATTCCAAGGGTTTAAGTGGATCCAGAGCTTTTAAATCTTTAGGGAACTCAAATCCCACCAGGGCTTTGCCTCCACTCAGATCCGTGGGCTCCCTGACATGAGCCAGCTCCTTCCACACACAATTATTCACTGAATTCCCTTTCCTTGGATTTGGGAGAGGATCAGCAACATGAAAGGGCACACAGACAGGAAACCCTTCCTCTGGAAAAGTGGGGAAGATTTGCTGGGCTCCACGATGGAGCTGACCCTGCCCTGGCGTCCAAGGGGAAAGAAATTCCACCCTCGGGAGCGCCAGGTGGGAGGCCAAAGCCACAAAAGGCAGCCAAGACTGACCTCTTGAGAAAGGCTGGAGGAACCACAGCCGGAGGAAAAGCCAGGGAGCAGCCGAGGAAAGGTGGGAAGGAAAGCAGGGCGAGGATGATGACAACAAAACCCCCTCTGTGCAGCCATCCCTCAACACCTCCCCAGCTTTAATTACACACAACAGCACCCTGCCGACACCAAGGGTGATAATGACTTTCCAAGGTCCATCCAGCTCAGATTTTTGTCCCTGGAAGTGGCCAAAGGCGGATTTTAAGGAAGGGTTTAAGAATAAACGCACTGTGATGTTATTTTTTTCTCCCCCAGCCTTATAAAAAAACCAGGAGCTGAGTGATTTCCTGAGCTGAAGGAGGAGTTATCTTTGCATTAAAGAGGGCTCGGGGGATTTTCCTCCTACAAACCTCTCCATTGTCCCTCAGTTCATTAGGAAAGAGGAGAAAGAAACGTTACAGCTTTTATTGATGATGAGGTGTCAGCTGAAAATGCAGGGCAAGAAATGAAATTTCTTCACCTGCACCTCGAGTGGGTTCAGAGAAAGCCCCAATTCTCCCTCTGACAACAAAGTCTGGGTTCATTAACAAAAACTGTGCTGTAAAATCTTCCCCCTGACTGAATGGGACGGCTCCAAGGTCCTTGGAAGGATTATTTCAACCCCACAGGCTCAATCAGTTGGTTCATTAAGCAGCAAAGGTTGGGAAAAATCCACCAGGGATTCCTTCCTTCAGCGTTATTATTCCTGCTGCAAAATGTCCCTGTTGACTTTTCAAGCAGCTGTGAGTGAGTTTTGGCTTTTGAAGCAAACGAGTGGGGACCCATCAGCACCCAAACACATCTGGGAGGAAGTGTTAAAGGGTCTTTTGGGGTGAACCCCAGCACCGGGGAATAAATGGAATTTAAACGGTATTTAATGGTGTTTAAATGGTATTTAAATGGTATTTAAATGGTATTTTAAGGCATTTGCATGCCCCTCCTCCTCACACATCTGGAAGGGGCTCCAGCTGTGTTTCCCCCCCTGCACAATCCCACTTTTTAAAGGAATTTGTTGTGCTGTTCCCACTGACACAAGCTGGGCAAACACAGAGGCTCTGCCCTCCCTCACATCCCTCCTGGATGGCATCCCAGGAATGCTGCTGGAGCTCGGTGCTCCCTGCAGAAACCCCAAGTGTGCTCAGCAGGACAAGCCTGGGCTGAGCCTAAAGGATCTGCCTCAGCCTAATCCCTGAATCAGGAATTCCTGCCTGGCACCTCCACAATGACACCACTGGGCACAAAACCCATTTTTTTTTTGCTGAAGAAATGTGACCTGACTCTGTTTCCAGCCAAATCCTTTAAAACCCCAGCACTGAGGGCCTTGAGGACAACGTGATGTAAGTGGAAGGGGAAGTATCCAAAAGGAGAAGTGGGAAGGGGATTTTGGAAAAAAAGGAGAGCAGCACTAAAACAGCACAGCAGCAGGGCAGGTGAAGAGAAGGGAAGGAAGCTCTTCCTCACACAAAACTTCCGAATTCCTCATTTCCAGGGCAAATACCAACTCATCTCCAGGCCTTGGCTTTGTGATCCTCGAGCCCCGGGCATGGACTCAGCACTGGCCCAGCTAATTAGCTAATTGCCATTTAAATCATTAAGTCATTAGCGGGGCACAAAGGAGTGGCAGGAATTCCTGCCCCCGTGCAGCACAATCCCAAGGCTCTGCTCCCTGCCAATGAGGAATTCTGGCACCTCCTCGGGATCCTGAGGGGTTCCTACTGAGGGGAAGGTGTCTGTGGGATTTGAACCCATCCCTGATTAGTTCACGGCACGAGTGCCCCCTGCTAAGTCCAAGATTTAGGAGTCCCACAGCCATTCCCAGTGCCAAATCCATTCCCAATTCCACGCCCCTTTTCAATTCCACATCAGTTCCCAGTCTCAAATCCATTCCCAGTTCCAAATCCATTCTCAACCCAAATCCATTCCCAGTTCCAAATCCATTCTCAACCCAAATCCATTCCCAGTCCCAAATCCATTCCCAAGCTCACATCCATTCCCAGTCCCATCCCTATTCCCAGTCCCACATCCATTCCCACTTCCATTCCCAGTCCCATCCCTATTCCCAGTCCCAAATCCATTCCCACACTCATTCCTACTCCCACCCCCATTCCCAGTCCCACATCCCCACGTTTGGCTGCTCCAGAGGAGCTGGGTTTCACTGCTGATGGGAGAACAATCGTGCTGGGACTCCAGACACGCCTGGTATTAAACACAAAAAGCAGCAGAAAATTAAAGCTTGGACAGAATCACATCTCAAACTTTTGGGACTGGAAATTCCCATTGGGAATGCAGGACTAAGACAAGATCTACTATTTGTTGACAACCTCTTGAAATCATCCTCTCAAAAATGTTGAGTGACTGGAAATCATTGCCCTCCACATTTTCAGCTCGTTAAAAAATGTTACAAATCCATCCTGGATTGCTACAAACGGTTTCCTTTGCTTTCAACCGGCGCATCCTTCCATGTGCATTTCTGAGAGGGATTTTGGAGAATTCCCAAGGAAGAAGCAGTTCTAACCATCCTCAGAATCCCTCCCCTTCCAAACCCCAAAAACCTTAACCTCTAAAAAACGTGATACAAATGAAAAAAAGGAACAAACCCAGCGTGTGTGAGGAGCTCCCTGCACATCCGTGGCTTCTGCACGGGATGGGAGGAACATTTCACAAAAACCACGCGGGAGCAGCTCGGCTTTGCCACGGACTGCGATCCCTGAAAACCCCGGCTCCGGCTCCCGGCGCCCTCCTCTCTGCTCCCCTCAGCAGGGAGAGTTGTTTGTTTGGTTTTGTGAGTCCCAGCTTAATGCAAAGCAGGAGCCAGCAAGGAGCAGGGCTTGCCAGAGGCACAGCATCCCTCTCCTGCCTTTTCCCGTCGCAGCTTTGGATCCCGACAGTGTTTGGGTTGGGTTTAAATCATTCCTGACAGGCCCAGTCGGTGCCTGTGACGCCAGCCCATGGAGGGAATTGTGGAAAATGGTCCCAGGCTCAGGCTTAGCTTGGTTGGGATGGCATTCCCCCACAAATGGTGCCTCATTCCCTATGGATTTTCCCTCCTCTGTCCCCAAAGGATGGCTTTGACAGGGGGACACGGTGTCAGCAGCTCCCAGAATCCTCATGGTACAGAAATGATCAGCCCTAACCCAGCCCCCTTTCCCCCTCTTTTCCCACAAAACCCATTCTGGTCCTCAGGAGGCTCCAAAGGCTGCTCCCAGCAGGAATTCCCAGCACATCCCTCACCCCTGCCCAGCAGCGTGGCTTTGCCAGGGGGTTGTGCAACAGCTCAAGGACAAGTGGAAAAAATCCCTTCCAAGTGGGAGGTAATGAGATGCAATCCTGTCTGTACAGGACAATAAATCACCTCTTTGGGTTTTTTTTTTTGGGCTTTTCCAGCCCTAAAAAATGCGGAGCAGGGGGCAGGGATGTGGCTGGTGAGGAAAGGACTGAGGGAAAGACCAGAAGGAAAAGATCACAGCAGAGGAAAGGTGCAACAGCAAGCTCCAGAGGAAATGAATAAATCTGTTCCACATCCCTGTGCATCACCAGCACAGTCCGAGCAAGGAATCAGCTCCACAGGCAACGTCACATTCCTGAAAATCTCAGTGAACACACGTTTGGGACAACACGGATACAGGCAGTGCCTGTGGACAAAGTGGGAACAAGGAGTGGGAGAAGCGCCTTGAACCACCCTGTGTGGCTGGAAAATCAGGATTTGGGAAAGTTTCTCACCTTCCCCAGTGTTCACAGGGGGGTGGGAATGCTGCCAGATCCTCAGGAAGGTGTCCCTGCTCGTCAAAGAGGGGCTGGACAAGGTGACCTGTGAAGGTCCCTGCCAACCCAGACCATTCCAGGATTCCAGAATCCAGAGGGATTCTGCCTCATGCCAGCAGCACCCAGGAGGACTCACAGTGGAAGGAGCAATGTTACCCCATCCAGGATAATTTCCACAAGGAGCTAAATCCACCTGGATCTCCCTCACACATCCCCATACATTTTTTGGCCATTCCCAACCTCCAAATCCCACTTTCCCCCCCAAAATCCCAATTCAGCAAGCCCATGAGGAGCACTGAAGGCCTGGAGGAGACCCCTGAGGTGGCTCAGGCCCCACACCTGCAGGTATCCCAGAGAAAGCTCTGTTATTCCCAGATTCCCTCCACCATCCCATCGGGAGCTGCTCTTTCCTACCCTGGAACATTCCCCCAGGAGCTTTGGGTCCATCCCGCCGCTGTCCCAGCTCCAAGACAAAGATCACAAACAGGATTCTTTAATCTTTAGGGCCTGGTGGCCTCCAGAAGCTCCAGAGTGGAGCTTCCACTCAGGAAGCAGCGATTTCCCTGCTCTGGAATTCAGCAGAGCCTTCCCAGAGCTCTGCAATCCCAGAGCCCCAGCCATAAAATCCCTGCTGCAGGCAAAAACTGGGACACGGGGAAGGAGATCCAAGGAATTTCTCTGTCTATAACCATCACAGCTCCATAAAGTTGTTTAAAAGAGGGAACTGAGCTTGTTTTCCTTGTGGAAATCCTATGTTTATTTTTAGTTCTGCCTCGGAGTATAAATAACTCCGGAATGAATTGCACGGTGCTTAATTCCCTTCATTGTGCCCTTAATTGCTTCCTTGTTTGCTTTCCACTTTCCACTCTGCTCCAGCCTCATATTCCAGCACCAGCTCCTCCCTTCCACGTTTGTTTATTGTGTCTGCATTTCCAGAAACCGAAAGGTCAGGAGAAAATGTGAATTTTTAATGGAATTTCCTAATGCCACCAAGGCTTTACCCTCCCTCCCCTCCAGACGCCACCAGCCTGAATCCCAGAGCCATTCCAGCTTCCCTGAAACACCCTCCCTGTCTTCTTCCCAGTTTGTGCTGGAGCCCTGAGCCCACATCCCTGAGGAGAACATTCCCAATTCCTTTGGATGCTGTCAAAGGAACCGCTCATCCCGGGTTTGTGGGGCCACCCTTGGATGAGGAAGGAGCTGTCAGCTCTCTCAGCACCATGTCCTGAAAATTCCCAGCAGGAACAGTGGGATTTGCTCCATGGATGTCCCCACAGGGCACAGAAACACCTTGGGAGCCTCCCAGGGCAGGAGTGCTGGGCCAGGGCCATGCTAGATCCCAGAACCCAGAGAATATTCCTCTGCATGTCTGAAAGGATCCAAACCCTCTGACAAATCCTGCTCTGAACCTCTGTCCACGGAAAGGGCTTCCCAGGCTTTGGGATGAGACAGAATTATCAGGAATGTCAATTAGATAACAGCATCATGTGTAATTTATCCCAGGGTGAGAAATGGAGATTTTTGGGTTTGTTAGGATGGGAGGTGGATGGAGACAGGATGGAGGATCCTTGTGGTTTTTGGGCTTCTTCCTCCTCCTTCATCTCCTCCATGTCCTGCAGTGCTGGGGACACAGGTCAGGATTAGTGCAGAGTTAGTGAACAGAAATTGAGTTGGTAATTGGTAGAAAAGTAGAAATAATGCACGTTCCTGGTGCTAATTGGGTGAATTATCTTTAGGAGAACCTTGATTCTGTGTGTTTGAGGCTCTTTTTAGGCTTTTTCAGGCCCAGGCCAGGCTGGTGTAAAGCCTGGAGTGCAGAAATTGCTGATAAGAAAGAATAAAAAACCTGGAGAATGAGAACAACCCAGAGTCCAGATCATTTTTCACTTAACGAGGACTTTAAAAATGATCCTCCCCTATCAGGGGCAGACACGAAGGAGTTACAGAACTTTCACAGGGCCTGGAGCAGGGATGTGCTCCATGGGGTTTGGAATGCTGGAGGTGTCAGATCTGCTTCCCAACCCCCAGCAGGGATAACCCACAGGGATGGTCCAGCTCGATCCCATCTCATCCCAGCAGCCTCTGAATCCCTGCCCTGCACACACCGAGAGCTCGGCTTCCTACCGGAGCAGAGGCAGCTCCAACCCGGCACATCCCTGGATCCTGAGCAGCTCCAGCCCCGTGGGAAGGGATTTTCCACGGGTTCCACGGGCCAAGCACTGTGCCTGCCCCACAGCTGGGTGGGAAGTTGGAGTCTGGAGCATTTTCCCAAGGTGAGTCCATGGGGGAAGGAGCTCCTCGCATGGAAAATCCCTGGAAGTGCAGGGAAACACCCACAGCTCCCAAGGGCAGGATGAGCTTTGTGCACGGAGCAATTGTCCAGCCTGGAGATTCCAGGGACACCTTGGAGCCCCTCCCAGTGCCAGAGGGAAGGGTGAGAGGGATATTGGGAAGGAATTGCTCCCTGGGAGGGAAGAGAAGAAGCTGCCCCATCCCTGGAAGTGTCCAAGGCCAGGTTGGAGCAACCTGGGATAGTGGAAGGTGTCCCTGCCCATGGACAGAACTGGATGATCCTTAAAGTCCCTTCCAATCCAAACCATTCCATGATTATTGCCCTCAGTCCAGCTACAGAGGATGGATCAAACATAATTTTCCAGATGGATTCTGTCCAAGGTTTTCCTGCCCTGCTACCACTGCCAGCCCCCAACCACCACTGGCTTTTATTAATTTTAATTTTGAAACTTCTCCCCAGCCCTTAAAGCTCCCCAGAGTTTCCAATAAGCCTCTACCCATTGGGCTTCCCACTCTCAGTCTGGTTCTTCCTCATACTCCTCAAAAAACTTGGGCTGAGTTTTCTGGGAAGCATAAAATTCCTCCCTCAACCTCAGGAGAGGTAAGGAGAAAAATATGCAGGGACGTGAAGCAAATTCCTGCCTAATTCCTCAGGAGACCCAATCAATGGGAGACTTCTCCTCTCTCTGTTTATTTTTTCCCCATCACAAGTCCCAGCCTGTCCTTTCCCTTTTCCAAAAATCCACACCCGGGAGCTGTGACATCAGAGGATATTTTAGGAAGGCAGCTTTGTCCCCAGCCCAGGTCTGGGGTGGTTCCTTCCCCTCACACAACCCCACAGTTCTGCTGCCTTCGGAGCAAAGCTCCCGGCTGCCAAACCTGGAGGTGAGATGGGAATTTACAAAAGCAGGAATTGTCCTTCCCAGCCGTTTTCCCTCCCAAGGAATAATATGCTTGGCTTGTCCTGGTGTTGACACAAGGGTGACTCAGGGGCCCAACAATGTGGGACTGTTTGGAGGTTCGGGGCAGGCATCTGGAGCTGGCCCCGTGGCCCTTGGCAGGGGCTGAGCTCCTCTCAAAAATGCACTTTTATCCCTGCAAGGCACCCGGAATGCAGCCCTACCCACAGCTCCCGTTCCCAAACTCCTTCCCAAGGCAATTCCCTGCATCCGCTGGCCCCTGGCTCCGGCTTTGGCTGGAAAATTCCCTTTGCAAGCCCCCCCTGTGCCCACCTTCGGTGCCTTTGGGGTGGATTCCAGCCTAAGTTGGTCTCTCACTCCCCCCAGGTTTGCTCCAGCCCCAAATCCGTGGATGTTCTGGGTTCACTGCACAGCCTGGAGCAGGCAGGAGTTTACACCCCCCCAACCCCCCTTTGACCCCAGCCCTTGGAACAGGCTCCAAAATCTCTTCCCACTCCAGCTGGGAGCTGCCCAAAGCTGCTCCCTGAAAGGTTTGCAAGGAGATCTCCAGAAAATCAACCACCAGTGAGTGGGATTCCTGCTGGAGATCCCAAAGGGCTGATCCTGTGGGGAGAGGGATCCCAAAGGGCTGAATCTGTGGGGAGAGGGATCCCAAAAGGCTGATCCCAAAGGGCTGATCCTGTGGGCAGAGGGATCCCAAAAGGCTGATCCCAAAGGGCTGATCCTGTGGGCAGAGGGATCCCAAAGAGCTGATCCTGTGGGGACAGGGATCCCAAAGGGCTGATCCCAAAGGGCTGATCCCATGGGGAGAGGGATCCCACAGGGTTGATCCCATGAGGACAGGGATCCCAAAGGGCTGATGCCATGGGGAGAGGGAGGATGAGGAGGAGCAGCTGCTCTGCCGGGTGTCCCACAAGGCCCTGCCAGAGGAACGTGCTCCACATCCCTCATCCTGCTCCTCCAGCCTGGACCCCTCCACGCTGCCCTGTCCTCAGCACAGACCTCCCACACCCACACGTGGCCTTCCCAGCCCTCCTGCTCCAAAATCCCAAATCCCAAACCCCACATCCCACATCCCAGCTGTCCTGGAGCCCCGGGCGTGCTCCCTGCATGTCACCCTGACATTGGAAGTCTCAGCTCCTCCTTGGAAACCTCAACCTTGGCTTGTGGCACCCCCCAGACAGGGAACAGCTGGAAAACGCTTCAGCCCAGACAGACAGCGAGCCTTTTCCCGGGATTTTAAAAGGTCAGGAACGAAATCCATCTTATTGCAGAGCGCACGGAATTCCGCCCGCTGCCAGGCCAGCCCTGCCCGCCGCTGGCACTGCCACGGATTTGGGGCAGGATGCTGCTCCCCAGGGATGCTCCAGACCTTCTGGAGGATGTTTCACCCGAGCATCCCACCCCCGACGTTCCCGGAGTTCAGCTGGGAGTGTGGAAGGCTTTTCCCTTTCCCAGTCTGGCTCCGCTCCCTGCTGGCTGCGTGCCTGTAGCTGGCAGCTCCTGCATCCCAGCAGATCCATAAATAATTCAACAGCTTACTAAAAACCAGGGATCCATCGTGTTTATGGTTCTGAAACACGCACAGAACCGGGGCAGAGACCTGGAGCACCAGGAGAAGTCAGGGAATATCACCAGGGAAAGCACTGGAGACTCCAGCTACAACAGGGCTGAAGGAAAGGGAAAAACCCTCAGACTTTGAATTAATTCTTCAACAAAAGAAAAAAAACCACGAGTTTCCTAATTCCAGACAGGGCCCTGAGCAGCTCTGTGAGGAATTCCAGCTCCAGTCAGAGCCGTTTCCACACTTCCAGTAGCAAATCCTTTCAAATTCACAGAGAGAGGAGCACGCTCGTCCTTGGCTGTCCGGGCCCATCCATCCCCAGCTCCAGAGAATGCCACAGAGACAAATTCCATCCTCCCTGCAGCTACTGCTGCTCTGCAAACCTCACTGAGGCTCCGTGGGGAGTCCAGGAGCCCTCTTCCCACATTTCTGTTATTCCAGTAACGCCATCCAGACCCCAAAATCAGAATTCCACGTCCTGAGCTCGGCAGATATCGATGGCAGATTAAAAGACCATTTTCTTCTGCAGAGACCTCCAAATCTTTCTGGCAGGGGGGAGGGCTGACAACTGCCTGGGCTCCAGCCCACGCTGCCGACTGCTCTTTTCCTTGCACTTTTCCTTTCCTTGGCTCTGGTGCTCAATGGAGTGGAAAAAGAAGTTTTTTTTAATGTGTGTGGACAAAAAATGTAACAAAAATCAGGGTCTTGCAGTAGCAGGAGGAGCACATCAGCATTCCAGAGCTCACTCAAGGGGTCTGGAGTATTCCAGACCCAGCTCCAGGGGCATTCCAGACCCAGCTCCAGGGGCATTCCAGACCCAGCTCCAGGGGCATTCCAGACCCAGCTCCAGGGGCATTCCAGACCCAGCTCCAGGGGCATTCCAGACCCAGCTCCAGGGGCATTCCAGACCCAGCTCCAGGGGCATTCCAGACCCAGCTCCAGGGGCATTCCAGACCCAGCTCCAGGGGCATTCCAGACCCAGCTCCAGGGGCATTCCAGACCCAGCTCCAGGGGCATTCCAGACCCAGCTCCAGGGGCATTCCAGACCCAGCTCCAGGGGCATTCCAGACCCAGCTCCAGGGGCATTCCAGACCCAGCTCCAGGGGCATTCCAGACCCAGCTCCAGGGGNCCAGACCCAGCTCCATGGATCTGGAGCATTCCAGACCCAGCTCCATGGATCTGGAGCATTCCAGACCCAGCTCCTCTTGGCAGCAGCAGCTGTGGAGAGCCAACGCCAGCTGCTCATCCCAAGAGAACGAGGACCAAAAGGGAAAGAAGGGAGAAGTCACAGCCTGGGTGACTGATCTGAGGATGGGGATGGAAAATCCATCTCCTCATCTCTCCACATTCCCCGGGCCAAGCACAGCCCTCCAGGGCTTCCCTGAGACCCACGAGGGGCTTTGCTCTCCACGAGGAGCCACGGAGGTGACACTGAAAGGTGACATTCCAAACTAAACCTCAGAGCACTTCCAAACACCCACCAGGCTTCCAGGGAGATGGGGAGGGAGGGATTCCAGGCCGGGAGGGTGGGAGAAAGGAAGGAACAGGAATGAAGTGTTGCCACACACAGCAAATTCCTCCTTCCCACCTCGCCTCAGCTCCAGCTCCAGCTCCCACGTCAGGGTATGGACACAATTCCCACTCACCTGCTCGAGGAAAACACTAAAATCAAATCAACTCAACTAAAATAAACTAAAATGGGAGGTGACTGCCTGATGCTGCCTGGAATACAAACGACTTGCTAGAGACCAGCAAAGAGCTTTGGATTTCCTAAAAACACTCCCAGCCATCCCAGGAAGGGTAATTCCCATTTGTCAAGTTGAGTTTTTCCTGGCAGCACCTTCCAATCTCTTGGCACTGCTTCCAAGCTCCAGCGAGCAGCTGTGGATGTGTGGAAACGGAGCTGCTGCACGCGAGTCAGGTGTGGGAGCTGATCAAAGCCCCCACAGATGGCTCTGCTTGCATGACAAATGAAGATTTAATTCATTCTTTTAAATGGTCCCCTTTCCCAAAAGATATCAGCGAGTTGGGAACAGATTTCTTTTTCATTCTCTCCAAGTTTTCCCTCGGGCAAACTCCCTTTCGCTCCAGTCACCTGCTTGTGCCATCACCAAAATGCTGTGGGAATTAAAGGGACCCTGACAAACGTCACTGGAGCAGTAGCACCAAGCTGGAATTTGGTTAAAAACGCGTCTTTTCCCTGAGCATTCCCACAGATGTTTCCCATTAACCTCAGGACAAGGTGTTACCTCCTGAGCAAAGCCTGTCCCAGTTCCCTGGGAGAATTTCCCTCTCCTCCCTCCCCGAGCCTGCAGCTGGATGATGGGATGAGCAGGAAAAGCCTGGATCAGGGATCCAGATGTGAGCCCAGCCCTGGCAGAGCCCAGCAGCAGCTGCTTTGGAGGATCAGTGGCCTGCAGGAGCCCCCTGAGCATCTCCCAGCCCAGCTGTGCCCCCAAACCCGTGAGGATTTCGGGCTCTGGGTTTCCCCCCCAGCAGCGCCCTGCGATCCACATCAGGTGTGGATCACGGAATAATCTGGCTGGAAAGGAAACTTCCAGACCCTGAAATAAGCAGGGCCATCTTCACTCAGAGCCTGCTCCAACTGTTTGCAGGGATGAGCATTCCAGGGATGTCTGGAGGAGCTACGTGGACTGGCTGGGACATCCTGCCCCCAACACCACCCAGGATTAGGGACACAGGGTGGGACAACCCCTTCCCCTCGCGGATTTCTCTCCCCTCCTCGTCTTCCCAAGCCAGCCGTGGCGGGGGAGGAGGGAGTTGTGCAAATCCCAGGGCCCCAGGGAAGCCTCTGGATTCCCGGCAGCAGCCAAGGGCTCCGGACGAGCTGCTCCGCACGCAAAGCTGAGGGACAGCCCTGCCTGTCAGCAGGATTCCCCTCCTCGTAACTCAGGGCAAAAATCCCGGCAGGACTCGGAGCCCGCGGCCAGTCGGTAACACCCAGGAGCTCAGGGGCTCCATGAGCCCGCAGATATTCCAGGAGTACGAAAGAGTTCCTGAGCTATGGACTGAAAAACCCCAAAAGGGACGAGCGGGGAGTTTGGGAGAGCAGGGTGGGAGCTGCTGGTTTCCCCATCTCCTGCTTTTCCCTCCAGGAATGGAAGGAGGATCTGCACATCCTCCTGCTCCGAGGATGCTTTGGAATGGGTGCCAAGGCAGCTGAGGAGCCCTGGGGCACAGCTGTCCCTGCCAGCCGTGGTGCCACGGTCACACTTTGGTGGCACAGACTCATCGGCTCAGGGACAATCCCAACTTCAATTTTCCACAGGTTTTTTTCCCCCAGCAGGGACCATGTTTGGATCTGTGCCGTGGAAATGTTGTCTTGCTGGAAAAATGAGCTCAAAAAAATCTAATCCTGAGTCCAGGTCTGGGGTCCTGAGCACGAGAAGGACAAGGAGCTGTTGGAGCAGATCCAGAGGAGAGCACAAAGATGCTCAGAGTGGAGAAGGGAAAGCTCCAGGGAGAGCTTGGAGCCCCTTCCAGAACTGGAAAATGACCTTTGGCACAGGCAGGTAGGGACACACGAGAAGGAACGGCTTCCAAGTGCCATAAAGCAGGATTACTTGGGATTTTGGGATGACACTCAGAACTTGTCATCACACAGAGCTTTGGAGAGGGCAAGGGGCCACAGGGCATTTTTCCAAGTGGTTCTGCTGCTGGGATGGGAAGCAAGAAGGAATCCCCCCAGACCTGCAGGAATGCTCGCACTGCTCCTAAGATTTCTCTCTAAGACAGAAATTCCAGCATTTCACACGCAACAGAAATGCTTCAAACCAAACATTTGCCTCCAAAGAAGGGAGAAGGAGAATATTAATTACTAATTAAAGGAGACCATTATTATACATAATATGATTATTATTCATAATATAAATTATTAATTAACAGGATGCTGCCACATTCTGCTTTTACTCCAGTAAAACTGAAATCCAGCGAGTGATTTGCTTCCCTTTATCCCTTGGAAGCACAAATAACACATCTTGCAAAGGGCAAGTCCTGCTGTTCCCACTTCCTTCTGAGGGCCAGAAGCAGCTGAATTTTGGGATGTGCACCTGGATGTGGCTCCTGGCACATTCCCTGTGTCCTCCAGCCCATCCCCAGTGCTGCTGGCTGGGGCTCTCCAGCAGCACCTCCCTCTCACTGCCTCATCCCACGTATTCCAAATTCCTTTAAAGGTCTCTCACTACCGAGCCAGTTTTCCAGGGTGCTGGGAATCTTCATCAGCACCGAGGCAGGAAGAACCACAAGTGCATCACAGCCCAAAAACCCACACCAGGCTTGCTCCAAGAGCATTCCTCCAGCGTGAGCACGGCTCAGCCTCAGAATCAACAGGACAGAGGGTGCTGAGAAACACAGGGAAAGGATCAAACCTGGCTCGCTGTGACCCCCTGGGGTCAGAGCAGGCTCAGGAATTCCATCCCGTGTCCCCTGGCTGAGGGATTCCTTGTGGAGGGAAAGGCAGATGTGGAGCTGCAGCTGGGTCTCGCTCTGAGGCAAAGCTGCTGGGATTTGATTGATTTACAGGATGATGGACACCACTCAAAATCTCAGCACGGAGAGCTCTGAGGGGCTGGATTAAAGGTGAACATAAATCAATCCCCCCCCAGGATCCCCCCTCTGCATGTCACCTCCTCCTGTCCTTTGTCCCAAACGCTTCCAGAGCTGGGGGTGTCCCACCCTAAAAACAGCTCCTGCCTGGAGCTGCTGCTGGGGCTCAGCCCCAACCCATTCCCATATGGACAACCCTTGATTTGTAGGAAATTCAGTCTGACTTATCCCCCAAAGCAACCAAAACACCAAGGAAAAGAATTCCTGATGCATCCAGTCCTCGTTTCTTTGCTAAGGATAAAGGTGGGGAGGGCCTGGCACAGATTCCCAGAGCAGCTGTGGCTGCCCCTGGATCCCTGGATGTGCCCAAGGCCAGGCTGGACGGGGTTTGGAGCACCCTGGGATGGTGGAACTGGATGATCCTGAAGATTCCTTCCCACCCAAACCATCCCATGATTCTGGGATCTCAGCTTTTGGCTCCAGGGGTGGAGGGCTCTGCTGAGGGGAAGGAAAAATCCCCTCAGAGGTTTTCACTGCTGATGTCTGTGGATGCTTCACATCCACGATGGCTTCATTTTTAATAACCTTGTCATCTCACCTATGTAAAATATGCGTGCAAATTAAACCCCACAGATTTGGGGCCTGCTGCTGTAGGTTAAACAAACATCCCTGTGATCCAGTCACACAGAAAACCCTCAAATTGTTCACATTATTCAGCCAACCCATTTTTTATTAAAAAAGAGAGAATAACGCAATTCATGCTCAGCAGCTGTGACTGTGCCATGAATTTTCCTCACGAGAAATGACACCAAAAATTCCACGCCTCTCCCAACAAATCCATGAAATGTCTTGGACACGAGATCTAAGCTCTGCTGCAGGTATTTCACCTGCAGAGGGTGTCTGGACATCTGCCAGCTTCTTCCCAAGAAACACAAGCAACCCCAAGCCCCAAAAGAAGTTTGTTTTAGCTGGGAGAAAACTGAATCCTACAGAAACAATTCCACAGCTTGGACTGGGATCTGAAGCAGGTGGAGATTTGTTTTTTAGGGGTGGTTAAACACTGGCACAGGTGCCCAGAGGAGCTGTGGCTGCCCCTGGATCCCTGCAAGTTCTCCAGGCCAGGTTGGAGCAACCTGGGATAGTGGGAGGTGTCCCCATGGCAAGGCAGGAATGAAATATTTTTTAAGGTTCCTTCCAACCCAAGCCATTCCATGATCCTACAATTCTGAGGATGTGCTGGAAGGCACAGCTCAGCTCTCCCTTCCTCCCTGCTGCTTTTCTTGGCTGCACAGGAACAAGGAGCACCTGAGAGCTCCTCGTCCCACTGCCACAGGCACTCACCTGGGCTCAGCTGCCTCCCCACCCCGAGCCAGCAGAGCAGGGATGGAGATCCAGGGGTGCTGAGGAGCCAGGGATGGGATTATGGCAGCGTTCCAAACGGGATATTTATGGGATTAAACACCTTTCAATGCAGGAGCCTTTCCAAGGGCAAACATCTTCCAGCTCCTCACCCACAAGAGCCCCTCTCCTGCTGCCAGGCTGCCAGGGATGGAGCTCCAGCAGGGAATTCTTTGTCCCTGCAGTGATTAAATTTGGGGGAGCCCACAGTGCCTCGATGACAGCACAAGAACCAGCCCTGTCCATCACCTCCCTCCCGGAGCAGCAAGTCAAGTCTTGCTCCCACAAATGTTTCTGAATTCCACGGAGCTCCAGCCTTGCAGG
Organism: Thryothorus ludovicianus; assembly: GCA_013397245.1. Taxonomy (NCBI): domain Eukaryota; kingdom Metazoa; phylum Chordata; class Aves; order Passeriformes; family Certhiidae; genus Thryothorus; species Thryothorus ludovicianus. The sequence continues at coordinate 121,320 of VZTB01014875.1, read as the reverse complement.
CCTGGGCTGGGGGAGAGGGGAGGTTCTGACAGAGGGATGATTGATTTCCAGGAATGTGGTGCTGAGGAGAAGTCGGATCCATTTACTGAGGGAACTGCAGCACACGGGGCTGTCCCTAAGTGGGGACTGAGCTACTCAAGGGTTACTCAGGGGCAAGGTGGCAGCAAATCCTGACCTGCACTGCTCCCCCCACAACGTGGCAGAGGAACTGGGGCGATCACACCCCCAAAAAGTGGAGAGAGGAGAAAAAACTCCCACAACACAAAACCTCACTGAGGATGGGAACCTACCCCAGGCCTGGCTGTGTGCTGGGAAACATCTGTGAGCACACAGAGCCAGGCTCCAACACCTGCCTGGACATCCTCAGGGCTGCCACACAAATCCCTCAGGCAGGAAAAGCTGCCTGGGCAGCCCAGAAAACACCAAGAGGGCAGAGCCAAGCTGTGGATGCCCAGGGATCACCGTTCCCACTATTCCCACTGCATTCCTGGCTTTGTGCTGCTCCTTGGCCAGTTCCCCAGGACAGCACAGATCCCTCCCCAAGGATGGAGCTGAGGAGGTTCCAGAGCTGAACACGACACCAGGACTCCCACACGTTCCCCAGGGCTGCTCCAGCCCTGCCCTTCCCTGTGCAGCTTCCACGGCTCTCAGGTTTCCAGGAACTGGGACCAGGTGCTGGGGATGCAGCTCCAGCAGCTCCTGTGGCCTTTGGCCTGCCAGGGCTGGGCAGGGCAGGACAAACCCAGCAGGGCAGGACAAACCCAGCAGGGCAGGACAAACCCAGC
>VZTB01014875.1:52656-112128 GCA_013397245.1 Thryothorus ludovicianus | reverse complement strand
TCAATCCCTGCAGCTCCATCCCCGCAACCCCTGCAGCTCCATCCCTTCAATCCCTGCAGCTCCATCCCTTCAATCCCTGCAGCTCCATCCCCTCAATCCCTGCAGCTCCATCCCCTCAATCCCTGCAGCTCCATCCCTTCAATCCCTGCAGCTCCATCCCCTCAATCCCTGCAGCTCCATCTCCTCAATCCCTTCAGCTCCATGCCCTCAATCCCTGCAGCTCCATCCCTGCATCCTCACCGTGCTGGTTTGAGATGCTGGCCACTGAGACATCCCAAAGTTTGGCACGGATTCCTTGGGAATGCTCAGCTTTGGATATTCCCAAGCAGTGTTTGTGGGACATCCACCAATCCCACATTCCCACCTCTCCCTGCCCCGGGATGAGATGGGAAGGTACCAGTTCAGCAGTTTGGGAACTCCTGGATTTTGCTCCCGTTCCTTTGCTCCTGTCCCAGATGGAGCCCAGACCAGGAGGAAAATCCAGCCCTGCTCCTTGGCAGAGCTACCCGGGAGCAGACACACAGTGAGGACAGTTTGCTTTGGCAACTTCCCCACGGAATATATAAATATATAGAAACATATACATTTTAATATCTTTGGCAAATAAAGGATCATAAAAAGAAAAGTTGGTCGGCCCTCCTGGCCCAGCCAAGAATGTATTTTAGGTTAAAAAATAGACACTGAAAAGGGCAGAGCCAGAAAAAAAACAACTCCAAACCAAACATTTCCCCTGCTCTGAAGCTGCTTTAGGAATTGCTGATGCCACAAATCCGTGTCAGGGATGGAGCACGTTGCTCCTGGAAAGTGGTTGCTCCCCAAAACCCAGGCCACACCTTTAGGGAGCCATCCTAGAGACAAATATCTGTCCAAGCAGGTCCAAAATCCCGTATTTATTAACCTGCTCTCATGCTCTGGAATGGATTTCACCCCGTGTAAATCACTGGGCTGACAAAGCACAATGAGGCAAAAGAGCAACCACATGTTGAGTGTGGGATTGTTCTCCTTTTCCCTTTCCTTGCCTCGTGCTAATCCCAACATTTGTAGATCCTCTCTCGCCCCCAGCTTCTCCCTGACCTTACATCCTATGAGCTCCTTAACGATTAATGTGGATTTTTCACGTGGAGAAGGAAATTTTTCACTTTGAGAGGGCTCCAGGAGGGCAAAGCTTGGCCAACGCAAAGCAGTCCAGGGATTGAAGGGATTTTGGGAAGGATTTCTTTCCTGGGAGGGTGGGAGGCCCTGGCACAGTTGTCCAGAGAAGCTGGGGCTGCCCCTGGATCCCTGGCAGTGCCCAAGGCCAGGCTGGAATAACCTGGGATAATGGAAGGTGGGACAGGATGAGCTTTGAGATTCTTCCCAATCCAAATAATTCTGGGATTCTGAATCGTGAGAAGTTTGGTGATCAAATAAGGAGGCAATGGAGGACTTTAGGGTTAAGGGAAGCTATGGAAAAGTTCTGGAAGTTTGCTTGGCACTGCCCCAGTCCTGGCTGCAGCCATCAGGGATAAAAGATGAAATGAGTTCAAAAGTATTTGTAGAGATTTTCCCTAAGCTAGAGAGGCAAGAACAAAAAAAGATGAAAAGGGAATAAAGAAAATCTCAAAAGAGAGAAACACTGAGAAAGGAGAGGATGGTGACAGAAATACTGATGGAGGAAGAGGCTGAGAGAGGAAAAGCAAAGAGATCAGGGATAAGAGGAGCTGGAAAGGGAAGAGTCCAAAAAGAGAATCCAAGGAGAGGAAGCCCAGGCAGCATCAGGGAGCTGAGGGGGTGAGAGACCCCCTGGAAATTCTGGGGGGCTCCCAGAGCATTTCCACCGAAATCCAATAACGTGTTCTGGGGAGAGAGCCAGAGGAGCCAGGAGATGAGGGGAGCAGGGAAGAAAGAGTTTGTGTTTTATGAGTTTTCCTTTGGAAAAAGCTCGTGCAGAAAGGGCAGAGGGGCCAGAGCAGATCCCATGGGCAGGAGTCAGCCCCTGCCAGCAGCAGAGAGGGGGGGCCATGCTCAAAGACACCCCAAAACCCACACAAGGAACACTCCGAGTCCACCTTCCCTGGCAGGGAAACCAGGACCCCTCAAATTCCAGCCCCAAACCATCGAGGGGGATGGGAAACGATGGATTTTCCTCCCTTCCATGAGCAGCCAAGATGGAAAGGCAGGTGGAAAGTGGTGTAGGATTGCAAGTCAGGAGACCTCTCCTGGTGCCAGCTCTGCAAATGACATCACTGCAGGAATTCGAGCCCAGGAATGCCCGGATCAGACTTTAGAATATCTGGGAGTGTGTTCTCCCCTGGATGGACGGGATAATTCCAGCAGCAGCCCCACCTCCCCTCCACAAGGCACAGCAGGAACCCCCATCAAATAAATTCGGGTAATGCAACAAATCCCTGGGGTGGGAGGGAACTCCCCGAGACCCCAAAGTCCAGGTTTCAGCAGGAACCGGCACCAGCCCCTCTCCAATGTGAAATTTTCCTTATAAACCTGCAGGAATCACATCCACAAACTCCCAGGAGATTCCCCAGCAAGGGATGAACATCCTGAACCAGACAGGAACTCCCGGAATGTCCCCAAAACTGAGTCACAACTGCCTTTAATCTAATCAACACTTCCAGGGCTGCTGACTCCCTCTCCTAATAATTCCCAGAATCCCACAGATTTCTCACTCCTGCCCAGTGGTTTTCTTTTTTCCCTCCCTGGGGAAGGCCACCAAGAAGAGCTGGATCATTCCAGGCCCTCAGCTGCAGATCCAGCCCTAAGTGTCACCCACACAAAATCCCCCACAGAAAAACCAGCCCCTGCTCCTGGGCATTTGTAATTAAAATAAAATTAAATAAAAATAAAACCCAACCAACTGCTGCAAGTCCCGGGAACTCCAATCAATAACTCTGCTGGTTTTATTGCAAAGAAAAACATTTTTAAACTTTGAGAGCCTTTTCCTTTCTGTAGGTCCAGAGATTAAATTTATGTCCCCCTTGCAACCCTTAATCCAAGGCATTAAAGCAGCAGAGGCATCCAGGATCCTCTGGAAAGCTGGGAATATTTATGAGCAGGCACTGGGCCTCTTTATATCAGCAAGGAGTGGTGGAGGGAAGGACTGGAGAATGCACTTGAGATTTACTTCCCCTCCTGCTGGGAATTCAGTGTCTGGAGCAGCCACAAATCCTGCCATGACATAATATTCCATAAAAGAAAAATATGGCACCGATGTTTTATTTGTACATAAAAAGCCTCGTTTTAATTAAAAGGAAAAACACAGAGGGGTCTTATCAGGGGGGTTTGGCAAGAAATAAGTGATGCCTTCAGTGTTATACAACCAAAAACTACTGGAAGATTTTTATTTTTTTTTGAACTTCATTTTTATCTAGCCCGAGACACATTTCCCCAGCAGAGTTATTGGGAGGATTTTATTCTGGTTCTGTGTGAAGAACAGCGCGTTCCCTACGGATATTTTAATTGTGGCACCCCAGAGCAGCCCCTCAAGGTCACTGTCCCCTGTCCCTCATGGAGAGGAGCCGCAGCCCAGCAGGAATTCAGCCCAACCCCTCCAAACCTTGGCACCTTTTCCCACTTTTGGCACCTGCCCTGTGCCTCCATCCAGTTTGGTTTGCACCGGCTGCGATTCCAGATCATTTCTCCTGGAGCCAAACTCAATGACTCAATCCCAGCACGGTCCAAGACATCAACTCCTGCCTGCTTTTGGGTGGAAATCTGGGCTATTTTCCCTTCTTTGGCGCAGTTCTCACCCCCAAGTGTGAAATGACCCGAGCGCCTTCAAAGCCCCGGCTCGGGATGGCTCCCGCTCCCTCTGGAGCCAGACTGGGCCTATTTTGGGTGAAATCCTTCCTGGAGTGAAACCAGGACACCTCTGGAGAACGAGCCAAGGTCTTGGAGGTGCCTCTGTGTCTCCATCAGCCATTGCTGCTCATGGAGAGCACGGAGAGAGGGGGAAGTGCTCGGAGCATTCCCAGTTCCAGCCCCACTGGCCAATTCCACAATTCCCTGCAGAGCCACCTTTGCACCTCCCACCCCCCTGGTGTCACAGCTTTGGTCACCCCAGTTCCCTTCGGCCATTCCACCAGGGAATGGTTTGGGTTGGAAAAGCTCAAAGCTTATCCTGTTCCCCAGGCAGGGACCCCTTCCCTATCCCAGCACCTCTGGAAAGGTGGGAATGCCACGGGGCTGTGCAAGGAGCAACCCCAGCTGGAAAACCCCAAAACTGGGATCACCGAGCAGGGCTCTGTACCAGGACTTGGCCAACACCCCAATATTCCAGCCACGGAGTCAGAGCAGATCCAAGCACAGCACAGTCACCTCCCAGATATTTTTTCCAGGACTTTCTGTGCCCCTGCTGGCCCTGGCACGGAGCTCAGCTGGGATCTGCTGTCTGATCCCACGGAGCAGGGCTGGAGCTGCAGAAGCCTGAGGATGATTCACGTCACACACAGCAGTCTGGGCTTCTGGATTTTATTTTTACTCCAGTGAAACATCCAGCTCGCCCTGGAGCAATCCCATTAGTCACGCTGGCTCCTGGGAACGGGCAGGGGCCGAGCGGGATCAGGAGTCAGATGTGGTTTCCTCCTTTTTGATTTCATTATTATTCATCAGCAGTGAAATTCCTGCCTCGGGATGAGCCCTGTCCCGCAGCCCTTCCACGGAATATAGGTCACCCAATTTCACCCCCGGAGACACAAACAGCTGCTGAGAAAAATCCCTTTCAGATTTCCCGGGATATTTTTTGGGACAGGAGCAGCACTTGCTCCGAGGGCTCAAAGCCTGACTCTGTCTCGCTTTAAATCCAGAATTCTTGAGTTTAAGCACCCTTGCAGAGGAGAAATACCCATGGAAAACAGAAAGGCTCATTAGCATGGAGGGAGAAAAGCCCCAGGCAGTGATTCAGGGCTTCGGGAGGGCCCTGGGGACTTTGTGCATCCGTGAATTATTTGTTGTGTTTATTGCTCTGGGATCCGAGCAGGATGAACCCATCTGCTAAAACTTAAAGCTGTAACTGCAAACCATAACTCAGAGCTGGGATGGAGCTCCAGGCAAGCACATGGAGTCCTTGGGATGCTCTGGATGACCCAGGATTCCAGCATCTCCTCAGCCAAAGGGTCTCCAAATTTCCTCCCAAACCAGGACAAAATCCTCCTTCTCCACACACAGAAAAAGGGATTTAAACACTGGATGGAGCAAAAAGGAGCTGCTTTTCCATCCTGTCAGGGTGGAGAGCAGGGCTGGGGGGTTCTGATTAAAAAGCAAAGTTCAAAAATGATAAATCCAACTGTGAGCAGCTCCCAGCTGTGGGTGCTCAGAGAGATCCTGCCCCAAAGGGCTCATTCCGCACTCTGGGATCATCCCTGGAGCTCCTTCCCATTCCCTCCCACCCAGGAGAATCAGGAGCTCACCAGCTCTGCCCCCCCTTCCCCAGCAGAGTTTGGAACTGCAAGGCTGGGGGACATTTCATCCCAACCCCGAGGAATTGTGAGGAATTCTCTGGTGGAAGATTTGCCCTTCAAGGAAAATCCCCACGAGAGCAGCGTTTTGTCCAAACTCTTTCCCTGGATGCAGAGAACGTGGGGAGCTGCTGCAGTTTGAGCTGGACCTCGAGTACCTTTGCATTAATTAGGGCTAAAAACAGCACCAGAATCTGAGCCAGGCCCTTCCCCAAGGAGAGAAAAATCCCTCAGACTTTCCCCCAACCCATCCAGATTTTCTCAGACTTGCTGTTAATCCAGCAAACAACTCAGGAGCTACCAGGGACAGGGAGACCAAAACAAAACTCACTGTGGGAAAGCAAGAGCTTGCTGGAAACCCCTCTGCACTGCGAGCCTCTGTCTGCAGACACAGCATCCCTCAGGAAGATCCCTGGCACTCCTCACTTCCAGGGAATGGCCCTTCTTGCCAGAGGGGAGGGAAATGGGGCTGGGGAAATGTGCCTGTGTCTGAGGGCCTCAGCAGCATCTTGGCTGCATCTGCTCCTCAGCATCCCACTGCTCCCAACGGGAGCTTTCCACAGCTCCCACCGCAGGGATCCACCCCTCAACCGCTCTGCTTTGGGGTTTAGGCCTGAAATTCCCAATTTCCCAGTTCCAGCCAGCAGCTCTGAGCACAGACCAGTTGTCTCCAGTTCAGAGGCCTCACGCAGAATGGGTTGGAAGGATCTCAAAATTCATCTCATCCCACCCCTGCCATGGCAGGGACACCTCCCACTGTCCCAGGCTGCTCCAAGCCCTGTCCAGCCTGGCCTGGGACATTTCCAGGGATGGGGCAGCCACGGCTCCTCTGGGAAATCCATCCCAGGGTCTCCCCATCCTCCCAGGGAAGGATTTCTCCAACTCATCCCTGGAATTACAGCTCCTGCCCTGCCTCACAGCCACTCAGGGCTGCACAACACCCCAGACTAAAATAATGCCCCAGATTTCCAGCTTGTATTAAATTTTCCCTATTAATTTGTTTTAAAGCCAAGACAGGTGCAATAATAAATCATTAGACAAAACCCAGCTCGTTTTGCCTGAGCCATAATGAACCTTCAAGCTCATTCCAGCATTAATGACACTACACATGATTTCACCTCTGCCAAGGTAAAAGATGGAAAACCAGGCGACAAAAGGGATGTGAAAAATGCAAAATCAGTTAAAACAACTAAAATAAAAATCCTCAGAGAACCAAGGGTTTGAGTGGATTTGTTCAGTGCAACAGAGCAGGACTCCTGTGGTGAAACCCATGCAGAATTCCAGGGATTTCACCTCTGAGATGCATCCCAGGGCAGGATACTTGAGTTACAGTGTGGGACTCAGGAAGAAACAAAGGAGGAAAATGCAGTAATGAGCTCTGAGAGGAAAAGCCTGCCGGAATTGATGGGTTTTAAAGCACTTCCAGAAGTCAGCCTTGTTTGCAGGTTGGATAAGAACCACAAATTGAATCAGAGCTCACTTTGTTAGAGCAGCACGGCCGCAGGATTCCAAGGAAATAAAAGAGCTTTTATAAATATAAATATATAAATTTACAAAGCTCTCAGCCTGCCTTGCTAGGCACCCTCACATTTGCATTTCACAGCATAAAGGTCCTTTGATTCCCCAAAAAACACCCCCTGGAGCTCGGGGCAGGGCTCCAGCTGGAACCACAGGAAAACCATTCGGAGCAAACAAACAAACAAACAAACCAACAAACCAACCAACAAAACCCAACCCAGGCAGCAAAGTGCCAACCCCATCCCAACTCCCCCTCAGGAACGGCCTCGGGGATCCCTGGGTGGGAGGAAGGAGGAATGGGTGGGATGGGGAGAGCACTGGGCACGGCAAACTCCCCATCCCAAGAGCTCAGGGCTCACTCCAAGGCTCCTGCTGAGGAATTCCAGCTCCACGTGGGTGGCAGGGCTCGGAACCGAGCAGCAAAGTGGGCAAGCCCCTCACCTGGCAGCTCAGGGCCTCCACAGCCACGGCGTCCTCGCCCAGATCCCTCTCCAGGCTCGTGGAGAGGCATCTCAGCTCTCAGCCACGGCCGTGCCCGGCCTCCATCCCAATTTATCCCGGTATTCCCGCTCCCTTCCCCCCAGCATATCCCAGTGACGTGAGCAGGGGCTCTGCGGAAGCTGCGGCCCCTGGGATCGCTCCCTCCTGCCCACTCCTCCTCACGCAGAGCTGGCAGCAGAGGGAATCTCCAGCCACATCTGCCGGAAGATGGAGCGTTCCTGGGTGGTCCTGGAGGGAGCCCCACGCTCCTGACGCCGGCTCCACTCGCCCACTTCCCACTCCAGTGGACAGCCTGAACTCTGAGCGGGGCCGTGGTGAACTGGGTCGTGCTACAAACACTGCCCTGTCGCAAGGACACACACGGACACTTTCCTTGAGAAGGCTGAAAACTATTAAAATATCCGACTCCACGTTTATAGCATTTCCACACAGAGCAGGGATTGGAGGAGAAGGCTGACACCTCTCCCATCCCGTTGGTCAAGACAACTGCCCATAAGTTGGTTTCCAAGCGAGAGTGTGGAAGCAACCTCGTCTTATCAAAACAGATTTCTGATAAAGACACCGTGTGTGTGAGAAAGAAACTGAAAACAGCGAGTTAGAAAATGCCCCAGAAAAACCAGAGGAATCAGGGCCGTCCATCCTGCTCCCAAAGGATGGAATTGCACATCCCTTCCACGGCTGAATTCCCACCTTGGACTCTCCCTGCTGAGGGGGAAGTTGTGGGGATGCAGCCAAGAGATGGCACCTGCGTTTTAGGGAGGGCGTTTTGGGAAAGGTGAACAACGTGCCCAGGGTTGCCAAGAGTCTGGAGAGCCAGATTCACCCTCCTGGCTGTAACCAGGAGAGGCTGGGCCAGGAGGGATGAGGAGAAGGAAGGACAAGGCTGGCACAGCTGGCAGCTCCTTCCCAGCTTTGCTGGATGCTCCAGTGCTGCAATCCCTGATTGCCAAATCCAACCGTGGATCAACGACAGACTCGGAGGGCAGCTGGGAGATCACTCATTTGTCAGGAAATGGAATCTCTGGGTGTAGTTTGGAAGCCTCCACACCACCATCCTGCTTTTTCCCATCCTAGAAATCCTCCTTAGGTGCATTTTCCTCGGAGGCAGCACTGCCAACCCTGCACAGGGAAGGTCATGGAGAGCAATTCCTCCCCTGGAATCATCTCCCAGTTCCTTCCCTGCCTGCCCACATTCCAGCCCCACACCTGGATGCTCACAGCTGGGAACTCCCCATCCCTGGAAGGGCTTGGAGCAACCTGGGACAATCCATGGCAGGAGCTGGAGCTGGAAGAAGGCCCCTTCCCACCCAGTCCAGTCTGGAATTCCGTACTGGGAGCCCACCTCCCACCCCAGCCCTGGAGTTTGGTGAAACCCACGATGAACAGACTGAGTGACTCCGCCCTCTAAACCTAAAAAAAGGACAATTTGGGGGATTTTTTTTCTCCTCCCTTTTTAATTTCTCCACGGATCTGTAACCACAAAGCAAACAACCTCCATCTGCAGAGCCACGTTCTCCTGCAGGAAGGAGAGGGGGTGTGGAAAAGCTCTGGGGACAGGGCTCAGCTGCTGAGCAGGATGTTCTGAGGAGAGACAATGGAATCAGGGCTGCTGAAAACAAGGCAGGTGGGCTTTGCCTTCCTTTCTCCCCATTTTTTGTTTTTTTGTTGTTTTTTGCACACCTCAATATTTGTTAGGGGGCTCGGCACATCCCACAGCCCATCCTGCCAGCAGAATTCCCACCCTTGACTCTCCCTGCTGAGGGGGGAGTTGTGATGATGCACCCAAGAGATGGCACCTGCATTTTAGGGAAGGCGTTTTGGGAAAGGTGAACAGGGTTGCAAAGAGTTTGGAGAGCCAGATTCGCCCTCCTGGCTGTAACCAGGAGAGGATTTCTCCTCCTGGTGCAATTCCCCTTTTCCACTGCTCCCTGCAGGAAGGTGAGGAAAGCCCGGCCAGCCAAGAGGAAGGATCCCGGGGTTTATCCCGATTCGTTGCAGCTCTCAGAGCCCGCTGACAGCCCAGGAGACACCAGGAAATGCCTCATGTTCACACGTGTGAGGGAAACTCCCAGAAAAGCTGCAATCCCAGCAGCTCCATCATCATCATCATCATCCCCAGCATCTCAACTCTGCCTTTCCCCTCCCGACTCCAATTCGGCTCCATGCTCCCCGAGCAATAAAGAGCAGGAAATTGGAATTTCAGGAGCATTTGCAGACACTGGAAATGCCCAGGTCACAAAGCGACTCGCCCCTGGTGGGAGCTAAACTTTGAGAGCTCCACTAAAGGGATTTTTCCCGTTTCCCTTGAACTCCGAGCGCTGAAATCCTGCGGGGCGCACGGGAGGAATTTCATTTCACTTCACACAAAGGCATTAATGACATTCCCATCCCAAGGAACCCCATCCAAACCTATATTCCAACAGCTGTTTGCCTCGACAATGAGCTCAGAGCCACTTCAACGCTCGTTTGCAGCAGCTGGAAATTTGGCAGGACGGGAGAGGAACATCTGAGCGGTGTGGACGCCACTCCAGCATGGATGTGCCCGAGGAGAGCGGGGTGAGGGCTCCAAAAAATCACCTCCAACCTCCCTGGGGCAGCAATTTGGTGTCACACAACCCCAGGGATCCTAAAATCCTCTGCCATGATTATTTAAGGAAGCCCAGTCCTGGTGCATTCCCTCCCAGTGTCACCACCAGCCGTGGCTGCAGAGGCTCGGGATCGCTCTGGAAAAGCTGAAACATCCCCAGGATTTGCAAATTCCAGCCAAATGTAACGAGATCAAAGCCCAGGCTCTTTTTATGACCTCACCTCCACAGGACCGTGGAATGGTTTGGGTTGGAAGGGAACAAAGCTCAGCTCATTCCAACCCCCTGCCAGGAGCAGGGACACCTTCCACCATCCAACTCTTCACTTCAAGCACTACAACTTATTCAAAAAATATTGAATTATCCTTTAAAAAATTTTTTAAAAAAAAGCTCCTCACGCACAAAGCTGTCTGGCACCTGGGAAAATGTGTTCTCCAAGTGGATCCAGTGGAAAAAGCCAAATTCAAAGCCATTCTGAAAGGATCAGTGAACGTGACAGCACAAAGATTTACACTGAACACTGATTTATGTTACTCAGGGATGAATAAATTAAATTATTTGGTACCCTGCACATTTCCATTATCCAGGATTCCTGAGAATCCTCACGCTGCTGAGTTCAGAAATTCCCATTTTCCCTGCAAAGGTTCCCTCCAGATCCCATAAGAGACATTTGGAGGCTTCGTTCACCACATGATTAAACCAAAGCAGAGCACAAAGCACAGGGTAACTTTTCTCCCTAATTCTCCCTGTTCCACTGGAAACCCTTCCCTGAAAATCCATTTGCAGGGATTCTGCCCACAGCAGAAGGAAGGGCAGAGACCCTGGGCTATTTTTAGGCAGAATTTTGGGACATTTTGGGTGTCACCCCCACGGAGGTGACGAGACCCTCACAGCTGGGCTTGCTCTGCAAACCCTGTTCCAGCACATCTGGCCAGCTGTGCTCCCTTCCCTGCTCCAAGCAGCAGGCACAGATGGGATTCTGCATTCTGGATCCAGATTATGGCAAAAAAAGAGCTAAAAATTCAGAGTGGCCAATTCCTGCCAGGCTTTGAGCCCCACCACGCCCAGCCCCGACCTGGGCACTGCCCTGGCTTTTCCCCACAGAACTGGTGGGGAAATTCCCATTCCCGTGCCCAGGGAGAGGTTTTGGAGATGCCGTGAAGCCAGTTTGATTAAAACCAAGCAGATCAAAGAATTTGTTCACGTGCTGGGCTCTTCCCACCTTTTCTGGGTCGTTACCCTTCAGAAATATTTGGGAACTGAGCACAAATGGATCAGCTGGAAGAAGAGAGCAGCAGCTCCTCTCCCAGCTTGGTTCCTTGCAAAATGCCTTTTTTTTTTTTTCTCCTGCTCAAAACTCCACATTTTTCTTTGGACCCAGCTCCTTGGGATGAGCAGGGAGTTCAGGAGAGGGACCCACGCCCTGAGAATCTTTTATCGCCAACATTTCAACTCCAGGCATTTTTTGGAGGTGAGAAAACCCCGCTGAACTCAGGAGCTTGGAAACTTCTCCTCCTCTCGAGGAACCCAGAAAAAATGAGGTTTCCTGGGGAGCATTACCCAGGCTGCAATCCAAAGAGGCTGCACAGGTTTGGGATGGAGGCATCTGGAATTCCAGCAAGGATCCAGCCCGGGGCATTCCCGGTTTTGTGGGAGCACAGGCAGGGCCTGGGGGCTCTGCTGACACCTCAGGGGCATCCAAGAAATTTGGGGATGTGCCCCAGAGCTCTGGAGGGTGACCCAGCTCCCTCTGAACCGGTCAGTCCTGCTCACTCAGGACCATTGAGGTGCCAGCTGAAGATTTCTCTCTTTACAAACACCAGCAGGGATGGCACTGCTGAGGGATGTGTCTCCAGATATTTAATTTTCAGGAGTTTCATTCCATGACAGACACAATGGGAAGATGACAACAGCTCGTGAGCTCAGCAGCAGACGCTGAGTTCTGGGTTACTTGAAAACTTCTTCAGCCAACAGCAGGAACAAAAATATCCTGACAGCTTTAACCAGCCACTACAAAAACATTTTATATACAAATATATACACAATTACATTTTATATACAAATATAGATACTGTAGGAGTTCTACCTCTCCCACATGACTCTCCCTGATAGGGGAGAATTGTCTTTTAAAGTCCTCATTAAGTAAAAAATGATCTGGACTCTGGGCTGTTCTCATTCTCCAGGTTTTTTATTCTTTCCTTCTCAGCAATTTCTGCACTCCAGGCTTTACACAGCCTGGCCTGAGGGAGAAAGGCACCAAAGAGCCCAAAAAACCTTGAAACCCAAAAGCCTGAAGTGTGAAAAGCATTAGAGCCTCCAGCACACAGAGTCAAGGTTCTCCTAAAGATAATTCACCCAATTAGCACCAAGAACGTGCATTATTTCTACTTTTCTACCAATAACCAACTCAATTTCTGTTCACTGACACTGCACTAATCCTGACCTGTGTCCCCAGCACTGCAGGATATGGAGGAGATGAAGGAGGAGGAAGAAGCCCAAAAACCACAAGGATCCTCCATCCTGTCTCCATCCACCTCCCATCCTCACAAACCCAAAAATCTCCATTTCTCACCCTGGGATAAATTACACATTATGCTGTTATCTAATTTCCATTCCTGATAATTCTGTCTCATCCCAAAGCCTGGGGAGCCCTTTCCATGGACAGAGGTTCAGAGCAGGATTTGTCAGAGGGTTTGGATCCTTTCAGACATGCAGAGGAATATTCTCTGAGTTCTGGGTTCCAGCAGTACAAAATCACATTTTATATACAATTACAATTACCTGTTTAAAACAATGCCTGCTTGTGAGCCTTCAAACACGATGCAGAGCTCTATTATTAAGTTCAGACCTCCCTCATATCTTACTAAATATATTTTTCTGCCATGCCAAGGTTTGCATGAGGTAGATTCAAGACACTTTATTTTTTAATGCCCTTCCTCACTACCTCCTGTAACTCTTTTTACTTCCAGAACCAGCACCTGCAGCACAGCTCTACATTTTCTGTTCTTTTCTGCTTCAACAGCTATTCCAAAAACCCTTTTAATGATTCCCACAAATTTATCCCGGGGAAAAAGAAGAAAAAAACAAAACAGCTCATGGGTCTTGTGGGCAAATCCCACCCTGACCACAAGTGGTGGAAATTGGGAATTATTGAGGAAAATACACAGAACCATGGAGGTCTGACAGGAGTTACAGGAGCAGACGTTTTATGGCCTTCCTGTGCCTCAGAATTCCAGGTGGGGAGAGATGTCAGGAAAATCTGGAAGAAAAGGAGATTCTGCTGCAGCCCATAACCAGCCCTGACCCAAAGCAGGAGGGGCTGGGGCTGCCCCATGGACAGAAATCAGATCCCTCTTCCAGGATCTGATCATTCCCAGGGGGAATTTGCTCCACAAAATAAGACAAAACCTGAGCCTGCTCCAAATTTAGGCAAAAATTTGGATTGTTCATTCATTGGTGATGGGAAGAAAACACATCCAAAATTGCCAACAAACAACATCCAGCTCCAGGTGAAGGGGAGACTGAGGGAATGAAGGGAGGTTTTCTCAGAATTGATAATATTTTAATAGGAAGGTTTATGGACACCCTCAGGAAGAGCAAACAGTTTTAAACACAGAATATTCCACTGAAAAATTGGTTTGTTTTTCTTGTCAAAATTAATTAGAAGTTGATGGGAGGAATTTCACCACTCCCATACTTCACAGAATTATAGTCAAAATTTAATAATTTACATTGCTGGCATGAAAACAAAACCTGCCCTTTTCCCAGCAACATTTTGGATAGACACCACTCCACACCAGTTTCCTCAAGTGCACTTTTATTCCCTCCAGAGAGAATCATGGAATGCTTGGGGTTGGAAGGGAATTTAGGGATCATCCTTGGGACAACTTGCACCAAATTCCATCCAGCCTGGCCTTGGACACTCCCAGGATTGGGGCAGTTATAATTAATAAACCAAATTAATAAACCAAAATTCACAACACACAGCTTCTCTGCCACTGTGGAGCCATTCCACATTTTTTTCCCTAAGATATAAAAATTTTACAGGAAGATAATTCCCTTTTCCATCTTTTTGCACCCCTCATCCCATGCCCAGCCAGCAGCAGGGAATATCTGGCTCCCAAAAAGCCAGGATTCATCTGATATCTTCCCACGAGGATTTTTTGTTTTTTGTGCTCAGAGGATGCATTCAGGGTGACTAAAACCCTAAATATGATTTGGAAAAGGTCCTGTTTCTAATCAGAGATAGGGAATAGAGAGGATGTGACTGGAAAAGGAGGGAGCTGAAGCCAGAGGAAAAAAAAGCTGGAGAAGTGAGTGAGGATCTTTTAGGACTTTCCAAGGTGGTTTCATCCTTTGTCAGTTCTGCAAAAGGACAAGGATTCTGTGTGAAGAGAAAAATAAGGAAAAACAAGAGGAAAAGGGAAAGATTTTCTCCTGTCAAGTGGGATTAAACTCCTGCAGGGTGGGCTGATGTCAGTCCACCTCCTGCTCCATCCAGCCTGGACACGTGGAGAGTGGATCAGCAGTGCCAGGGGAAAACCCAGATCCCACATGGGTTAAAGAACGGGAAAAAAGCCAATTGCCAATTCCAAACTACCCCTTCCATCTTCCCTGGGAGGGTGGGGAGGCTCTGGAATGGATTTCCCAGAGAAGCTGTGGCTGCTCCATCCCTGGAAGTGTCCCAGGCCAGGCTGGACAGTGGGAGGTGTTGGGATTGGAACTGGATGGGCTTGAAGGTCCCTTCCCACCCAAAGCATTCCAGGATTCCACGATCTTTGTGCTCTCAGGTACCCAACCCTCGCGGGATCAACAAATCCATCTTTTCCAGGGAAGGAACTGAGCCAAAAAAGGCAAAATCTCAGCTGATCCTCCAGGCTTGCCGAGGGCTCACCCCACAGAAGGAATTCTGCAGCTGGATCCGTGCTCTGGATCCCACACTTCCTTAAGGAAATGTTTGTTCCTCCCCTCTTCCCTGCCTGCAGCTGCTCTGGATGGTTTGGAGGCTGGAATCAGGTGCTGAAATCCTGGTGGGAATTGGTTGGTTGGTTAATTCCCTGGAGCTGGGGTCAGGAATATCCATCCTCCAATTAATCTGAGGAGCTGGGAGCCTTCAAATGCCCTCTGCTAAGGCAGGAATCACCTCAGGGCAGGATCCCTGTGGAAGGTGACTGAGCAGAGCAGGAATTTGGGGTTTTTCCAGGCTTTGGGATCTGGGAATGGCATTTGGAGCTTAGGGACCAATCCCAACCCACATCAGTAAATCCAGGGATGTTTGGCAGGTGCCCATCCCAGGAAGGGGCCACCAACGCTGGGATCCCTCCCCAGCCATTCCTGAGGGATCCCAGGAGCTGCAAGATCTCCTGAGGGACTTTCTGCAGGAATCCAGCTTGGAGGGGACACCTCCAAAAGGCCCCTCAGGCACCGGCCTCGCTCCGAGGGAACTCCACGGAACCACAACTGGGGCTGGACGCAGCTGCCGAGCACATCTGGGAGCCCAGGCAGCAGGGAGACAGCTGCAAACAGCTGGAGCAGGATCAAAATGCCACCCTGGAGCACACTGCACGGGGCTGGATGTGCAAATAAAATCCCAAATCACTCTGTTTGCTACAATTCCCAGACAAAACACGGCTGATCCCGACGAGCCCAAGGCAGAGGCTGCTCCTTCCCAAGCAAACACAGCCAGAGACAGTTCAGCTCCATGTTGGCTTTTCCCAATTAAATCCGGGTGGTTTTGCCCAGAGGAGCTGACAGAAATTCGAGCAAACAGCAGCAAACCTCAAAGAGCAGCAGAAATCTCCTGCATTCCCAAATATGCAGCAGTGGAGGGGCTGCAGAGATGCCAACTGGCAGCAAGCAGGGAGGGAACAGAATATTCCTAAGAAACCTCCTCATTTCCCCCATTCAAAGGAGCCAGGAGCAGGGGGGAGCTCAAACCTTTGCCCTAAATGAGGGTGAGAGGGAAAGAAAACTCTGGGATTCCAGAAGGAGAATTTTTACTGTGACCACACAGTAAAAGGAAAATAAAAATAGTAACAGGGAAAGCAAACTTCTGCCCCCTCACTTTTTCTTTATTTTAACTGTTTGCTCAGGAATAGCTGAACAAAATGCATCAAAATCCAAGTTTATATCAATTATATCAACCCCTAAGGAATGTGGTCCTCAGTGAATGCTCCCACTTGGCTCAGGTGAAGCTTCCACAAGGATTTTGGGGATCTACATATGCTGAGGCAAAAAACAAGGAAGAAAAAAAGAGGATGAGATAGCAAGGACAGCAGAGGTGCCATAAAACCTCAAAATTCCAGCAAACTCTTAAGGAGAAATGGAAAACGCAATTGAATGCTCTGCTTTCACCCAAAAGCTCCAAGAACCCTCTGTAGAAACTCTTGCAGACAGAATTCCATGGATGAATCCATCCCCCCTTGGCTTCTCAGCCACACTCGCAGCTTCCCCTGACCTGTAACCTCTGGCTAATAAATCCATTTATTCCCAGCTGCAAACCCCTGCTTCCCATCTGAGCACGGCCACCAGGTTCTGATATTCCATAAAAATCAAACATTTGCCGTCAGGAGCACTGAGATTGGAATTCACAGACACCAGGCAGCAGCTGAGCCTCACCACAAGGATGGGTCCTTCCTGCAGCTGCAGGGATTTCAGAACTGGAACTAAAATCCTGGAAAACTGTGGGGTTGGATACCCTGATCCCAAATCTGGGATTCTGTCTTCTCCTCCTCCTTCCCTTCACCTCAATTTCTCTTTCCTCTGGTTCTTGTTCTGCCTGGGCACCACAGTGGCAGTGACAGATCCAGCCCTGGCCTCCAGGCACTCCCTTGATAGCAATAAATGATTCTTTTAACAACACAGAGCTCAGCCAAGAGCCTCCAGAGGAAGCTTTCCCCCCCTCTCCATCTCCTGAGCAGTTTTCCTCCTCCATCTCCCAAGCCCTTTCCCCTCCAGTATCCAACTGGTGCAGCCCTGGAATTCCCTGGAAGCCTCACACCAAGATGCACAGTACAGGGTAAAAGAGTTTCTTCCTAAGCTTCCAATGCTCACATGAAAATCCCTTTGTGGCTAAAAAACCTTTGGGCTCGGTCTTAGCTCCTGAGGGACATGGAAAAGCTGAAGGAGGTTGGACAAGGCTGCACCAGGAGGAGATGAAAACCAGAGCCAGCTCCTCAGACCCCCTGCTCCCAATTAAATGGGAATTAAATGGATTTTCCAATCCCCCCCACACTCCACACATTTGCATCTTGGTTTTGCTCCTCTCTTTAATCCTGTGGGCTCCTCTTGGCTGCAGTTTAACTCCTCTGACAAAATCAGGTACATCATTTCTCTTCCCACTTTAAAGTTCTTCCTGCCAGATTCCAGCAGTTACTGGGATAGTTCTGACCATGGCTGAATCCTGATTTTGGGGAATAATCCCTCTTTACCCTCCACCTGCTCACGTGCCACAGCCCTGGGCCACTCTTCCATCAGGAATTCCCAGGGCATGTGCACAACCCCGGTGTTCCTGAATAATCTCATGGATTCCACAGTGCAGAACCAGCCCCTGGGAATTCCTGGCTGCAGGGAATTCAGCTGGACACCTGGATCTTGCTCTGACACGAGATCCTCGCTCGGTGCTCCCCAGCAGCTCCATCCTCCCTCTCTCCTGCTCCCTGGAATATCTGCCTGCTTGTTCTGGCTCTCCTGCACCACCTTTCCTGTCCCAGCAGCAGCGTTCCCTCACACCCTGGATCCCAGCATTTGATGTTCTCAGAATGTCTGGATTCCTTCAGGATTTCCCTTGTTCCAACAAAAAAAAGAATGGATGGAATGAAGGAAGGGGGACAGCCGGCCCCAGCTCCAGGTGCAGCCTACCCCAAACCCTTCCCAGCCAGCTGAGCTCCCCTTTGGGCATCTGCTGAAATCCCAAAAAAGCTCAGGAGCCATCAGGTGGTCACGAGATGTGAAGCTGCTGTCAGGAAATTTCTCCACCGTGGTTTGAGGTTCTGCCTTCCAGCCTTATTTTCCTCAAGCTCTCTTTTCTTTCCTTGAAAATAATCCCTTTGCTCAGATTCTTGTGGTGCAAAGCTTCCAGTAAGTTCCAGCCTGGAATCCAGGCAGGGGGATGGATTATCTGCCTGCAGTAGGACACCTCACTCCGAGCAGCCTAATAACATAAAAATGATATATTTGAAGTGCTGCTCCCTCAATAATACCTTTAAATGGACTCCATTTATTTGAGCATTATAAATAAAAGTGCTGGCACACGTGGAAGTTTCTCTTGGAAAAGGGGAACAATGAACTCTCCAGCTCCTTCAGCCTCTCCGAGCTCTGGTTGCCAACCTCGGAACTGCAATTCTCCAAGTGACTTTAATAAGCAAAATATTCCATTTTCCATGTATTGTTGCTCTTCAGAATGGATCCAGTTCTGGGGAGCGAGGAGGAAAAGCTGCGGATTTCTGCAGAGCAAATCCAAAACTCATCCAAAGCTCATCAGAGCCCGTTCCAGGGCTGTGACCATCACTGGGACATTGGCTTTGTCCTTATCCAGGAAAAGAGCACCAGCTCCATGCTCATCTCCAGCAGCTTCCAGGTGCCTGCTGCTGCTGGAGCTTCAGTCCCTCTTACACTGTGCAAGAAGCCAAAAGATTATTCCAAGTCCCCAGAGTCTGGAAAATGGCAAATCCAGACCCAAAATCTTGGTACTTTGAGCTCATCTTTTCACGGGAGAAGTTGGATAGCCCTGGGAAGATCCTTATCAGTGGTGTTTTCCAGAGTTCCACGAACATTTCCTCTGCTCTTTTGTTTTTAATAATTCCAGCATCAACTGGAAGCTCCTGGGGATTTTTCCACATGTTCTGACACATTGCCTCCATCCCCTTGGATATTCCTGCAGGGATGGCTCGTGTGGTGCTGACAGCTCTGAGCACCTCATTCTGCAGGAAAGCAGAGCTAAAAGCTTTTCCCTGGATAAAAAAGAAAGGGAACTTGAAGAGCTGGAGCTGCTCCGAGGTAGAAATGAGGCAGCACCAGCGGGCACAGAGGGCTGGGAACACAAAAACGTGATTAAACCGTGATCCCAAAACTCCTGGAAGCAGGTTGGCCCTCTGGATGAGTGGTTGTGCTGCTTCCAATGACTTCATCCCGAGGAAGGGTGGCCATTGGGCTTGGGGGACTGGATTCTCTCCAATCTTCCCTGGCTCAACGCCCTCCCCAAGCCCCATTATCTCCAGTCGTGCTCGGAGCTCATCCCGCCGCTCCGGAGATTCCCCAGGCACCGCCTTCCACCCGACGGCTTCTTCCTTTGCCAGAAAAAAAAAGCAAAAAACAAAAAAAAAAAACAAAAACCCACACTGCACGGCCTTGACCTCCCCGTTCTGGCATCGGCGCTTCCCGTGGAACGCGCGGCCGCTTTCGCATCCAGCTGGGATAATGGAGGGTGTTTGTGCTGGAGCTCCGGCCCAGCTGCAGCTCCCCGGGATGGGGACGGCCAGCAGAGCAGCTGAAGGGCGGGTGGGGAGCTCCACCAAGGGCTCCCCGCCCCATCCACGTCTCCTTTTCCCCAGGAGGGTGTGGCGGCACGACGGGATCCGTAAAACGCCGGAGAGCCGCGCCGGCCCTCGGGGTGATCCCAGTGAGGGCCAGGGAAAGATGTCCTGGGATGGAGCTCTTCCAGAGTGTCCTCCAACGTCATTCCAACAGCCCCGTCCCGCTGGGTCTGCCCACATCACAGCTTCCAGAATCTTCTCTGGCCAAGGTGGGCTCCCAAAGGGTCCTACAGCAGCTGCATCCCAAGGTCCTGGGACACCCAGCACTGATGGAATCATGGAATGGTTTGGGAAGGGACATTAAAGTTCATCCCATTCCATCCTCCCAGGGTGCTCCAAATCCTGTCCAACCTGGCCTTGGACACTCCCAGGGACGGGGCAGCCACACTTTCCTTGCCAACCTCTACCAGGGCCTCCCCACCCTCACAGGAAAGGATTCTCCCAGAAATCCCAAATGTTCCATTTCACTTCTTACCCCAACTATGTGCTTGCACTCATTAAGAGTTGAGTACATCCTTTTAATTAAGACTGGAATTAATTTAGCACACCCCTAGAACATCCCAAACCCCTCCTGTAACTCTTCATTCTGAAAATACATCTCAACTCAAGAAGTCTCTCCTCATTTTTAGGCCTTTTTCCCCTCGCAGCCCCACAGGGAGAGCAGCAGATTCCACTTCCCACTGAGGGCGAGTTACAGCTGCTCCATCTGAGCCAGCCCTCCCTGCAAATACATCCTGATCCTATCAATCCCTGCTAAACTGCTGGAATGGCTCTTGTTTATAAAGGCAGGACCTACAGCAGGACACTCAAAATATTTCATATCAGGCTATGCTACAGTGCCTTCCTGACTGGCACGTTCAGAGAGCCTTGGAATTGATCCGGCTGGGATCAGAGCTCCCAAGCCCTCGCCTGGCCACGGGAATTCGTGTGTAAAGCCAGTAGTGATAAGAGAAGGAAGTGAGGATGGTGAAAAGATGAGATCCTCATGAAAGCCACTGGCATTGTCCAGACACAAGAAATCCTCCCAGTGGGAGCCACATCCTGCTCCAGGCCCGGCTGGATTTAACACTTCACTGCAATCTCCCTGCACAAGCCCTGAGTTTTCCAGCAGAACCACCATCAACGTCAAAGCTTAACCCAAAGTGCCCTGGAAAAAACCCAACCACCACCAAATTCTGCTCTTTGTTCTTCCCCAAGGGCAGAACTGGACATACCTGGATTGAGTAAGACATTTCTCCAGACAAAAATGCAAAGAATGGGTTCATCCTCATCTTTGCAGGAATCCTGAGTAATTTTAGGAGTCAAACTTGTGCCAACCCTGTCAGACAGTGCCAAAGTGACAGATTAAATCTTGGATTATCCAAGTTGACTTCTGGGTTTTCCAGCCATTCTCACTGATGATAAAAGTGAGGGGGAATAAACAAAAATCGGGCTAAATTTGGTGACAAAAGTGAGAGGAAAAAGCACAAACTGAGCTAAACCTTGGGACAAGTGAGGAGAAAAAGCACAAACTGGGCTAAACCCAGTGACAAAAGCGAGGGGAAAGACACAAAGTGGGCTAAACGTGATCACAAAAATGAGGTAAATATAAAACAACTGAGGAATCCTGATTTGACAGTGATGTTACAGGGAAACAAAAAAAAAAATCATCCCAGCAGTGATGTCCGAGAGCCAAATTTGCTGAATTTATGAACAATGCAGCAGGTTGGAAGCTCTGCCTTCACCAGGGACCAGCCCCAGACTTTGAGGGGAGATGAAACCCCCCCAGAATTGGGCTCAGGTTGAGGAGCAGCCCCCCAGGGACGCGTCCCTGGCTCGGCAGAGCAGCACGATAAGGAAAAGCTCTGCTCACGTGCAGAGCTCAGACTTGGCTAAACCTCATCCCCTAAACACACTCCAGACCTGCACGGCTCAAAGGGACCCAAGCCTCGCCCGAAAGCTCCAGACCTCCAGGAAATCAACGGAAAACATTTTATAGCTCACATGCGAGCAGGGTCAGGGGCAGAGCGTGCAGGGAGCATGTCGAGATGTACGTTCAGCACAACAAATGTGTGTGCTCAGCTGGGAAAGGGGCTGCTTCATCCCGGAGGGAATCACCTCCTCCACCCCATCCCACGGCGGGGAGGGAGATGGGGGGACTGTTATCATCCACGTGTGGGCCAGGAAAACCCAAGTCATCCATCTGCCCTTTCCAACACCTTTCCAGCCACGCTGGAGGCGAAGCCGTGCGTGAATCCCGCCCGGGATCCATCCCTCCTGCCAGGGGAGGGGAGAGGGAGAAGCCGAGTGCCTCAGGAATGAATGTGCAGCCTGCTCTGCCATCTGCTCCTGGCACGGGCCCTGTGGAAAAGGCACAGCCCGGGGCCAACCCTCCCCGCTTGGAGGTTCTCAGGACTATATTTAGGGTTTTTGGGAAGGAGCGGGGTGTTATTGGTTGTTACCAGGACAAAAACATGTGATTCCATCAGCAACAGCTCGGTTCCACCGGGCCACGGCATCATGTGAGTCCTGGTAACAGCCACGTCTGCCAGCTTCCCAAGACTTCTGCAGTTTTATTTTTCCTATTTATCGCTCGCTCCTCGACGTGTTGAACAAAGACAGGGACTCGCTGCACGCTGCAATCTGGACCCACCGTGTCCCATCCAGATCAGAGCAAAACAGCTCGGGATTGGGAAATCCACAGCGTGATTTAACCCATAAATCCAGGATTTCACTGGCACAGCTGCTCTTCTGGAACATCACGCCAGACATCAATGAGGAAAGGCTTTGCTGGCACTGCGAGAGCCCATCATGTGGCTCAGCTAATTAAAAACTGACCTCGGCCATCATCATTAAATGTTGTAATCACAAGCCTGCAAGTGATTAGATGGAGAAACAACACCCCCCCTTCCTCGTTCCCAGGGATCAGCAGCTGACTAAGCCCAACTCAAGGCCCTCAATCCTTTTTATAAACAGAGCTCAGCTGTTGTCAGGGATGAGGACACCCAGGAATTTTGACCAGCCAGCATTTCCCTCTTGCTCCACAACCAGATTTTTGCCAGACGTGGAGGAGTCAGCATTGACTCCAGCCCCTCTGCTGCTCTATCCCACCAAAAACGGGATGGCAGCCAGGGAATTCAGCCTAACACACCTCAAACACTGCTGGAAAGGTGATTTGGGTGGACACGATACCATCAGCTACCAGAGGATGAGTTCCAGCCTTGGCACTCAATCCTTGACAGGCACACGAAGACAGAGAAATTGATTTTCAATTCTCCTGGAACTTTCCCTCTTAGGTTAATCTTGGGATGTTGTACAGCAGAATAGGAAAAGTTAATTAAGGGCAGATGAAAGATGATGGAAGCAGAGAATGGATAAGAGGCAGGATATTCCTTGGAGGATGGAGAGGGGAGGTTGCAGAGTTCTTCTCCCTCAGAACCCTGGACCACAGAAGGAATTACAAAGGTAATTTTCCTGAAATTACCTGGATATAACAGAATTTACCACCAGGACTCTTGGAAAGGATCTTCACCTGTGCACCACCAGCACCTCTGCCACCACATGGAGAGGGAGAAACTCTCCCAGATTATGACAGCAAACAAAAAAACTTAAGAAATTTCTGCTCAATTATAAATCCCTGTGCTCATCTTGAGTCATTGGAATCATTAATGTTGGGAAAGATCTCTCAGAGCATCAAACCCAACCATTAACCTGGTAACACTGTGTTCACCACTAAAACATTCCAGTTCCCCTGGGATTTCTACTCCTGGATGTTGTTTAGGTGGGATTTTTTTGGGGGTGTTTTTGCTGTTGTTTGGCATTTTATTTTTGGCTTTTTTGGGTTTTGTAACCTCATCTAGCTCCTCTCTCAGTGGCAAGCTGTGGAGCTCATGGTCCCAGCCTGATTCTGCAACACCCCCAACATCTGACAACCCAGTGTGGTGATTTTCCTGTTCAATCACCTCTTTTGGTTGTGTATTCTCAGAATAGAACCTTCAAATCATTGCATCTTCTTCCTTTACACTCCTTCCAACCACTCCAAAAATCCACTGTGGGTAAAACACCTCCAAACACTCAACTGCTCCCCCTTCTCATTGCTCCTGCCTCTGAATCCCTGATTTTTCTGCCTCCTTGCTGGGAGGAATTTACTCGAATGAGAGGCAGCACTTGAGGCACAGGCATTGAGCCCATTTATATAATACAAGATATTTTCCATGTGTTTTGTCGGGCTCTTCACACTTCTGTTTGCTTTTTTTCCACCACGGCTGCGTGTGGTGCCAAAGGCTACATTGAGCAACCACTGAGGGCTTTAAGCACTTCTCCATTAATATAATAAACTCAGAACAGGAAAAAAAACTGGAGAAGCAGCTCCTTGGCATTTGGCAGAGAAGATTTCAGCTCCCAGCGCCACGTCCCGGTTGACAAGAAGCCAACAACAAAATGTTGATCCAGTGGCCAAAGGGCTACTGGATCTCCCAGTCTGCTGGCCCAGGGATGAAGCAGGAACAGAAAGCACCACAAAAAATCCTGGAGTGCACTGATCCAGCATTTCCTGGGTGTAAGAAAGGGTTTAAACACCATGGGAAGGGTTTGCATTGGGCTGGGCNCCAACAACAAAATGCTGATCCAGTGGCCAAAGGGCTACTGGATCTCCCAGTCTGCTGGCCCGGGGATGAAGCAGGAACAGAAAGCACCAGAAAAAAAGCCTGGAGTGCACTGATCCAGCATTTCCTGGGTGTAAGAAAGGGTTTAAACACCATGGGAAGGGTTTGCATTGGGCTGGGCCCCGCACAGGCCCCAAAAGGTGACCCAGGGCTCAAAAGGTGAGCCAGGCCAGGCACAGATCCCAAAGAAGGCGAGCCCAGGCCNATAGGCCCCAAAAGGTGACACGCAGGGCTCAAAAGGTGAGCCAGGCCATGCACAGATCCCAAAGAAGGCAAGCCCAGGCCCCAAAAGGTGACACCCAGGGCCCGCACAGGCCCCAAAAGGTGACACCCAGGGCCCGCACAGGCCCCAAAAGGTGACACCCAGGGCCCGCACAGGCCCCAAAAGGTGACACCCAGGGCCCCGATTTTTCCNTTTTTATAAACAGAGCTCAGCTGTTGTCAGGGATGAGGACACCCAGGAATTTTGACCAGCCAGCATTTCCCTCTTGCTCCACAACCAGATTTTTGCCAGACGTGGAGGAGTCAGCATTGACTCCAGCCCCTCTGCTGCTCTATCCCACCAAAAACGGGATGGCAGCCAGGGAATTCAGCCTAACACACCTCAAACACTGCTGGAAAGGTGATTTGGGTGGACACGATACCATCAGCTACCAGAGGATGAGTTCCAGCCTTGGCACTCAATCCTTGACAGGCACACGAAGACAGAGAAATTGATTTTCAATTCTCCTGGAACTTTCCCTCTTAGGTTAATCTTGGGATGTTGTGCAGCAGAATAGGAAAAGTTAATTAAGGGCAGATGAAAGATGATGGAAGCAGAGAATGGATAAGAGGCAGGATATTCCTTGGAGGATGGAGAGGGGAGGTTGCAGAGTTCTTCTCCCTCAGAACCCTGGACCACAGAAGGAATTACAAAGGTAATTTTCCTGAAATTACCTGGATATAACAGAATTTACCACCAGGACTCTTGGAAAGGATCTTCACCTGTGCACCACCAGCACCTCTGCCACCACATGGAGAGGGAGAAACTCTCCCAGATTATGACAGCAAACAAAAAAACTTAAGAAATTTCTGCTCAATTATAAATCCCTGTGCTCATCTTGAGTCATTGGAATCATTAATGTTGGGAAAGATCTCTCAGAGCATCAAACCCAACCATTAACCTGGTAACACTGTGTTCACCACTAAAACATTCCAGTTCCCCTGGGATTTCTACTCCTGGATGTTGTTTAGGTGGGATTTTTTTGGGGGTGTTTTTGCTGTTGTTTGGCATTTTATTTTTGGCTTTTTTGGGTTTTGTAACCTCATCTAGCTCCTCTCTCAGTGGCAAGCTGTGGAGCTCATGGTCCCAGCCTGATTCTGCAACACCCCCAACATCTGACAACCCAGTGTGGTGATTTTCCTGTTCAATCACCTCTTTTGGTTGTGTATTCTCAGAATAGAACCTTCAAATCATTGCATCTTCTTCCTTTACACTCCTTCCAACCACTCCAAAAATCCACTGTGGGTAAAACACCTCCAAACACTCAACTGCTCCCCCTTCTCATTGCTCCTGCCTCTGAATCCCTGATTTTTCTGCCTCCTTGCTGGGAGGAATTTACTCGAATGAGAGGCAGCACTTGAGGCACAGGCATTGAGCCCATTTATATAATACAAGATATTTTCCATGTGTTTTGTCGGGCTCTTCACACTTCTGTTTGCTTTTTTTCCACCACGGCTGCGTGTGGTGCCAAAGGCTACATTGAGCAACCACTGAGGGCTTTAAGCACTTCTCCATTAATATAATAAACTCAGAACAGGAAAAAAAAACTGGAGAAGCAGCTCCTTGGCATTTGGCAGGGAAGATTTCAGCTCCCAGCGCCACGTCCCGGTTGACAAGAAGCCAACAACAAAATGTTGATCCAGTGGCCAAAGGGCTACTGGATCTCCCAGTCTGCTGGCCCAGGGATGAAGCAGGAACAGAAAGCACCACAAAAAATCCTGGAGTGCACTGATCCAGCATTTCCTGGGTGTAGGAAAGGGTTTAAACACCATGGGAAGGGTTTGCATTGGGCTGGGCCCTGCACAGGACCCAAAAGGTGAGCCAGGGCCTGCATGGGCCCCAGGCCCTACACAGGCCCCAAAAAGTGACCCAGGGCCTGCATAGGCCCCAAAAGGTGACACCCAGGGCTCAAAAGGTGAGCCAGGCCATGCACAGATCCCAAAGAAGGCAAGCCCAGGCCCCAAAAGGTGACACCCAGGGCCCGCACAGGCCCCAAAAGGTGACACCCAGGGCCCGCACAGGCCCCAAAAGGTGACACCCAGGGCCCGCACAGGCCCCAAAAGGTGACACCCAGGGCCCCGATTTTTCCAAGATTCCCCGGGGTTCAGGGCTCCACAGGCTCAGCATCACTGACAGGTCCAAAGAGCATCTCAAACAACCCTGAACTTTGCACTCCATGAGACCCAGCCCATCAAAAGAGACACAAAAATCTGCATTTCTCCATCCTTCCCTCATTCCCTCAGCCTCTAACACCACCAAATATCCAGGTTCAGCAATTCATAAAGCTTTTCCCTCCAAAAGCTGAATTATTACAAGCCCCAAAGCAACAACCCCAGTCCATGTTCTCAGAGAAACTTCCAGAAGATCCTGGATTGAAAGGACCTTAAACCTCCCCTCATTCCAACCCCTGCTGAGGCTGAGCTTCCACCAGGCTGCTCAAAAATGGGGCAATAAATGTCACTGGGAGCTGCTGATCCACACAGGAATCATTTATTTGGGGGAAAAACCAACCAACAAACATCCAGCCCTCCAACAGACAGGTTAAATTTATAAATTTAATAATTTATACACAAATCTCTGTGAAATTTTGGACAAATTTAGGCCCTGGGGGCTCCTATTAATCAGCACAAAGTTTCCTCCTATTAAAGGGGGAAAATTCTTCATTCCAAGCTGTTCCTGGCAGAAGGCAATATTTCTGATTTTTAAGACCTCACCCCATGTTTGTGATTTTTTATAAATAAATTATGGAGCTACACAAGGTTAAAGGAAACACTCCAGAATCCAAAAGGGTGTTTCCCTTTAAGGGAAAAAAGAGAGTAAGGACCAAAAAGCAGGGAAGAGGTGTCCAGACTGGTATTTTCCCTGGGTAAGTTGATCTCATGTTCTTCCAGCTCTGATGCACAAAGTAAGTGTGCAGACTTTTATCTTTGGAAAAAAAAGAATTTGCTTTCTGATAATATCAAAAAAAACCCAGAATAGGGAAAAAAATTGAGGAAAAAACTAAATTCTATAAAAACCTGGAAAATAATTAATAGATTTTTCTGTGCTTTCATAATAACATTCACTTGGGTAACCATAAAAAGCGATTATTATGGTAATAAAAGGATGAATAATTTATTATGAATCCCAGACAAACTGTTCCCTTCCAGAATTCTAAGATGACTCCATGCATATGAAAATCATCTCTTAAATGTCTGTGCTTGCTGTAGCCATGGGGCCAGAGAGGTCTTCCATGGGTTTATAGAATTGATTTGCATTTCCAGAAGTTTCCCTGGGAGTTAAAATGGGAATATAAACCTGATCACGTTGGAACCTTGCTGTAATTGTAGCTCGTGTTCCCATTTATTCAGCAGAGGGATCAGTTGTGTCTGTTGCACTTCCAAACACAAATTTGGGACAGGGGATCCACGTGCAATTCCCTCAAGCTGGCATTTCCTCAACACACAGAACTCGATACCAAAAATATCACTCATAACTTTTGTTAGCAGCAGCATCCAGAACTGAAAGGGGTTTTTGTATGAACTGACCCTCCCAGAGACTGTAAACTGTCAGAAACAGGGAAGACAACCCAATAAATCCAAATCATAAATCTGAAATCCAAGAGGGGAACTTTTCACCACTCAGAGCTGAATATGAGGTTTGCTCATAGCAGCATTAGCAAAAAAATTCCCAACAAACCCTCGGAATACTGGGATTTCACCAGAGTAGGGTTAGATGGGATAACTGGGAGGGAGAACTTCCCTGTGAGGGTGGGAGAGGCTGGGATGGAATTCCCAGAGCAGCTGTGGCTGCCCCTGGATCCCTGGAAGTTTCCCAGGCCAGGTTGGAGCAGCCTGGGATAGTGAGAGGTGGAACTGGGCGAGCTTTGAGATCCCCTCCAACCCAAACCATTCCAGCATTCCATGGACAATCCAGCAGCTCCCAGCTTAGGGAACCAAATCCATCCCCTCTCCACACCTGCCCAGGGCAGGAGGCTCCACAGAAGCCCTGAATTCCAGCACCAAGGAGCAGCGAGCAGAACTGGAGCTCCTTCCAAAGCAAACAGCCATAACTCAGGATTTGAGACTTCCCAAAGCACCGAGTGAAAAGAGCAGGAGCTCGTTCCTAATAAAGCCCAACTGCCTGCTCTGGGCTTCCCAGCTGCTCCAAGTGCACACAATCTGCAATTCAACTGAGCTAATCTAAACCATGAAGCTGAACCATCCCTTGGATTAGATCTGCAACCCTCTGCTTCCACTCCCAGCTCGCTTTCCCAGAGTTCAACAAGTGACAAATAAACCTCCGAGAAAGGAGGAGGAATTGTGTCAGCGTCTCGTGTAATCTGCTATTAAATAAGTCCTCACACAAACCATAATAAAATTCAATTTATTGGACTTTGTAAAACGTGATTTCCCACCTTGATAATTAAAAAGATATTGTAATAAAAGTCTTTAGTCCTCGTGTGCTGCACATTTGTTCCCATCTGATTTTTATCCGAGAAGGGGGATTATAAGAACGTGGAATTGCTGGTGCAGCCTTTGCATGCAGGCACAATGTCAGGGAGATAATTTGGGTGTCACAAGAAATTCATTTGAGATCCCCTCCAACCCAGCACGGACCACCACAGCCCAGCCCTGTGGCACCAGCTGGGCTTCCCAGAGTGGAATATCCCAAGATTTTGGCAGCTCCCTTGGTCAGGACAGTGGGATTAGCGCTGCCTTTCCACTTTGGAGTCAGCACCAAGCTTAGAGCAAAGACTTTTCACAATCAATTACCAGGAGAAGCAGCACCAGCCCTTCCCACCCTCGCCTGCCAATGCCCAGGATCTCCCTGCCTGGCTTCCAAGAGAAAAATGGGAAGCTGCTTCACTCCAAACGAGTCATTTTACCTGACTAGAGCAGCAACAGAAGGAAAATTCCCTCCCAGAGATTTCCAGGTTAAATCCAACGCTGCCTGAGCAGCCTCTCATTCTCTCAGCACCATCCTGGGGCACAGCACCAGCATTCCCAGGGATTTTTCCAGGTCCATTCACCCCTTCTGACCTGGATTGCCCGAGTCACTCCACTCACAGCCCCTCTCTGGGAAAATCCTGCAGGTTCCCCAGAGCTGCTCTGGATTCAGCCCCTCTGCAAGGCCAGAGCTTCCAAAGGATGGTTTGGGTTGGAGGATCCCAGCCCTTGGAATGACAATTTCCATTGTTCCACCTATTCTGGCCAAAAATCAAAAAAGGTTTGGTTGTTTCCTCACCAGGCTGTGGGCAGAGGAGCCTCCATGAGGTTCACTCTGGAATCTCCATCCTCACAGCCAGGAACTGATCAGGAATTGTGCTGGAAGCAAAGCAGGACCAGCCACAGGGAAACGCCACCAATGCCAACCCAGATCCCACAGAAATTTGGGATCATTTGGGTTGGAAGGGACATTAAAGGTCACCTGAATCAACCCTTGACAGCAAGATGCTAAAGATGTTGGACAGGACCTGGCTCCAAGCTCATCCACATGGACAACATCTCTGGTTTATGCAATTCCAGTCCCCTCCTGACTTCCCTTGGCTGGATCCAAACACGGGATCTCAGCTCCTGGAGCGAGCACAAAATAAAAATCCTTCCTCCAAACACATCCATCCCCCTTCCTAAAAATCAGGCAAACACACCCAACGCGAGCAGGGCCCAGGCTGGCTGTTTATTTAACATGCACTCCTGCACCCATCCTGCTGGAAAACAGCCCCAGAGCTCAGGGAAAACCAGGCAGACCCCATTCCTAAAGCAGGGAGGAGGCACCAGCAAAGCACTGTTATAAAGCACAGCAAAAGGCAAAGTTCCACCAGATTAATTATTTTTAATTCAGAAAACACACCCCCAAATCAAGTTAATTCCCAGCAGAGGTTCTGCCACAATTCCAAAGAATAATAATTTGTAGGTCCATTTATTACAGGACCAGCCTAAAAGCACTGCAGTGTTTTTATTTCACATATGGGCCTGGAATGAAGTGAATTTCTCTGTATTTACCCAGATATAAAATCACATCTGTCCACAGAGCAGATAAAGCTCCAGGCTGGAAAACCTCACTGGGATAAATCCCTGCAGAAAGAACCAAACTTAGATCATGCAAAGAGCAGCCAGGAGTAAAACACGAGAATAAATGAGAGAGAGCAGCACGAGGAGCAGCTCTGCAGGGTTGGAATGGGTGACCCTGGAGGTCTTTTCCAGCCTCAGAGGTTCCACAAGATCAGGAATGGGATTTCTGAAGCCCAGCCAGTGGAATGATGGAGCAGCTGGGCTGGACTGGGAGGCTGTGCCCAAAGAACAGCACAGGGGAGCAGACACAGGTTTGGAATCTGCAAAATCTCTGGCAAAACGAGGATTTGAACCTCGCTGAGCACTTCAAACAGCCCCACTGCAGTGACAGACAACGATGGGGAAAAACCAAACCAAAACCACCCAAAAAAGCAAATATTAATGTGGAGTTCCCTCTTTAGGGGTCATTCTGAAGTTGGGATCTACCCTTAAACCTCCGAGCTGGCACATGAGCTCAGCTGCTGCCAGAGCAATCTCTGCCAGCTTCAACACCAAAATAAAATAGAGCCCTTATGCTTTTTCCCTATTAGAATAAAAAATTCAGTGTATTGAACTATAAAATATTTTTTAAAAGCTCGTTCATGACCACAGCTTAAAACCTCAGTCACAAAAACCTTTAGAGCCACTGAGAGTTAAACACAAATCACAACCTGTGCACGCAGGTGAGGCTGAATTCCTCCTCCGCCCTCCAAAATCCGCGGAGTTTGGGAAGGGACCGCAGCTCCCAGCCCTGTCAGCACACGAGAGGGCACTGTTCTGTCGGCTCAAACAAACCCAGCCCGTGCTCCTGAAACCAATCCCTGCGCTCCAATCCCACCTGGAGGGGAAGGGAACGGCCTCAGCATCCTCAGCTCCTCCCAGGAGATCCCCCCTGCCCAGCAGCAGCGAGATTTGGGCACGGAATGATGAAAATCAAGGCACTTCTCATGCCCCAATTAGCAAAGGTCTCATTTTTCAGGCATTGTGAGACAGGAGTTGACTCAAGGCAAGGTTGGTTTTTATTTTTGCTGGGTGTGATGGAGATTCCTTCCACAGTGCCTAAAAACCTTCAGGAGACTCCCAGGTCCAACCCAGGAGGGGAAAGTTATTCAAATTCAGCCCAATAATTAAGGTTAAAACAAACTGATCAATAAACTCAGCATTACAAGAGAGGAGCTGTTGGAAGACAAGGTTTTTTTTGCTATTGGCACCTGGATAAATCAGGTGTGATGGAGATTTCACACGGCACAAAAACCTTCAGCAGACTCCCAGGTCCAACCCAGCAGAGAGAATTCCTTCAAATTTAGCCCAGGATTTAATGTTTAAACAAATGCATCCAAAAACTCTGATTAAATCCACTGGAAAGTAACCGGCTGGAAATTCAAGTGACACTCCAAAGCCTCCAGTTTGTAATTCCAAGGATGGGACAAGAGCAGGGTTTTGGCAAAAAAAAAAGCAAATTAACAAACAGGTGTAAGAGAGCTCCCAAATCCCACAGAGCTGAAGCTGCCCCAGACTAAAATCTATTTATTATTAATAAACACCTTGATGAAATCTGCTCCTTTGAGCAACCCCAGCTCCACCCTGTGCCACCACAGCCTGCCCCACGGTCACCTGCACTTCTGCCACCTCTGAGCCCCAAATCCTGATGCTCCCCACACGGCTCCTGCAGCAGCAGGTAAATAATAAATTGATTTCAGGCACACTCAGCCCTGTGTTTGTGCAGATGCCACACTGCTGCTGCTGCAGGGCTGCTGGGGAAGCACAGACAGACTGCAAGGCAGGAAATTACAGAGTTTGGGATAAAAAGAAACGTCTGCAGGGCTCCTCCGAGGACAGCAATGTCCCCACTGAGGCACAGCGAGCTGCAACTCCAGATGCCATTTCCTGCCCCCCAGAGCAGTCCATTTCCCTCCCATTCCCATGAAAGCTTTTCAAATCTTGCAGCTAAGTGGCCAAAAAGTTTATCAGGCTGCTCATCCCGGCTGCTTTTTTGGGGATTTTTTTCTCTTTCTGGGCTGGATGTTATTTGGAGTTGGGCACCCCGAGCCCTCTGTGGCAGCCTGGCACTGCCACTCCAGGGGCCACAGCCAGCTCAGGGCAAACCCAGGAACCCCTCAGACACTTCCTGATTTTTCACAACACCCCCAAGAAACCCTCCGCCACTTTTTGATTTTTTCACAACATCCTCAAGAATCCCTCAGCCCTTTTTTGGGTTTTTGGGACACGCCCAGAAATTACTTTGCCACTTTTTGTTTCTCAGAACAACTCCAAGAACAACTCATCCACTTTTTGATTTTCCAGGACATCCCCAAGAACCCCTCAGCCACTTTTTGATTTTCCACAACACCTCCTAGAACACCTCAGCCATTTTTTTACTTTCCAGGACATTCCCAAGAACCCCTCAGCCCCTTTTTGATTTCTCACAACACCCTTAGAAACTCCCCAGCCACTCTTTTTGGGTTTTCAGGACACTCCCAGAAATGATTTTGCCACTTTTATTTCTCAGAACAACTCCAGGAACCCCTCAGCCACTTTTGGTTTTCCAGGACAACCACTGATCATCAGCCACACAGTTGACCTGGAAATATTTTTTTGCCCTGGTTTTGCTAAACAAAATCAAATATTTGCTTTCCCCACTTGATTTATTTCAGGTAGTGAGTTAATGGGGTTTAAGGAGGGGATTTATCACCATTCTCTGTCTCAGAGCTGTCTGTTCTGATGGAACTCTGAGCATGACAGATGGAATGGTACCTATGGAGATGTCTGGGGAGAAATCAGATTGAAAGGAAAAGATGGAGAAGGAGACAGATTTTCCTTTTCCTTAAAATCCATTTCTCATTTCAGAGCTCCCAGAGCAGGGCACCAAACCACCCTCAACTCCAAAAATTCATACTATAAAGACTCCTAAAAACATCCAGCTGCTTTCCTTGGCTACTCTGCCTTCTAAATATTATTCTGTGATGTCTAATGAGAGAAAACTCGTTAGACTAATGAGCATTGTTCACTCCGTTGAGGAGCACAGCAGGGACACAGGAGCCAGCCCCTCGTGGTGGGACCCTCCAGCCAACAAGGACCTTCCTGTGGCTCCAAGTCTCAATCTCCTGTAAATCTCCAGGAACAACAGCCCCTGTCCCTGGAACACAGGAGGATTTTCAAGAGCATTTCTTCACAAAGCTGTGAGTCCTGAAGGGACCATGAACTCATCTGTGCTGACCTCCTGCACCACCTCAGCAATCCCATCTCCCTGCTCATCCAGCTCCATAAACCCCCAAAAGCACAGGAAATCCTAAAAGTGGGGTTCTGGCTGAGCACGCTCCCGTGCAGGCCTGGTTTGAGGAGCAGCAGGGGACAGCAAATCCTCTGTGGCACTTCCATCACAAACGCTGGGCTGGGGCCAAGGCAGAACGTGCTGGGGTTTCGCTTCCAGCCCGGATTCTCACTTTATCTCATCCTTTTGTTTCCAAACTTCTCTCTCTCAAAATGATCCCAGTGCATAAATACCAAGCCACTCCATTTACTTCAGTTTTTCCTTCAGAAATGCAGTAGATTAAGAGCTTTCCGATCTTTTGCTCACATTTTTTTTTTAGCCTAACTTCTATTTTTTGACATCCTTTGGAAAAGGAAAAATCAGGACCAATCCCCCATGGTCTGATGAGGGACAGGAGGCTTCCCTTCACACCCACCCCAACACCCCAGGGACCCTTCCCTGCCCTGCTGGGAGCTCATCCTGCTCTTCCCAAAGCTTTATTCCCTTGCCAGTGCCATGGGGAGCACCCCCTGCCTCAACCCCAGCTCCAGCTGCACCCAAGCCCGTTTCATTTCCGTGGGCTGAGCTTTCCAAAGCTCCCAGAGCATTCCCTGGTCACCACCCTGCACTTCCCAGCCGAGGCTGAGCCCTGCAGAGCTCCAGCAGCAGGAATTTTATCAGGACTCGGGGTCACCCGTGAGGGGAGGGAACAAGAGCAGGCCAAGCTCACAGACTTTAAGAGCACCAACCTCCCTGATGAGGAATATTTTTATTTCAGCTGCCTCAGCCAGTTTTGGATCCCTTTGGTGTGGCTTCAGCCCATAAAACACTAATTGTTCTCCTCAGATACACGGCCAGCCCTCCGGAAAAACACCCGGCTTTATTCCAGACACCTTCGTCAAGCAAATCCTTCACGGATGAGGCAACTTTTGCTTGACCTCCATTTAAGAAGTGTCCACCAGAGCCCACATTTGTCTCCAGAACCACAACTGGAACCGTTTATTGGGGCTTTCTCCTCCCCTGCAGGAAAACAGAGCCACCAAGGATGCTTTACTCAGCTGGGAAGCCCAATCTGAGCACTGAAGCCACAGCTGCTTTTCCCAATATTTTCCAAGGAGAGAAGCAGGAAAACACAGAATTATCCATCAGTGCAGGGCACTGGGAGTAGAGGATTTGGGACCAACCATCCCTCAGGAGCAGCTCTCCAGGAGCACAGGCACTGAGTGGGAATTGCAAAATAAAGTCCTCACGTTTCCCTGACAAAGAGCTCTGGGCTCCTTGATCCGGCAAATCCGGCTCTTAGGCCGAGTCACAACAATCCACAAAACTGACTCGGAGCCTGAGGAATGGGCTGAGCAGGCAAATCCCAGTCACCACAAAGAGAAACGAGTTACTCCAGCGAGAAATGAGTTACCACGAGTCAGGGCTCCCAGTGCCACCCCATTACTCAACCCAGCCCAGCTGCTTTCCCTTCCCACCCAGCCTCGACCATCAAAGGCTCCGACAAATCCCGGCTCTTCCCAACTTTCTTGCCCACCCAACAGCTATAAACATCCCGGCGAGCCTCTCTGGTGAGTAATGGGAACAGAATCTGCTCCGCGGCCGCGCTCGCCGAGGGCTCTCGGGTGGATTTGGCCTCGCGCAAACGTGCAACGTGATGTGATTTCCCACAAATGTTCCTGCCAGCGGCACTCTGCGCTCATCCCCAGCGGCTGGGGAATAAACAGAGGAGCAAAAAACACCAGCGAGGCGCAGCAGCGGGTTCAGGATTGAAAAACATCCGCGGAGGATGAGCACGCGACGGGAGCGGGGCCGACGCACGGGATCGGCTTCCCCGAGTTGGGGAAGAGGGAGAACCTTGGCCTTGATCCCCTCTGGACTCCTGCAGCCTCCTTCAGGAGAGGAAACGGAGATAACAATTCATGAACCAATAAAACCCCATCTGAAAGCCATTGCAGAAATTGGTCAATTCCCGGCGTGCCTGGGGCGATGGAGCAGGCGGGGGGCTCGGGCTGCCATCCTTGGGGGATTTCAGACACAGGAGCCACAGGGCTGGCTCGGGGCACACGCGGGGCTGCTGCTCCTGACAGGCTCCGTCTGGCAGCAGGAGCAGCTGGAGGAGGATTGAGTTACATGAGGGATGAGCACAACCAGGTGCTCGCAGGCCCTGCCACACGATCCAGGCTAAAGGGCCCGGGTTTTCCGGGCTAAAGGGCCCGGCTTTTCCGGGCTAAAGGGCCCGGCTTTTCCAAGGCCTTTGCTCTGTTCACTCCACACAATAGCTCTGTTTCCAAAGGCCCTCACTGTGAGCTTTGGGAACAACAGCAATAGAAATCCTGGATTTTTCAAGGCTTCCCTGAACTCCTCAAGTCACTCTGCACAACAAAATCCCTGTTTCCAAGGGCCCTCACCACATATTCCAGGAGCAATTGGGAAAAGAGATCCTGGGTTTTGCAGGGCCTCCATGAACCCCTCAATTCACTCCATACAACAATAGCTCTGTTTCCAAGGGCCCTCACCATCAGCTTTGGGAACAACTGGAATAAAATTCCCAGATTTCCCAAGGCCTCCACAAACCTTGGTTCACCCTGTGCAATAATATCCCTGTTTTCAAGCACCCTCATCATCAGCTTTGGGAACAACTGGAATAAAATTCCCAGATTTTCCAAGGCCTCCATTCTGCTCACTCCATACAATAATATCTCTGTTTCCAAAGGCCCTCACCATCAGCTTTGAGAACAACTGGAATAAAATTCCCAGATTTTCCAAGGCCTCCACTCCATATAACAATATCTCTGTTTCCAAAAGCCCTCACCATCAGCTTTGTGAAAAACTGGAATGAAATTCCCAGCTTTTCCAAGGCCTCCATTCTGCTCACTCCGTACAATATCTCTGTTTTCAAGGGCACTCACCACATAATCCAGGAGGAACACAAATAAAGATCCTGGATTTTCCAAGGCCTCCATGAACCCCTCAATTCACTCCATACAACAAAATCCCTGTTTCCAAGGGCCCTCACCATCAGCTTTAGGAACAACTGAAATAAAGAGCCTGGATTTTCCAAAGCCTCCAGGAACCCCAATTCACTCAGTACAATATTCCTGTTCCCAAGGGTCCCATCACCTCTTCCTGCAATTAAAGCCTGAGTGAGCAAAATACAGAGTTCAGACCTCTAAAAGTCAAAATTAAAATTCAAATCCAAGCACAGCACAAATATTCCAGCATTAAAACCTTTGGAAGTGGCATTCAATGGGAAAACAGCACAGAAAAGCAATGGAAGAAATGCAGTACCTGGTGCAGGTGTTCAGGAGGTGAATTCTCACAGTGAGGAGTCAATAATCCTGTCTGGAAAAAGAGAGAAGGGAAATTAATATTCTGTTAAAATTTGAAATAAAGATCTTTTCTAATTGAACAAAATAATTAACTGATTAAAGCTGTCAACATTTAGATTTATTAAGTAATTGAGAATTTGGGATTGTATTTTTCTTCACACCAGGAATTTCTGAAAATATTTGAGTTATTAATAATAATTATTAATTATAATGCTTCTGTCTCTTTTTATTTTCCAAAACCAGTTCATCCTAACAAATAAAAGGCTTGGAAGAAAAATCTGGAACAGTCTCAAAGGAACCCTTTCATATGGAAGTTACATGGACAAGTTCCTTCAGGCACCAAATCAGGGAATTTTTTGGGAGTACAAGTATCAGGAATGGCCACACATCCCATTTACTCCACAGAACTCTGGAAAAACCTTCAGGAAAGACCATCTTATTTTCATTTTCTCATTTAAAAATATAAAATTAACAGTGAACCACCTAAAACTTCAGGACACGCTTGGCCTCAGTGATCTTAAAGGCCTCTTCCAATCTAAATTATTCTGGAATTCCACGGTTGTCATTCCCAATGTTCTCCACTGGCACTGATGGCTCAACAACCGAGCAGGTCCATGGGAACAGCAAGAATAAAATCCAAATTCCAGTAAAATCCCAATCTGATCCATTAGAGCCAACATTGGCCTTTGCTGCCCCCGAGGCGAGGGGACAGATCCTGGGATGAGCTCCAGTTGGGATGGCCAGGCCTGGAGCCCCCGGGACAGGGGAAGGTCCCTTCCCACCCAACCCATTCCATGATCTCACCCAGAAGCACAGCTCTTGGGACACGAGCCAAAACCCCCCTCTGCTCCTCCATTTATTACAAATCCATGGTTTTTTGGGAACGGCTGCTGATTGCTGAGCGTGCAGGGCTGGCAGAGCTGCAAATCCCTTGGAGCATCCATGGAGGAATCCCCAGCCGACCTCTGCTCCACACCCACCCAGGGAAGGGCAGCTCCTGCCAGGATCCCAAACACTTCCAGAGGGGAAGGGGCCTCCCTGGCCCTGCTGACCACCAGGGAATTCCCTGCCACAGCAAAAACTCCTGCACAACAAACAACACAAGAGGAGCATCCCCGTGAAACCCCGAAACCCTGGCCAGGGTTTGGAATGCTCCAAGGAATGCTCAGGATATAAATATTTATGGGATGAACTGCAGCCCTGCACTAATGAAAGCAAGGCTGGAGAAATTTGGGGCTGGGCTGTCCTTTGCTCAAAAGGAGCAGGATTGGATATAAATATTTATGGCTCCATGAAGCAATCCCTGCTCCATGGCACACCAAGAGCAGGGAATCCTCTCCTGCAGCTGCAGGGGAACCCGGCCCAGGCTGGGCCAGCAGTGCCCAGGTGGCACCAGAACACCTGGGCTGTGCTAAACCTGAGCACAGCTGGGATTTCAATTTCTGGGCAAGAATTAATCCCCAAATCCAACCTGAAGCTCCCCTGGCACCACCTGGGCAGGTTCCTCTTGTCCTGTCCCAGCTTTCCTGGGAGCAGAGCCTGACTGAGGGGAAATTTCACCTCATGTGAGCAAGGAAACAAATCCTGAAGGGATTTTTCCTGGGGGGAACATCCCTCTCCCAGGCCACCAAAACCCAGGATCAAGTGGCTGCGTCCACAGACCCAGCCTGGATTTAGCAAACTTTTCCCATTTGCATCATCCCATGCCCATTTTGCTGGGTTTATTGCACATGTCTCTGCTCCAGGATCTTCTCCAGAGCCTGCAGTCTCTCCCTGGATGAGCCATTTATCTCCAAACCCAAATAAATCACATTTTTAAGCCGGGCCATTGCATGGGAAAGATGCACTTGGAGTGAACAGCTTGAGTTAATGAGCCAGTAAAACTTAAATTGACCTTTTTTTGTGGTTCTTAGCATTAAAGGGAGCATCAAACTTCCTTTTTTTTTTTTGTTGGAATGGCAGAAATGGGTGAATAGAGCTCAGTTATGGTATCAAGTGATGCATTTCAGGTTTGCTGTCAAACAAATAGAAATAAAATCCCCCTCTTTGCTCAGAGAGCCTTTTACTGACTGATAACCAGGATAATTAGATTTTAACTGGGCTGCCCACAAAGAACCAGCATTCCAACCACCCCCTGCCAGCTCAAAAGGCTTTGCAGGGAGAAGCAGGAAAAAAGGAAGCACCATTAAAATCCCATTTCAACAGAATCCTTGTGTTTCTCAGAGCAAGGCCATTAAAAGATGCACTGATACCTCCAGGATTGGGTTCCTCCATTTGGGGAAAATGGGATGTTCATTTCTCAGGGCTGTGCTGCAACCTGATCCCAAATAAAATCCATTTATTTCTATATCTGCTCCAGCTGTGCTGCAGATGTGCTGCTCCTGCAGCCCTGGCAGTGCCCCTGCTGCCCTCTTGGGATTTTGGGGACCCTTCCTGCCCATCCCAGGGGACATTTGATCTCAGCAGTAATTTGGAAAAGCTGCCAGGACTTGGATCCTCACAGGATCAGCCAGGTCCTGCTCCTCCCCATCTCTCCCTGAGCACTCCAGGGGTCAGTAAATTCATTTTCAGGTGCCAGGGGTGGCACTGCACCCTCCCAGCTGGGAGGAGGTGACACCCTGGGCTCACCCAACCCAGCAGTGCCACTGTCCCTCCCTCTGGGACAGGATTCCCAAAACTCTGCCTGCAGCCAGGCCTGGCCCCTCTCCAGCAGCCAAGTCCTTCACCAAATCTGGTATTTTTACTTTTTTCCCCACCTCAATTTTTCTTTTTTCTTTTTTTTTTTAATTTTTAGTTAAGAAGGAACTAGGTGCCTTGGGATAAAGGAGCAGAATTTTCCAGAATTTAGGAAAATAAAGCAGGTAAGAACCATCGAGGCTCCTGCTTCCCCTCTCCACAGCTCCCCATCCCAGTTTCCCCCAGTGCTAATTCCCAAACCAGTGCCCTCTTCCTCCTCTCAGCAGGAAAGGAGTTCCTGGGAAAACAGATTTTTTATTTTTTTTTTCCCTAGGAAAAGGATGGATACGAGCACTTGCTGCAGAGGTTCAGGTGCAGCCAAAGATTCCAGGATCTCTAAATCAGGTTTAGCAATTTCTTCAAACACCTGATAGGAGAAGGCAAGCCCACAACTGAATGAGAAGCTCTCAAATAAAAGAAAAGAAATTAAAAAGAACTTTAAAAGCCCAGCTCAGCTGCTCTTTAATCCGAGAAGCATCCAGACCCTGTGGAGCTACAGGAGCTTTGAAGCTCTCCAGGTATCCAAAATTCCACTTCCAGTCAGGCAGGAGGGATTTATTCGGGAGAAACCTGCAGCTCAGCCCTGATTTCTGATTCAATCAGATCCCAGGATACGCGCGGGGAGGCGGATCGGGGATTCCCAGAGAATCCCGACAAACTCCGGGATTTGCTTTTCCACCCCCTTGGCTCCTTCCCTGCGGAGCAGAGAGCCTGGAGAGGATCCCCGCGAAGGCACGAGCGCCTTTTTCCCTTAATTAGGGAAAAGTGAATTTTCCCAAAGCGGCGGCACCTGCGCAGCCCGGGGGGTTCATTAATTAATTACTTAATGAGCTGGGCGGGGCCGGGCGCTGATGAGCCCAAGTGGTTCCAGCTGGGAGCAGAGGACGCTCGGCCGGGGAAGGGAAGCAAAAGCGAATTTTCAAACAAAGGGGAGCCAAAGCATCCCCGAAGCCCAGGAATCCATGGAAATCTTGCGGCGGCTTCCCGGGATTTTGGAGCAGCCCCAGCCGCTGCTTTTCCTGCACAATTCACAAGGACCTCGCTCCAGAGGGAGCACAAAGCCCTTTTTTGTTCCCCTTTTCCAGATGTGAGGAGCGGGGAAAGCTGGGGCAGGGCAGAGGTGGCAGAGCCTTGGGAGCCACCCCCAAAAATTCCAGCGTGGAGGGGAAGCATCCAACTAAACCCAGCCGTGCCCGAGAGCAGGAAGGGTTTCAATCTGTTTCTTTTACCACAATAACAATTTTAAAAAGAAAATTTTTAGCGGCAGAATGTTATCTTCCCAAAGGGCAGCAGAAGGACAGCACACACCCCAAAAATCAGATTTTAGGGACACAAGGAGAGGAATAAAAGAGGAAAACAGCAAAACCCAGCCCAATAAAAGCCAAATATTCATTACAGCCACCTGCTAACAACCAAAATTGATAAAAGAGGGGATTGGGAGAAGTAACCATACCTTGGGGTGCCAGCGGAGCACAGGAGCAACGGGGATGAGGTTTGGGACAAAGGCAGAGGAGAACAGAGCGAAGCAGGGAATAGCCCGGGAAGCTGGAATGGGTTCCATATCCTGAGCCTCCCCAGCCGCAGGGGCTGGCACCGAAACCTGCTCCGAGCGCAGGGGAAGGAGCGGGACGAGCTCCGCGTCCCAGACAGCCCCAAAGTGCCCCAAACCCCGGGCGGGAGCGCAAAGGCGCAGCTCAGCCTCTGTCCCGCACACGCCGGGAAATCCCAACGCCAGCAGGGACAGCTTGGGGACACGGAGGGACAGAGAATCACTGACCTGCAGGGGACACGGAGGGGACAGAGAATCATTGACCGGCAGGGGACACAAGGGTCTCTCNCGGCAGGGGACACAAGGATCTCTCTGACCTGCTGGGGACACGGAGGGGACAGAGACTCCCTGACCTGTAGGGGACACGGAGGGGACAGAGACTCCTTGACCTGTAGGGGACACGGAGGGGACAGAGACTCCCTGACCTGCTGGGGACACGGAGGGGACAGAGAGCCCCCGACCTGCAGGGGACACGGAGGGGACAGAGACTCCCTGACCTGCAGGGGAC
The DNA here is from genome assembly GCA_013397245.1 of Thryothorus ludovicianus. Classification (NCBI taxonomy): domain Eukaryota; kingdom Metazoa; phylum Chordata; class Aves; order Passeriformes; family Certhiidae; genus Thryothorus; species Thryothorus ludovicianus. The sequence goes on along the minus strand of VZTB01014875.1, from coordinate 70,229 downwards.
ACGGAGGGGACACAGAGTCCCCGACCTGCTGGGGACACAAGGATCTCTCTGACCTGCAGGGGACACGGAGGGGACACAAGGATCTCTCTGACCTGCCGAGCTCCGGCGCTGGAAGGTGCCCGCGCTTCCCAAAACAGGTGATGAAACTCCCACGGTGCCTCATCCCCAAAATCCAGGCGGTCACCGAGACCTCGCAGGCCGCCAGGGAGAGGAAAATCATCCTCAAATTCACTGGCCGGCCCTAAAAACTCAAAATTGAGGCACAAACGGCAGCACCTACACACAAAGGTGGCTCTGGACGGGAACCAGAATTCATGGGCGGCTCCGATCCCGCTGCCAGGTGGCAAATTGGGATGGGCGGGGCTCTCCCATCCCAAAAATCGCCCGCAGCTGCGGCTGGGCGCTGATGGCATCACCAGGGCAGCGCTGGGCGCCTGGAGGGCACCGGGGACGGGCACCGGCAGCTGCCATCCCATGGGATCCCTTCCCCAGAGCCCTGCCAGGACCGGGATCCCCCTTCCCCGGGATCCTCCCTCGTCCTTCCCCAGCGAGCAGGAGCGGCTCAAGGGATGCTCTGGGCCTGCCTCGTGCTGAGCGCAGGGAATTGTCCCGTTTGCCAGGAGTTTTCTCCAAAAAAAGGGGAAAAGGATCATCCCATCTCCTGGAATTATCCTGTTCTCCAGGAGTTTTCTCCAAAAGAAGGGGAAAAGGATCATCCCATCCCACCCCTTGGAATTATCCAATTTTCCAGGGGTTTTCTTCAGAAGAAGGGGAAAAGGATTGTCCCATCCCATCCCTTGGAATTGTCCTGTTTTCAGAGGTTTTCTCCAAAAAAAGGAAAACTNGGCTGGGCGCTGATGGCATCACCAGGGCAGCGCTGGGCGCCTGGAGGGCACCGGGGACGGGCACCGGCAGCTGCCATCCCATGGGATCCCTTCCCCAGAGCCCTGCCAGGACCGGGATCCCCCTTCCCCGGGATCCTCCCTCGTCCTTCCCCAGCGAGCAGGAGCGGCTCAAGGGATGCTCTGGGCCTGCCTCGTGCTGAGCGCAGGGAATTGTCCCGTTTGCCAGGAGTTTTCTCCAAAAAAAGGGGAAAAGGATCATCCCATCTCCTGGAATTATCCTGTTCTCCAGGAGTTTTCTCCAAAAGAAGGGGAAAAGGATCATCCCACCCCTTGGAATTGTCCAATTTTCCAGGGGTTTTCTTCAGAAGAAGGGGAAAAGGATTGTCCCATCCCATCCCTTGGAATTGTCCTGTTTTCAGAGGTTTTCTCCAAAAGAAGGAAAACTCGATTAGCCCTTTCCTGGAATTATCTCGTTTTCCAGTGGTTTTCTCCAGAAGAAGGGAAGAAGGATCATCCCGTCCCACCCCCTGCCCTGGGCAGGGAACCCTCCCACTGTCCCAGGCTGCTCCAAGCCCTGTCCAGCCTGACCTGGGCCATTTCCAGGGATGGTTCAGCCACAGCTGCTCTGGGAATTCCATTCCAGGGGCTGCCCACCCTCCCAGGGAAGAATTCCTTCCCCAGATCCCTCAGTCCCTGCCCTGTGGCAGGGAAGCCATTCCAGCTGTCAAATCCCTGTTTTTCTCCCCTTTGCTGCCACACCTCTGTCCCTGGATTTGTTGTGTCCTTCCCAGCTCTCCCAGAATAATCTTGTTTTTCCCACTTGGGATTTATTTCAAGCCCTGCCATTCCTTTCACCCAAGCAGGCAGCAAACATTTGAGGATATTTATCTTCCTTTAGCAACCTGGCCTCACACGGTGTGGAATTGTAGAATTCCAGGCTTGTTTGGGCTGGAAAAAACCTTAAAACTCATCCCATCCCATGGGCAGGGACACCTTCCACCATCCCAGGGTACTCCAAGCCCCGTCCTGGAAATAAATTTGGAGCAAACTCGCTGAAATCCAGGAATTTAAGGGGATAAAGGTAACACCACTCATTCCAGCAGAGAATATTCCTATGGATTGTCCCAGCCAAAATTTTCACCTTGCAGAGAACTCGAGCTCCTCATTTCTGTGCTGGGAGGCTGATTGGGCTCTGGAAAATCTGCCAAAACCGAGGGAAATGGCATTTCCAGCATGCACAGGTTTGTCTGGAATGTTGCTGCATAAAGTTACAAAACACAACCTGCTCTGCAAGGAGAAGTTTGGAGAAAAAGTTCCAAAGAGAGAAATTGGGATTTTTGTTTATGTGTGAACAGCTCCAGCTCACAGGGACAGTGCCAGGGGTTGTGCTGATGGTGTGTCAGAAATTCCAAGGGAATTCCATGGAGAAATGGAGGTTTCAGCATCCCAACCATCCCAACCTCGCAGCCCAGAATTCCCTGAGGGAGCCATCCCAGCCTGTTCCTGTCCTGAGGCTTTTCCTTGGATCAGCCGGGGCAAAATTGAAACGAAGAGAGGAGAAAGTTGAGCTGGGAGAGGAGAAAAAGCTTTTCCAGGCACTGGGGATTTCCCAAGCTCCAGAGCTCTGCCCATCCAAACCCCGGGGGCTTCTCCCAGTCCATCCCAGTTTGAACATCCCGGGAGTGCCCTGGGGGCTCTGCCTCGTTCCCCCCCTCCTTGCCAGGTGGGATCACTCTGGGGGTGACAAAGCTCTGCTGTGGCTCCTCCTTTCCCTTGGGAACAGGCAGGGATCCAGCAGGGCAGCCAGGAGATCAAATGCCCTGCTGGAAATTCGGGGAATCAGGAATTGATGTGGATTTCTCCCAACTCTGGCGCCTACAGAGGGGAGAAAACAGAAAAAAAAAAACCAGCAAAGGGAGGAGCTCTGATGTGAGAGCAAATGGAGATTTCCAATTCCACCTGCCCTTGGATAAAGACAGATAATGAAATACCTCTGGAATGAGGAGGAATATTTGCAATGTGATGGAAAAGCTGTTAGCAGGGGCAGCAGCTCCAGGGGTTTTATCTCCCTGCCAGGACAAAGGTTCATTAATCATCTGGCACTGTTTTATGCACCCAATCTTATCTTGCCAAAGCTCCCCGTGCTCCCCTTCCAGGACATCCTGGAGCAGCACTGGAATATTGATTCCTGTTCTTGTCTCCATGTTCTTCTCTGGAATTGCTGTGTTACTTAGGGAAACTCTGCCCAAAAAGGAAAAGGAGCATTTGGGATGAGGACTGGAAAATCCTTTTAATAATGAGGAAAAATCACAGAATTGTGTGATGGGTGGGAAGGGACCTTAAAGCTCACCCAGTGCCACCCTTGCCATGGGACACCTTCCACTATCCCAGGGTGCTCCAAGGCCATCCAGCCTGGCCTGGGACACTTCCAGGGATGAGGAATCCAGAGCTTTTCTGGGAAACCTGTTAAAATCCAGGGCCTGCAGGAAGGTGGGATGTAAGGCCAAAGGCAGGAATGGAGGCAGAACAGCCCAAGCCCCTTCTCTCCTGGGAAGTGCTGCCAGACCTTTGGAGAACACAGCTGGTGGAGCCTCCGATCCTTCCTTAGCTCTGGAAAAATGGGAATATTCATCTGCCTCTCCTGGCTCAGCAGATGAGATTCCCCAGCCATCAGCTGTTGGGTTTTTATCATTTTTCCTGAATCTCTTGGCAAGAGATTCCCTTCCCTGACATCTTCAGCAGGGGCTGTGCTCGTGCCTGGGTTGGGAACAGGCAGAGGAAGCTGATTTTGAGGAATCTCAGCTGGGGAAAGCCCAAATCCCAATTTCCCATCAACCAACCCAGCACTTAAGCCTGGCTGACACCACAGAGGAGCTGCTGAGCTCTGGGCTCAGCTTAACTCTGTAAAACCACCCTGAGAGCACTCCCAGCAGCTTCCCACTGGGAATTGCTGCTTAATTCCAGCTGGGAGCAGCAGCAGCCATGGCCATCCCACAGCCAAGGGGACCCAGGGATGGGATCCCAGCAGGAGCAGTGGGATCAGGGGCTGGGGGGAAAGGCTGGGCAAGAGGCAGAGGGTAAAAACCAACCCCCTTTGCCTGAGAAATGATTCCTGTGGAAACAGCCAAGGGCAGCTGGGAATGAGCTGAACGTGGAATGGGTGGCAGAGCTGGGAGGTGACCACCAGAGTGGTGACCACCAACACAATGACCACCAACATGATGACCACCAGACCTTCTGAGTGATCCCAGCAGGAGTTTGAAGCTGGTTTTGGAGCACTGGGATCACCGGTGGGACTGGGAGGGGTGGACACTGCTCCATGGCACAGCAGTGGCACCAGGCTGCGCTGGGAGCCCCCAGAGCTGCCCAGGAGTGACAGGAAGCCCTGGAATAAAGCAAAGCAGGGATGAGGAACGCCGAGTTCCTGCAGGAATGACTCCCAGGAGGTGGAGCCTGAGCAGTTCTGGAGCCACGGCTGCGCTCCTCGCTCGGGCCTGGACTTACGCAATGATTTATTTGCATCCTGCCCGAAAACAAATGGATGTTTTACATATTTATATCATAAGATAAAGTGATCCTGCAGCTGATCAAAGCCAGGGCAGATCTGGAGGCGATTACAGCAAGTGTTTGCTTAACTGAGGTCATGATGCACTCGGAGCGGGCGAGGCTCCGGCTCTGCTCCGCACATGTGAGCGCCCCAGGAAGGTCGGGAGAGGCCCTGGCTCCAAGTGCTGCCTTTCCAAGGGCTCGAGCAAAGCTGAACCTGGCTCCTCAGCCCGGCCTTGGCACAAAGGATTGGTCAAGGGGAACAGTGTTTGTGCTCTTGGTGGAAGAAAATTGAGTTTAGAGAGGTTTGGGGCCGATGGAAGCTCGGTTTGGCTTCGTTTGGAATTCTGGAGAGGCTGAGGGAGCTGAGGGGGCTCAGCTGGAGCAAAGGAGGCTCAGGGGGAATTTCTGGCTCTGCACAAGTCCCTGCCAGGAGGGGACAGCCAGGGGGGATTTGGGATCTCATCCCAGGGAACAGGGACAGGAGCAGAGGGAAGGGCCTCAGGCTGGGCCAGGGCAGGCTCAGCTTGGACAGCAGCAGGAATTTCCCCATGGAAAGGGCGCTCAGGAACTGGAAGTGCCCAGGGAGCTTTGGAGTGCCCATCCCTGGAGGTGTCCCAGGAATCCCTGGGGTGGCACTCAGAGCTCTGGGCTGGGCACAGCTTGGTGATCCCAGAGCTCTTTTCCATCCTCAGTGATCCTGATTCCACCATTCTGTGAAATGGGGATGAGTCTGTCCAGCAGTCCCCGTGTCCTGGCAAGGCTGGGAGCAGAGCACAGGGATGCTCCAGGATTTTCCTGGTTGGAATCTGAGGTCACCACTGGATCCCACAGTCGGGAATGGGTGAAGGATCAAGTGGATGCAGTTTCCTCCTGGAAAAGCCTCGCAGTGGCTGGACAGAGGCTACAAGATCCAGGGATGACCAGTCCAGCCTGGCTCTGTACTGGGATATACTGGGAATACTGATCCCATCCCTCAAGCCGGGTGTCCAGGAGACTTTCCCAACTTCCACCCCCAGGGGAAATCCAGGCTGATGCCGGAGATGTCCCTGGTGCCCTCCCTGTCACTTCACTGAATGGCATCACAGAGAGTTTGATTCCTGCCTGCTCCCACTGAAACAGCAAATTCCTGCTCGTACACCAGATCCTGATTTCCAGCACTGGAAAAGCCAAATTCTCGCTGAAAAAGTCTGGAATTTGCCTTCTCCTGATTTTCCAGCCCTGCAAAGCCACGCCGGAACCTTCCCCTCTTTCCACGCAGCGCAAACGCCTGTGCAAGGCTCCGGAGACAAATCCAGATTTGCAATCCCTGGGATCTCACTCCCGGCCACATCTGGGGCCCTGCCGGCTCCATCCCGCCGAGCTGCGGGACGGGAACATTCCCCCCGACGGGAACACTTTAACACTTTCAAACTCCGCTGAAATGAAAACCACATCCTTTATCTCGCGGCCGCTGTCATCCCATCCCATCCTCTGCCGGCTCCTGCCCGTCACATTCCCTGCAGCCGGCACATCCCTGATCGATCCCTGCTCGATCCCTGCTCGATCCCTGCTCGATCCCTGCTCGATCCCTGATCGATCCCTGCTCGATCCCTGATCGATCCCTGCTCGATCCCTGGTCGATCCCTGATCGATCCCTGATCGATCCCTGCTCGATCCCTGCTCGATCCCTGCTCGATCCCTGGTCGATCCCGGTGTCCCGGCAGGAGGCTCCCGGTGCCTCCCGCATCCCGAGCCTCCATCGCCGCTCCGGGGATGTCAGCGGGATGCTGCTGAGAGCCTCGCCCAGCTCGGTATCAGCGTGTGCGGGGCGGGCAGGAGCAGCCGCCGCCTCCGGGGGGGATTCCTGCCTTCGGGAATGCTGCGGACCCCCAGGGGCTGGGAAACCGCAGGAATTTCTGGCGAGGCTTTCCCGTCAGTGCCAGCGGAGGTGACAGCGGCTCTGGGATGCTCCGGCTCTGCTCAGCGCCTCCTCTCCTCTTTCTCCTCTCCTCTTCCTCTTCCCTGCTCCCACAGAATTTTTTTTCCCCCTGTTCAGCTCCTTACACACCGCTGGAAGAGAAGCCAAAGCTCCGGCAGCACCGACCAGCTCAGCTCGTTTTGTTCAGTGCATTCCCAGCTTGTCATGAACCCCAAATTCCCCTCGAAATTCCTGGGGATTTTCCCATGAAAATACCCCATGAAAACAGTAAAAGCCTGGAAATACAACAAAAAACAAACAAAAAAAAACCCAAACGAACAAACAAAACAAAGCAAAAAACCTACAGATTTGTCTTTTAGTCAGAAATCATCTCAGCAGGTTGGAGCACTCTGGGCACAGAGCAGAGGCTCTGCCATGGAAAAGGGATTATTTGGTCTATAAAGGGATTTTGATACAAAATACGTGAAAGAACCGAGACTTCCTGTGGCCAAATTCCTGCATAAAACATAAAACTGGCCCAGACTTCAAAACAGCATCTCAAAAACTTTCCAGCAGATCCATTAAGAGCTGGGTTTTTAAGGAAGCCAAGGGAACCAGGGCTGCCACTCAGCATTTTGCTGATTTTATTTGGGAAATTTCGTGTTTCTCACCACCTACACTCACTAAAAAGGGTTCACCAGGAGTTTGAAGGAAATTTCTTTGTTTAAATGGCAGAGGGGGTGAATCCAGGCTGGATTCTGCCAGGATTGGGGAGCAGAGGTGCCACAGCCTCCCAGATGTTGATGGGGTTTCCTCAGGTGGATGCCAGCTGTGGGAATGGGATGGAGGCCAGGGAAAAAACTTTTTGGGATCTGCCCTTTTGCTTCCAAGACTTTCCTCACCAGAATATCCCTGAGTTTAACTGATCCCCCAGAACCACTGCTCCACCAGGATGGAAACGACCTCCAAATAAAGGATTTACCTCCCAAAAATCCAACCCCTGGATCAGCCCCCATGCTCTTGGCAAGCCTAATCCTGATTTTCCAACTGCATCCCCCCAAATCTCTGCAGAGCCCTCGGCAAAGGACAGATTTCATCCTTATCTGAGCTTTGGAGACAACATTTATCTTCCTGACAGGGATCAGCTTTGGTTCCCCAACACGGAGACAAAGGAAAAGGCCACGAGCCCCAGGAGGGCCTGGATTGTTCCAGCTGGTGCAGCTGAGGGGTGAAATCCTGGTTTGTTCCCAGTTTGTCTGCACGTGGAGCTCTGGGATTGTCCCAGCACTCCGGGGCTGGGCACACGGAGCACAGACCTTGATGGATTTTGGGGATGTTTGGGGTCCACGTTCCTGTTGGCTCCAGGGCTGGCTGGGCCACAGGACAGGGATGAAATAATCTTTGGATTCCCTGTGCAGGAGCAGCAGGGGTTCAGTGGGGAGGGTCTCCCAAGGCTTGGAAGGAGGTGGAAGAGCCTTTGCCCCATTCCAGGCTGCAGAAATGGTTCCCAGCCCATTCCCACCTGGTACACCTGGACAGAACCCTCTGCCCAAAGTTTTGGGATGGAAGGGACCTCAAAGCTCATCAAAGCTCATCTTGTTCCAGCCCTGACAGCCTCCACTGTCCCAGGGTGCTCCAAGCCCTGTCCAGCCTGGCCTTGGGCACTTCCAGGGACGGGGTTTGTGCCCTGGTCAGGATGGGGAAACACCACAGGAATACTGGAGCAGATCCCTAAAGCCCCAGGCCTGCTGTGCCCTGCCAGCGAAGGTTTTGGGAATTGTTTCCACCAGGATTCTGGCAGCTCCTGGGCTGCCAGCACCAGTCCCAAACTGGTTTGCAGGAAGGAAAGCAATCCCATGCTGGGCACCACAGGCTCAGCCACATCCAGCAGCTGGGACCAGGCACCACAGAGCAAGATTTGGGCAGAGCTGGAATCTCCCCATTTGTGGGAGAAGTGTGGCAGCTGCTCCAGGGACAGAAGAGAATCAAAACAAATTCTGGGATGGAGCTCCTGGGTTTGCAGCCTGGATCCATTGTTCCAGGGAATTCTCCATCCTGCTGGAGATGGATTGTGGACAGGGAGGGAGGAGGCACCTGAAACATTCCATGAGCCTTGATTAACACCTGCTTTTGCTTCAAAACCATCTTCCTGGTTTATCCCGAGTTTGAGCTGCTTCCTGCAGCTCCCCAGAGTCCAGCTGGGATGTGCCAGAGATCTGCAGCCAGGCAGAGCAGCCCAGCCCCAAAAAACACAGTGTCCTGCCATGGAGAGGGTGTCTCCATGACCTTCCCCTCTCCAGGCTTCCAGGTTTTGTTTGCTTGAACTCTCAGTTCCTTTTTTATGGTTCCCCCGAGCTGACAGGCTCAGCACAGGCTCTGCTCCCATCATTCTGAGATCAAGATTCCAGACAGAGCCTGCCAGCCCCATGGAAAACAGCTCCTGGGAGCTGGTGGAACCAAATCCCAAGGAAACAACCAGCAGGGCTGCTCTGGTTTTGCAGGAGAACTTTCCAAGGTTTTGTCACTTTGAGCAGAGCCAGTGGAGCTGCCCAAGGCTGGGATTATCCCAAGGGCAGCTGCACACACGGATCAGCCTCCCCACAGCCAGATCCCAGCCTGGAGAGGCACCTGGAGGTCTGGCACATGGAATTCAGCACAACTGAAGCGTTTCTGCCCTTGGCTGAGCTCAGCCTCCCTCCCTTTTATTGCCATTAAATGAACGAGTGCACAGCTGATCCAAGAGCTCTGGGATCATTGGATCATTCCCTCCACAGGGATTTTCTTCAGCTCCTCCTCAGCCCTGGCTGGATTTTGGGTGGCAGAACGTTTGGGTTTTGGCAGCAGTTTGCCCACGATCTGCAAAGGAGCAGGCCCCAAAGTTTCATAAACCACAGCTCAAGCTCCTTGGAAAATCCCAGCTGGCCCAGTAAGGGATGCTCCCCTCCCTGCTGGGAGCACCAGCACCTCTCACTGGGGTGAAGGCAATCCAAAAAATGCAACTTTGGAAATTCCAGGAATCAGGACAAAGGTTCCTTCTCCCCCATCCTTCCAAGCCAACCATCAGCAGCCCCTTGAATCCAAGATACTGGAATTGAAGTCCCAGCCTGAGGATTTGCCCTTTGGAATCTGCCCTGGAGCCCCAGGGCAATTCCCAGGGAATCTCTGCTTGGAGAGCAGGGTTTGGTGGGACTGGAGCTGCCACCCTGCAGCCCCCAGAGGATCCAAGGGGATCCAAGATCCATCCATCCCAAACTCCTGCTCGGCAGCCCCGGGGTTTTTCTCTTCCAGGAGGTTCCTGGCAAACGCTCCGAGGTGGAAGCCAGGGTGGGCTCTGGATGAGCTGGAGATTGCTTCTCACAGGTTTTTTTTCCTGGAGTGTTGAAAGAAATCCTTCGTTCTGCACGACCTGGGAGCTCTGGGAGTACAAGGGGGCTGTGCTGGAGCTCTGGAGCTCATTAAATCCCAGCACTGGGGAGAGCTCCCTGGGATTTATTGGGGATGTCAGCACCACCTCGGGAGCTGCTGCAGCCCTTCCCTGCCTGTGCATTCCCGGGGATCCCTGAGCTGGAGGTGGGATGGGTTTCCCTCAGTGCTGTGCCCTGTGCTGGCAGCAGGAGCTGGCACATCCCCAGGGCAGGGAATGGCTGCTGGGAGAGGGCACAGGGGGCACCTGGCAGGACTGAATGGAAAAAGCCTCCCCTGTGAGGGGAGAGTCCTGGGGAGGGGGAGAACTCCCAAATCTGCTGCTCCCAGAGGCTCCAGGCCAGCACTGGCTGTCCCTGAGGCTCCAGCTGATCCAAGAGCTCTGGGATCATTGGATCATTCCCTCCACAGGGATTTTCTTCAGCTCCTCCTCAGCCCTGGCTGGATTTTGGGTGGCAGAACGTTTGGGTTTTGGCAGCAGTTTGCCCACGATCTGCAGAGGAGCAGGCCCCAGCTGCCCCTGAGCTCCTTCTCACCAGACACATCCGAAGGCCACCAACACCTCAGGGCGCCAATTTTGAGGTCTCCAGGAGGAAGAAGCTGTTGAACCCCTCCAACACATCTCCCTCAGCCCCTGGGATCTCCCAGGGCAGCAATCCCCCAGCAGGGCAGACCACACAGATGGAACCAGCTGCGTTTTTTACATCTGTATTTTTTTTTTTTTTACGTCTCTCTGTTTTTTCTGCTGTTGCTTTAACCTGCAGACAGTAACTCGAGGAGCTGCTGCTCATCTCCTGAAGTTCCCTCCTGCCCTTAAATGCCACCCTGGGAGACACAGAGAACCCTCAGAGCTCCCTCTTGGCACCACCACAAAGCACAGAGGCCGAGGTGTGAGGCTCCCAAAGGTGCCAGCACATCTCCAGACCAGCCTGACACCCTCAGTGTCCCCAAACTCTCCTTTTTTCTCCTGAAACCTGAGTTCATTTGGAAGGCACCAGTTGCATAAGCACTTCTGCATGTGGTTGAGTTGTAAAACTTGGCCCAAGGTTTCCCTCACCGTGGTTTAAATGTTATTTTAGGGGGGAGGGAGGTTGTAGACACTGAAAATCCAGACCTATTCAAGCCTCAAGTAAGTGTCTATTTTTTTTTATTTTGTCCTGCAGACTGAAATTCCTGGAGTTTAAATCTTTTTTGTTTTTTGGAATAGCACCTGGGAGAAGGTTTAACCCCCTGAACAAGCACTAGCTTAGAAAAAAAAGGAAGTTTATTAGTTCTGCTCTTTAGAGGAATATAAATGTATTATTAACAGCATTGGGGATTATTAAAACTTGGGGAAAGCAAATTAAAAACTAATTCTGTCCTCCCCATTTCCTGACTTTTTGTGCTTTTCCTGCCCTGGAGTGGGAGGTGCTGCACAAGAGGGGAGGGAAGGATGGGAGAGGCTCCAGGGGCCCTCCTGCCTTGGATTTTCCTTTCCTGCTTCTTTTCACTCCCCTGTCTCCCCAGGCTGGAGAGGGAAACCCTGGGAATTCCCAGAGCAGGTTGGATTTTCTCCTCCTCACCCCTTCATTTGCATGAAATTCTCCTTTTTTCTGCACTGCATCTTCTAAAATAATGTGGATAAAATACGAAATAAGAGAAAATCCAGATTCTGGTGATCTGAGTGCAGCCCTCGAGGAAGGAAAACCCAGCACTGGAAAGAGACTCAGGGAATTCCCTCATTCCTGTGATTAAACATAATTAACATGAGCTCATCAGCAAACTGGAGAATAATGAACCCCCAGCTCTGGAGCTGCCCTGTCCTTTGTGATATTGCCAATTTATACAAATTCTAATCATTAGGAAAAGAAAATAATTATTTCTCATTCAAGGTGCAAACAAATCCAGGCTCCTCTTCCATCCAGGATGGTGGAGAGAGAATAAATTAGAGAAAATTCAGATTCCTCTGCTTCCCTTGCTTTGGGAAACACTTTTCCACATCCTTGACAGGTTCCTTGCAGGAGGAGATTTATCCTCCACAAGAATTTCCCATCTTACTGCACTTCCAATGGTTTTTAAAAGGATCCCACAGAAAATCCACTAACCTTGAGGGCCTGGGGGCTGCGAGCTCTGCAGATCTCTCACTCCTGAGGGAGATTCCTGAAGGGAATCCTGGTTTTCCACGTGGAACAGCACAAATCCCTGGTGAGAAGGATCAGAATTGGGCTGTGTTTTAACGTGGTTTGTCTGGGACAAAGCTGCACCTCAAACTTTGAATCAGTGAAGGAGGGCTTGGAAAAAGTGGGAGCAGATTTCTGTTGAATTCTGTTGAATTCTGTTGAATTCCCCAGGATTTTCCCCGGGGTGTTGTTTCCAAGACATGGATTCCAGGAGAGCACAAACCCTCCTTGGATCAGCACAGGCACCACCTCCTCATCTCCATCCTGGGAAAATCGAGTTTTTCCAGGGAAGATGCCTTGGTGGAACCCAGAACCCAGAGAATATTCCTCTGCATGTCTGAAAGGATCCAAACCCTCTGACAAATCCTGCTCTGAACCTCTGTCCATGGAAAGGGCTTCCCAGGCTTTGGGATGAGACAGAATTATCAGGAATGGAAATTAGATAACAGCATAATGTGTCATTTATCCCAGGGTGAGAAATGGAGATTTTTGGGTTTGTGAGGATGGGAGGTGGATGGAGACAGGATGGAGGATCCTTGTGGTTTTTGGGCTTCTTCCTCCTCCTTCATCTCCTCCTGCAGTGCTGGGGACACAGGTCAGGATTAGTGCAGGGTTAGTGNCCCAGAGTCCAGTTTGCCTTTTTACTGAACAAGGACTGAATGAAAAAATCCTCCCCTGCCAGGACAGGGTCCTGTGGGAGGGGTCAACCTCCTCCATTTGGTGCCCTGTGTGCATTTGGGGCCCCGTGGTGCCATTCCCTTGGGGATGCCCCATCCAGGGACTGTCACCCCCGGGGACACCCCGAGGAGCCCCAGCTCCCTCTGCAAACCCAGCACACCCAGAGCTGTGCTGGAGGTGTCAGAGCAGCCTCTGCCCTCTCTCCCTGCAGGGATTCAGCTCAAATCCCACAGGAACATCCCAGTCAGGAGGTTCAGGCCCTGCTGGCCCCGAGCTCTCCCTGTTTCTCCCGGGGTGTTTTGCAGATTTAAGCTGCTGCAGGAGGTGATTTGGGGTCTCTGAGGAAAGGGCCATTATAAATTCCTATCAATGTCTCCCTGGAATGGAATTCCCAGTGGATCTCTGGCCAGTGGAGCCCTCCCCAGCACCTCAGAGTGTCACCCCATCCCCATGGAGGGGACAGCAGGGACTGCACCTGCCCTGTCAGAGTCCCTTTAATTCCACAACTCAAGAGATCCAAGGTCAGTAAAACCGAGCTGGTTTCCATCTTTCCAAGGCTCCCAAAAAGCAGAGAACTGGATGAAAGCCACGCATGACTCCTCCATGCTGGCCATTACAAGCTCCTCATTAAGGGCTTTGCTGACAGAAATGTAATTTAGCCACTGCTGTGGCTCTACCCAGGGACAAAACACAGCAAGAGCAGCTCAGAGCCTCCATCTCCCCACTCCCCCATCCATTTTCCTGCTCTTTCAGCACCCCCAGCCCTGGCTGGGATCTGCTTTGATGGTTTGTTGGTTCAGGGTGGAATCAGCACTAATAATTTCTCCACCCCAGGACAATCTGGGAAGTGATTTCCCACCCCTCAGAGCCCCTGACACTGGATACCTCGTGTGCTCCAGCATATCCCGAGGCCTCGAGGAAATCAGCAATCCAAACAAATTCTGCTGGGCTTTCAAAGATGAATTCTTGCACTAACACTGCCCCGAGATTGGATTTGGGGCTGGAGCTCTCTGCAAAAGCAGGAGAATGTCCCAGACAGGGAGAGATTTGCCCAAACTTCAGCTCAGTGGTCACGTAGTTTTGTGTCCCCCTTCCCTGCACTGATTACCCAGATTATTTCTGGCTCAGCACAAGTTCAGACACTTTTCCTTATCCACAAACTCATCCTCCCCACGAGTTCCAGAGAAAAATTAAAAATAGAAGAGGAAAATAAAACCAAACCAAAAACCCCAACTTGTTATCTGCACTGACTTTTGCTTCTGGCACTTGCAGAGCTGTTCCTTGCTTTGTTTGCTTCATTTCTTGCCTTTGTGTCTCCCCTTTCCCAAGGGAGAACTGCAAAGGTCAGACACTGCCACACTCTGAGTGTCCCTCAGCTCTTGGCAGGCTCAGGAACCAGACAGATCCTTAGGAGGGGCCTTAAACCAGGCTCAAGAACCAGGGAATTCCTTAGGAGGGGTCCTAAACCAGGCTCAGGGACTAGACAGATCCTTAGGAGGGGTCCTAAACCAGGCTCAAGAACCAGGGAATTCCTTAGGAGGGGTCCTAAACCAGGCTCAGGAACCAGGGAGTTCTTTAGGAGGAGTCCTAATCCAAGTTTAGGAATCAGACTGTTCCTTAGGAGGGGTCCTATACCTGGCTCAGGGACCAAGGAGTTCCTTAGGAGGGGTCCTAAACCAGGCTCAGGAACCAGGGAGTTCTTTAGGAGGAGTCCTAATCCAAGTTTAGGAATCAGACTGTTCCTTAGGAGGGGTCCTATACCTGGCTCAGGGACCAAGGAGTTCCTTAGGAGGGGTCCTAAACCAGGCTCAGGAACCAGGGAATTCCTTAGGAGGGGTCCTAAACCAGGCTCAGGAACCAGGGAATTCCTTAGGAGGGGTCCTAATCCAGGTTTAGGAACCAGACTGTCCCCTCAGAAGAGATCCCAAGCCAAGTTTAGGAACCAGGCAGCTCTTTAGGAGAGATCCTAATCCAAGCTCAGGAACCAGACAGTCCCTTAGGAGAGATCCTAACCCAGGTTTAGGAACCAGGCAGCTCCTTAGGAGAGATCCCAGTCCAGGGAAGAGCAGGATCTGGGGATGCTGAGCCATGGGAGCAGACACAAATGTGGGATTCTGTGCTCTGGGAGCTGANAGACAGATCCTTAGGAGGGGTCCTAAACCAGGCTCAGGAACCAGGGAATTCCTTAGGAGGGGTCCTAAACCAGGCTCAGGGACGAGACAGATCCTTAGGAGGGGTCCTAATCCAGGCTTAGGAACCAGACAGATCCTTAGGAGGGGTCCTAATCCAGGCTTAGGAACCAGACAGATCCTTAGGAGGGGTCCTAAACCAGGCTCAGGAACCAGGGAGTTCTTTAGGAGGAGTCCTAATCCAAGTTTAGGAATCAGACTGTTCCTTAGGAGGGGTCCTATACCTGGCTCCGGAACCAGGGAGTTCCTTAGGAAGGGTCCTAATCCAGGCTTAGGAATCAGACAGATCCTTAGGAGGGGTCCTAATCCAGGTTTAGGAACCAGACTGTCCCCTCAGAAGAGATCCCAAGCCAAGTTTAGGAACCAGGCAGCTCTTTAGGAGGGGTCCTAATCCAAGCTCAGGAACCAGACAGTCCCTTAGGAGAGATTCTAACCCAGGTTTAGGAACCAGACAGCTCCTTAGGAGAGATCCCAGTCCAGGGAAGAGCAGGATCTGGGGATGCTGAGCCATGGGAGCAGACACAAATGTGGGATTCTGTGCTCTGGGAGCTGATGGACACGGATCCCCATGGAGCCCTGGGAATGACACAAATCCCAGGACAGGCTGGAGCTGTGTGCTGATCTCCCAGGGCTCTCAGGATGGACAAGCAGGAGCTGGAATCCCAATTCTGAGATAGAACTGAAACACTTTTAGTTCCTCAGTGAGCCAAAGAGGAGCAGGGAATGCAGATAAAAAGGGAATTCTGCTCACTGAGGGGAGGATTTCACAGCTTGAAAGGAAACATTCTGTTCTGGGAACACATGAAATGAAATCAAACCCAATTAAAGTGGATTTTTTAATGGGAGAATGGGCTAGACCAGACCTAGAAGGGCTCCGAGAGCTGACAATGATGAGAAGAGACACAAAAATCATGGAAGAAGGAATCTGGAGGCCTGCACTGCATCCCCTGCCCTCTGGAGAGTGAACCAGGGGGGAATTTGGTGCAAGGAGCCCAAATCTCAGCCCAGAGCTCCGGGAGTGGAGCTGGGCCCGGCGTCACCTCTGCCACCAACCAAGGGAATCTGAACCCAGGAGGGAAAGAGGCAGCAAAAGTGCAAAAGAAATCCCAAATTTCTGTGCTTCAGCAGGAGAGTGACTGAGTCTGGCCCAGAGCAAATCCAGCAAATCCCCACCTGGAAACTGGGAAAAGCCTCTGGATATAAACAGACATTTTCCAGACACATGAGGACAAGAGCTCAGACTTGGACAGACATTGCCCCACAATGTACAACTTTTTTTAATTAAAAAAAAATAAATCTTTTTACTACTATTATTACTATTAATATTTTATTGTTGGATTTATTTCTGGCAAATATTAAGATTTTGGCAAATATTAAGATTTTTCTGGCAAATATTAAGAACTAAAATAATGTGCTCCAGGATTCTCTGTTCTTCTTTGTTGGTTCCTGAAAGTTTCCCTGCGTTGAGGAGGACTCAGCAGGTTGAAGATGTAAAAATGGATTTATTTCAACAGCTCAGTTGGTTTGAGCTGCTTCTCAAATTCCAGGGAAGTTTTTAAAGCAGAGCAAAAACCAGAACAAGGTTTCTCATCTGTAACCTGAGCCTTGGGTTTATTCAGTGTCATAATTCTGAGGTAATTATGTTTAATCTTAGCATAATTATAATAAAAATGAGAAATATCAGTGATGCAGAGCTCTGAGCTGGTGACAGCTGAAATTCATGGCTGAAACATCCCACAAAAAGGTGGCAGGTGCTGCATAAGGATGATCCAAGGGCAAGGGGACAGGAGATCCAGGAAAACAGGGATTGGGACTGAAGGAAACATTGAAATTGCTTTGGAATTTTGCATTTCCCCTGTTTGTATTGAAATTTCGATCCTGCCAAGGGCAAGGGGCAGCAGGGGGGAGGGAAATGAGAGCAGGATATGGGATGAGGAGAGCAAAAGTGCTGATGGGAATTTGATGGGACAGGGGAGGAAGAGCCAAAGGGAGGAAGTTTGTGAATGGATCTGATCTGGGCAAAAGGCAAATCCAGCAGGGCCAAGAGCAGAGGATGCTGCATTCACGGAGATGTGATGAGACAACAACTTGGACACGAGTTTGAGCTCAAAATGTTGAGATCTTAGGGCTGAAAACATTTAGGGCAGGAGCAGGAAAACAGGAAGATGTCGACTGGCCAGGAAATGCAGGAAAATCTCCACCACCTGAACTGCATCAGCTGAGACAATTCCTCTCAGGAGATTTTCCTGCTCCTCCTCCAGGGTCCAGCTTCCTCCTCTCACTCTGCTCCCCATCCCAGCTTTGTGCTGTCGTGGGGATGATTTGCATCATCTGTGCCTGTCCTGCACAGGACCTGACCCAGGCTTGTAAAGCCCGGGGCCTTTTGATGTGTGGAGCAGGCAGCCAGGCTGCTGGAATTGATGCTTTCCAAAAGAGCACGGGGAAAGGGGGAGATTGATGGTAGGAAAATGTGACTGTCATCTTCGTTTATCTCCCACTTTGTAATGGAAAACAGGCATTTCACAAACACACCCCCACAGAAAGGCAGCGTGGGAGGGATGGGGAGGAGAGCGAGCCAAGCACCGACTGCTCTGGAAATATTGATAATTATAATATAATGATATCAATAATCAATCACACCCCAGCTGCAACATCCATCCCCAGACACCTGGCAAGTTTGGAAACCCCCGTGGAGAAGCGAGGCTGCAGCATCTCTTCCCTTTTCCCTCTTCCCTCTTCCCTTCTCCCTCTTCCCTTTTCCCTCTTCCCTTTTCCCTCTTCCCTCTTTCCTCCTCCCTCTTCCATGTTCCCTTTTCCCTTCTCCCTCTTCCCT
>VZTB01014875.1:0-18083 GCA_013397245.1 Thryothorus ludovicianus | reverse complement strand
TTTTTTTTTTTTGGTTAAACAATTTTTAAAGAACACAAGGTTAAAGTTGAAAGATGCCCCTGCTATTGCTGGCTGAGTGTTTGTGAGTTGTCTGAAAATACAGATCTGAAGTCTTGCTGTAAAAATGACCTTTCCTTTGGATAACTGCAAGAAAGATTTCCTTGGCAAGTGTTCTCACAGGGAAAAAAGTTTCACATAAATGATTTTTTTTTTCCATAAAAAGACCCAAATGAAATCAGAGATAACAGTATAGAAGTCTGTGCGTAGAAAAAAATACAAGAATTTTGAAAATTCAAGATTGAAGGAAGAAAAATCACCACAGATAAATTCAAGTGCCTTTCGGTCCCATGTACGCCTTTTTAGCAAGATTTAGAAAGGCTGAACCCACGGCCTTGAAAGAAAAAAAAAAACACTATTTGGGGGGAAAAAAAAGCAAAAAACTGCATAGAAAGAAACCTACTTAACAGCTTTGAAAACAAAAAATTTAAGGAAAAAAAATCACCACAGATAATTCAAAATTCCTTTAGGTCCCAGGTAGACCCTCTGAGCAAAGCCTTGTTCAAAAACTAAACCCAAGATCTTCAAATAAAAGGAAAATCAGGATTTTGGGGAAAAAAGAGCAAAGAACTATATAGAAAAAAATCTACTTAACAACTTTGAAAAAAAAAAATTGAAGGGAAAATCAAAAATCACTACAGATAATTCGAAGTTCCTTTAGGCCCTCTGAGCAAAGCCTTGTTCAAAGACTGAACACAAGATCTTCAAATAAAAGTAAAAACACTATTTTGGAAAAAAAAAAGAAAATAAAACTACATAGAAAAAAACTACTTAAGAACTTAGAAACTACAGATTTCAGGAGAAAAAAAAATCACCACATAAATTGAACTTCCTTTAGGTCCCACAAAAGCCTGTTTAGCGAGGCTTTGTTCAAAGATTGAACACAAGAGCTTCAAATAAAAAGAAAAACAGTATTTGGGAGGAAAAAGGCAAAAAAGCTACTCACAGAAAAAGCTACTCAACAATTTTGAAGACAAAAGATTTAAGAAAAAAAAAATCACCACAGAAATATTGAAGTTCCTTTAGGTACCACGTAGGCCCTTTCAGCAAGGCCTTGTCCAAAGGCTGAACACAACACTTTAAAAATAAAAGGAAAAAAAACTACTCTGAAAAAAACTACTCAACAATTTTGAAAACAAAAGATTTAAGGAAAAAAAAAAATCACCTCAGATAAACTGAAGTTCCTTTAGGTCCCACATAGGCTCTGTGAGCGAGGCCTTGTTTAATGACTGAACTAAAGACCTTCAAATAAAAGGAATAACACTATTTTGGGAAAAGAAAAGCAAAAAACTACATAGAAAAAAACTACTCAACAATTTTGAAAACAAAAGATTTAAAGAAAAAAGAAAAATCACCTCAGATAAATTGAAGTTCTTTAGGTCCCACACAGGCCCTGTGAGCGAGGCCTTGTCCAAAGGCTGAAGCCAAGGCCTCGGTGACTCTGGATAAACTCCAAAGTTCATCTTTTCATTTGATGCCAAGTTTGGAACTGTCAGTTCAGCAGAGCAGCCACACAAAGCCACAAAAATAAATCTTTTGCAGTTCTTTAGCACCCTGCTACTGTTATTTTGCCCTTGGAAATCCAGCTGCAAGCAAAGGATCTGAAACCCCCTGCTGCCATTACTTAATTAGGGCTTGAAATTTGGACATTAAACCAGGGCGGTTTTGGAGGACTTTGGATTTTGTCTCTGCACTGATGGTTCAGGGAAACAGGGATTTCATTGGGAACTTCCTTGGTGTTGGAAATGCAGGATTTTAAAAGGGAAAACTCACTGGCAAAACTTTTAACTCCTTAAATCCTTCCCTGTCACCAGAGCTCAAGCACAGGTTGAAAATCAACCTGAAGGTGCTGGGACAAAGCTGGTTTAATTTATATAATATACATAATTTTCTTAGCAGGTTTCTTATTTTTAATCATCACTATAAGAGATTTTAAAGGGATTCAGTCCTAATTCTGTCTCAACAAACTCTCAGAGTTCCAAAAATCAGATTTCAGTTCAACTCTACGTTTTATATTAACTGCATTAGGCAAAAAGTATTTGTATCTTCTTTAATTCCTGTTTTAGTGAGTGCATGGGAATGATTACAGACGTGAGCAGAACTTAGGTCCCTTTCCTTGGAATTCTGTGTCTCCTCACTTGGAATTCTGTCTCCAGCTCTGAGCTTGCACATCATCTGTCCATAGCTGCACTCATTGCTTTAATCACGTCATTAAAATGTATTAATTACCCATTTTGATCTGCAAGGAAATAAAAGACACTTCCAAAAACAATCCCCTTCCTCCAAAAGCTCACAGCCAGTGCTACAAAAACACACCCCAGCTCACAGCACGAGCATCTCTCGAGTCAAACAATGACTCCTTTCTCTGTTCTTGTGTAAGTGAATTTAGAAAGGCTGAACTCTCTGAGCAGATGGACCTAATTCCCCTCGAGTGATTTCACAAAATTAATTTCTGTGGGGTGTTTGGAGTGATTTTCCCTCCTCACAAAATAAGAAATGCCAGAAATCTGAATTTACACACAATTTAGCAGGCATGGAGTGTATCTGTTTAACAACTTAAAGGGGGGAAACAGTCATTGTTTCAGCTGTATCATATTTACTGGTGAAAGAGAGAATACGGTGAAGTAATTCACAATATTTTGACTTAAAATATACTTCTTGCAGAATGTTTTTCTTCTTAACTATAACTTAATACGAGTGCAATTACGAGTTCTGCTGAGAATGGGAGTTAGCTTTTCTGTGAGACGGCAGATCTTCTGTCAAAAACTCTGAATCAAAAACGTGAGGAGAAACACTTCAAGATGTTTCAATTGTCAGGAACTTTTGTAACCTTAACCCTCAGAACAGCGGATCCCAGCGGAGGGAGCACATCCTGGGAGATACTGAACCCAAACCAACAAAGAAACACTTAAAAACATCCCAAAGGCAGGTGAAATTCATCCCCCAACGAGCACAAGTTAATGGCACAACGATTTCCAGACTAATTATGTCAATTCGTGGAAAAGAAACCAAGAGCAGGTTTGTAATGTCAGCCTAAACCGATGTGAAAGGCTTGGGAAACAAGGAAATGCCATTTTGGAAAACAGAATTTAGTGCTATTCACATAAATAAATACATGTCCAACTTGAGCTTCTCAACCTTAGAAACAAACCAAAGAAAACAGAGAAATTGGCTCAGAGGAAAGCAGTAAATATATTCGAGACCTGAAAGTTCTTTCCTGTGGAAGAGGTTGGGAATTTTAAGGATTCCTGGGACAAACGGGCGCAGCGGGGCTGCGTTTGCTGCACGGAGGTGCCGAATAAAAACAGCTCCTGACGCTTCCCTGACTGAATTCAGCATCACAGACCCTTCCCAGCTTTGCTGCTTGCTCTGTGCAGCGTGTGAAGCCTCTCCCAAATGCAGGGGACATTTCTCAGCTCTGGCAGCTCAGCTGGTCCCTGTATCCCCCCCCACCACTCCGCTCTCAGATCCCAATTTCCACCGCGGCTCTCCCGGCTCATCCCGAGCTCCCAAAAATCCCCTGGCTCCAAAATCCACATCAGGAACCACCTGAGCAAGGTGGGGCAGCTGAGGATACAGAGGGTGAGAGAGACAGGGGGAAAAATCCTGGAGAAAGAGTGGAATATTCTTTAACTGAAGAATTTAAATGACTGGAAAAGGCTCCTGGAACACGCAACTGTTCGGAGTTGCTGCTGCAAATTAAGAAGAATTCCAAGAGGAATTTGAGCAGCAGCGAGATGAGTTTGGAAGTGAAAGGTTTCATTGTAGAATTGAAACCCACATCTAAGCACTGCCACTCAGTTTTATTTAGAAGGGACCAAACCCCTGATGCTGATGCCACAGAGATCCTCAGCACAGAATGATGAAGTGACTGACAGGATATCCTGTCACTTCATCATCAGATGATGATAATCCATTAAAATCCAAATTAATCCACAAAAAGAAGCCCCAAATTATTCACTTTGGTTGATTCTAGGCTGATAGAAACTGCTAATATGGATTTCACAGCCTGCCAGATGAATTTATTGCCCCTGCAGCAAAAAGTAACTGGAAGAACGTAGACTAAACCACAATTATTAAATATTAAAAAATAAATTCTTACCCCTTTCATGCTCTCCACTATCTCAGGGTGTGATGCAGGAGCTAAACTAAGTGTAAGGAGGATTCCTCACTCTAAAAAGGCTCATCCTGAACATTCCCCCTGAAATGTGAGCACCCTCTTCACGGCAATTCTCTATCTGCTGCTCAAATTTTCAGGCTGCTCCTTCCAAATCCATATTTCTCCCTGCATTGCTGAGCAGAGCTAAACATTGTCACTGAAATAAAGCAGACCCAGCTGGAAACGCAGCTCCCACACAACTGAGACCATAAAGATTTCAACTTTCAGTGTTCAAAGCTGCTGCACCGAGAGCACTCTCTTTGCAAAGTGGCTACAGGGGAAAATCAAATTTTCTAATCGCTCTCTCAAAGAGAAAAGGATTAGAAAAACTACATCAAGTTGAATGAAAATATTTCATTCTTTCTTTATGATTTTTTGCAGAAATATCCAAATAAAACTCTTTCAAAGCCCATAACCCCCGTGTTTGACAAGTATGGGTATCAGATAAAATCACAAAGTTCAGTCCGTGGGGAAAACATCTCCTCTATCAGTAAAATCCATATAAAAAAATATTTAAAAAATTATTTTTAACACATCTGTTTGACATCAAGAGAAGAAAATTTCTCTTTTCAAATCCTTCAGCTTAGACAGAGCAGTTAAACCCTGGTAGTAAATTAGAGAGTATTTTTACGTAAGTCCATGGATTTTACCAATACACTAAAATCCTATTTCCACCCACGTGGGTTTAAAAACTTTTATGCACGATATTAATAAACAGGCAAATCCTAACAGAGACCATGTATTCAATAGGGTATTTCTGCAAATTTCCTTTCATCTATTAAATTCTGGCTTGGTTTGGGATCGTTCTTCAAAATAAAAAATGGAGTTATCAATGAAGAATGTTACCCAGAGAATGAATTACTTCAGGGATCAGGGAAACATTTGTTATTTTCCCATTTCTTAACACTAAAAAGCATCCAACCTGCTCTCTTCTTTGGCAGCAATTCATTGAAGCTTTGCAAAAATCAGCTTTAATAAGGGTATTGCCCTTTTTTTTCCACGTAAGCTGTGGGATATTATTTTCCCCAAATAAAGGTTAACATGAAAAATCAGCTGTTTGTTACATTTGGGGTTTAATGAGGGACTCCACTCCAGCCATCTCTTTTTCCAGGAGAATTCTGGAACACGAGGCTTCTCCCTTTTTTCCACCACGAGGAGAGCTGGGGCTGAGCTGGATCCGTCACCCCCAGATCCAGGACCCCAAAGCTCAGCTCCTCCCAACCAGGACCTGCCTCGTGTCCCACCCCTCACCTTAAATCTCTGCTCCCAACCCATCTTGTTATTAATGAACAGTGAACAGAATCAACTCCTCCAAGAGAAGGGCTGCAAGGACGGGGTTCTTTAATTAAGCCAAAATGAAGATTGTGTTTGTGGCTTTTTTAGCAACGCTTTTTTTTTTTTTTCCATTTAAATCGAGCCCAAATTTAAAAGCAAAACACAGAAAATATAGGTTAAAGCAAATCGTGTGGAGTTAAAATACAAGCATAAAAAACAGTTTATAAAAACAATTTTCCTAGAAACCCTACAATTACTTCTGCTTTCTTTTTTTTCACGTTTCCCCCCCGATATTTCTCAGAAACCTTTCTCTGACACCCGTGGGAGTGAGTGCTGGGAAGCCAAGGGGTGTGGGATGTGCAGGGGGAGGTGAAGCCGTGCCCAGGTGTGCTGCCAGCTGTGCTGCCAGCTGTGCTGCCCGTGTTTGCTCTGTCCCACTGGATGCTTTCCTTGGCATCCCCGCAGGTGAAGCTCTGGCAGCCAAACCCCAGCCGGCTGCAAAACCCTGAGCAGGCATTTGGATGTGAAAGAGAAGAGCTCTGAGTGCAGCTTTGGCTGGGATATTAAATTCAAAAATCCTAAGAACCTCATAAAAGCCGAAAATAGCCTTATAAATATTTATAATTTATTCTTATTACATTTTATTTATTACTTCAGCCAGTCTGAACCATGGAAAATTACACCGAAGCCATCGAGCTTAGCATTGACTGAAAGGCTGTTTTTAACAGATAAACAAAAGGGCTCCCAAATAAATCCTGCAAAGCTCCCAGCCCAAGACAAACAGGATCATTCTGATTTTAGGATGCTCCTGCAGAGCATTGTTGGATGTTTTCATTGTTTTATGGGGTAGAAATAAATCTCTGCTGGTGGCTGGTGGTTAAAGGCTGGGGCACTTCTGGGGAATCCAAACATCCTAAAAACATCCTGGTCCAGACATGCAAAAACCAACAGATTTTGCAGCTTTTGCTGTTCCTGCTGGAGTTCCTGGGCTGTGCCATTGCTTTTCCCAATGGTTTCCCTTGGCCCAAGGTGTGGGCACACCTGGATCAGGCCAGGATTTGCTGGGAGCTCCAGGGAGAACCTGGAATTGCTCGTGGAATACCCGGAGCTGGAAGGGAATCACAGGCATCACTGAGCCCAACTCCTGGACAGTCCCAAAATTCCATCCTGTGCCTCAGGGCATTGTCCAAACCCTCCCTGAGCTCTGCTACCTGCCCATTCCCTGGGGAGCTGTTCCAGTTTCCCTGAGGGAAGAACATTTTCCCAAAATCCAACCAATCCCTCCCTGACACAGCTTAACCCTGACAACTGAGAGGCCACAACTGGAATATCAGGATTTTCCTTCCAGTACTTCTCTTTAAAACGTGGAACCTAAATGTAAATCCACAGAGGGAAGTTCTCTGCCACTTGCTCTTAAGTCTCATTAACACAGAAATCTCCCCTAAATTTCCACTGGAATTTGAATTGTGGACAAATTTTGCCCTCTGACACCTTCTTGCACCAGTGACTGTTTCAGGCTCTTCTTTTTCGAACTGATGGGAGGAATTTGGGTGGGGATGCTGTGCAGTGAAATTCCCTTTGGATTTCCTGGGAGTGTGGAGAGGCCCTGGCACCCAGAGCTGCTGGAGCTGCCCCTGGATCCCTGGCAGTGGCCAAGGCCAGCTGGGACAGGGCTTGGAGCAGCCTGGGACAGTGCAAGGTGGAATATTAAAACTCATCCTGCTTCAATATCCCTCCCAACCCAATCCTGTGATTCCAGGATTTGAGTTAAAACGAGATTTCTGTTTATTCTGGAATTCTCTGCCCACAGAGAATTGTCCATTAAAAACGAAGCTGCAATGAAACACAAATCACCCAACAAATGAACAAATGGGACTGGAGAAAAACATCAAGCTCAGACTTTTCAGGCTCCCAGTTCCACGTATTTAACCTACATTCCTCAGGAAGGAAGAGGCCAGATACCAAACTGATTGTCTTTCTCTGTGCATCACCTCCACTCTGAACTCTTTTTCCCCTTAGCCTCCTCCTAACCCTGCAATCCAATAATGATAAAATTCCAGAGACATTCTGGAGATGATCAGGGCGTTGAGTTGAAGTGCAGTGCTACAGATATGACATTTAAAATTGGGCCTGGAGCTGGCTGGACAGGCTCTAATATAATAAAAATAGCCTTTTCTTTCCCACATTTTACTATCTGCCTTTGTTTATGCAACCATTCAGCAAACCCAGCTGGATCACAGGCATTGTCATCAAAGAAACATTCTAGGTCAGCCAGAAGTGGATGCCAATTGTCTAAAAATAAATAGAGGCTTTGTCACTGGAGTATAATTTTAAGGCCCCTGTAATGAATAATGGAGGAGAAAATCTTTCCAAACAAGTGGGCCACACTGATTTCCAGCAGAAAGCTTTCACAGTTATTGCAAGCTCCAGATAACCTCATTTTTTGGTTTATTTCAAGAGAAGCAGTGCACAGGGAGCTCATGCAAAGGTTTGGGGTTGGTGGGAGCTGCAGAATTCCCTGGAAATGGAGCCCAGCACACTGAAATGCTGTGGGGAACCAATTTCCTCCAGGTCACCAAGGGGCACGGGTGGGATCAGATTTCACACTTGCCACCTCTTATCCTCCATCAAACGCACAAATGATTTCCTCTGAGCTAAAAGAAGAAACGAGATAAACCCCCCTGGCTTTATCAGTGCAGCCTAATTGCTGGAGATCTTCAAGGAGCTGGAAGGAGCAGCTCCAGAAGCCCGGGATGTTGTAACGACGTGGCTCTGGAAATAAATTCATTTCAAGAAAACACTTAGCTGAATTCCTTCAGGAAAGTTTGTAAAAGCTGCTTCCTCAGTGGATAAATAGCAGAGTTTTCCAGCTGACTTTTGGCCAAGTCTCATCAGCAAAGAAAGGATTTTGTCTCCAGTGCCTGACACGGAGACGAGTAAAAGATCGTGTGGGGAAAATCATTGTAAACCTGTAAATCAAAGGGAATTTTTGCTCCTTTCTTTTTGGTCTTTATGAATTCCTACAGAGAATATTTTCTGGTTTTTTCTGTGCAGTTTGAGGTGCCCTAAAAATGGGACAGTGCAGGGAAGCCACTCCCAAGGTTTGTCCACAGTGGGGTTTGCACTGGGCAACCTGAGAGGCCAAAAAACCTGGGATAAATGGGGAAAGTGACACCAAAAATGCCAGAGGGACCAAAATCCCATCTGTGCTTGCCTGGAACTCAGCTGGCACAGGACAACCTCCAGCTCTCTGCATAAAATCCATGGATAATCCTGTGGAGCTAAAAACTGCTTCTGGACACTCAGAGAGAAAAAAAAACCACTCAAAAGTGCAATTTATATGAACAAATTCCTGATTATTAACAGAGTCACATCACCAAAGTCGAAGCACCAGGGAAGCCCAGAAATTTGGGACAGAGCAGCTTCAAGGTCCTTTCCATAGTCAGAAACTTTACCATTTCAATTTTGCTATAAAATACCAGTTTTGCCCCCAAATTCCTTCAAATTGCCAGGATAAATCCCACCTGGCAAAATGAGTTGAAGGACAATAATCAGAGATTTGTGGAATTGTTAAGATTGGAGAAGACCAACCATCACCCAGCACCACTGAGCCTGTCCCAGGTACCAAATCCACGTTTTTTCCACACTTCCAGGGATGGGGAATCCACCACTGCCCACAGAAGCTGTTTTCCAAACTTTTCCATCTGGAAATTTTCCTAAAATCCACACTAAACCCTCACTGCCTGCCACAGGCTGCACATTCTGGGGGTTCATGATTTATAGGATACATTTTTGGATTGACTCTGCTTTTAAATTAATACAATATCACATATTAAGAAGCTCCACAATGCACTAACAGCCTCAATTTTTATTTTTGGGGTTTTTTTGTGACCTCTTTTGGTGGCTGCTCTCCCTCAGACCATCAGTGAGGGGACTTTTCCTCCAGTTACACTTTGCAGTGGCAGCAGAAGCAATTTTTTGCCTTTGTGAGCAACACTCCGTGGGTTATGTGGCATTAAGGGATGGATTCCACCTCCAAGAACCATAAATCCGAGCCCTAAAACAACAAAATGTGTCCATATTTCCCTTACAAATGGGAATCACTAAACTGATCTTCACTGAACTGGTGAAAAACTCGTGGTTTTCACTTGTTCAGGGTTTTGAAATCATCGAGAGAAAATGTCCAAGGGATGACAGAGACTGAGGGAGATGGGAGGGAAAATAATCCAGTGTTTCATGCAAGAGCAGGGAATTACTGAGTGCACTGCTGAGCTAGAAACCCTCTTACGTTTTTGACATCTGATGTTGCTGTGGAATATATTAAAAAGGATGTTCTATCTCTTCAGAAGGAAATCCAGCCACTTCCTAACTCTCCATAAGCTGCAGAAATTGTTTAAAAGCTAAAGCAAACTATCCCAGACACAAATAATTTTCTTTTCTAATTGGCTGGGACTTCACTGCTCCTTAAAAAAATAACAAAAACCTCCTCCAAGTGCTCTAATTCCACCAAAAGAAGTTTCAAAGCCTTCTCAAAGTGCTAATGGATAAAAATAGTCTGGAAAAAAAACAAAATCCCCACTTCAACGAGGCAAAAAAAAAAAAAGATTTTTCGCACGTTTTTCTCATCAGGTCGGATCCCGGTTTTCCATTAAAGTTCTTCCAAGAAAGGAATGATTCACACTGGAGGGCTGAGAAATCTGTGGTATCTGCCATGCTCAGCCCGAGCAGCAGGAATGGGAAGCCACAGGACTGACAGGAACGTGCAGCCAGTGCTGTGCTTGCTCTCTGCTCAAACCCTCCCTCTCCCTAATGAGGAAAATCTGCTCCAGAGATAACGCCCGGGCTCTCAGGGACACAACTCCTGACAAACACTGATGCACAAGCACGGCCCTGGAGATGCAGGAGATAAAGGCTGTCCCAGGCTGCTGCGTTAATTGACACAAAACACGGGGAAATATTCATCAGCAGCTCCAGCTCGTTAGCGAGGGCAAATGAAAGCTGGAGGGCTCCGAGTGGCAGCTCCTCCACAGGTGGCTCTGCACAGCTGGCACAGCTGGAGGCAGAGCATCAGCTCGGGGGGGAATGGGAGGGTTTGGGGCTCTGGGGTGGTTT
The DNA here is from genome assembly GCA_013397245.1 of Thryothorus ludovicianus. Taxonomy (NCBI): domain Eukaryota; kingdom Metazoa; phylum Chordata; class Aves; order Passeriformes; family Certhiidae; genus Thryothorus; species Thryothorus ludovicianus. Next base: position 7,480 of record VZTB01014875.1, on the reverse strand, counting down.
TGTGCTCCCTGGGCTGCCCTTTCCAGCTGGCTCTGGGCTGAAGGAAGCCCTGCCCAGCGCCTTGCCCAGGCTCCAAACCCTGAACATCACGTCCTCTGTCACTCTCCTTTGTCAAGTTTTCTGAGGCACTTTCTAACCTGATGTTTTCCACAGTTCTTAGTTCTTTCTCACACACGGGTGTTGTTATCAGAAATATGTTTCTGACACAACGAGGTTGTTCCCACACTTTCTCTTGGTGTGGAGAACAACTGATGGGCAGATTTCTTAACCAGCAGGATGGGAGAGGTGTCAGCCTTCTCCTCCAATCCCTGCTCTGTGTGGAAATACTATAAATTTAGAGTCAGATGTTTGAATAAATAGTTTTTAACCTTCTCATGAGGAAGTGCCCGTGTGTGTCCCAGAGCCACAGTCCCCCCTCCCAGGCACAGCCCAGCAGCACTGGCAGCAGATTGCAACCCCAAGGTGGAATTTGCTCAGGGCATTCTGTGGTTATTTTATTCCTGTTCTAGAAGGAAAATGTTCTGTGCCACTGCTGGAGCCCTGAGGGGGAAAGGGGGTTCTGGGGGGGCTTTCTGCTGCCTAAAAATTCCTGACAGGAGGGGACAGCTGAGGGGGTCAGGCTCTGGGAACAGGGAACAGGAGGAGAGGGAATGACCTCAGGGTGGACAGCAGCAGGAATATCCCCATGGAGAGGGTGGCTTTAAACTGCCAGAGCATGTTAGATGGGATTTTGGGGAGGAATTCTTCCCTGGGAGGGTGGGCAGGCCCTGGCACAGGTGCCCAGAGCAGCTGTGGCTGCCCCTGGATCCCTGGCAGTGCCCAAGGCCAGGCTGGATGGGGTTTGGAGCAGCCTGGGACAGTGGAAGATGTCCCTGCCCATGGCAGGGGTTGAACTGAGATGAATTTTAAGGTCCCTTCCAACAAAACAATTCCACAAAGTCCCTGGTTTTCTACCTCAAATAAAATCTTTAGGCATCCCCAGGCCAGCTGAGCTCACAGTGACACTGGGGAGCAGCAGAGCAGCCACCCCGAGCCTCCTGCTGCAAGAGCTGGAAGGGTTTTCCACAAAATCCCAACCCTGTGGTAGCTCTGGCAGCTGAGGAGGCCACGCTGGGTCTGGAGCTGGACAGGCTCTGCCTTTGTGGAGTTGGTTTCGATCAGGTTGTCACTAAATTTAACTCTGCTCTTTGCTCCACTGAGCTCTTGGCAAGAGCTCTGGGAAGAACATCTGCAAACGTCCAGTGTCCCCAGTTCTGGGTTTCACTGGGAGCCTGGATCAGCACTCAGAGCTCACATCCCCTGGGTGTCACCCACCTGCTGTCCTTGGCAGCTCCAGCTCATGGCCAGGGCTCAGCTGGGCTCTCCCAGTGAGTGTGGAAAGCTCTGCCAGGGCTGCAGCCAAAGCCTCCCCTTCCACTGCACTGGAGCACAATTATTGTACACCAAATCCTCACCCCAGCCCTGAATTTACACCAAATCCACACCCCAGCCCTGAATTTACACCAAATCCACACCCCAGCCCTGAATTTACACCAAATCCTCACCCCAGCCCTGAATTTACACCAAATCCACACCCCAGCCCCTGAACTTACACCAAATCCACACCTCAGCCCTGAATTTACACCAAATCCACACCCCAGCCCCTGAATTTACACCAAATCCACACCTCAGCCCTGAATTTACACCAAATCCACACCTCAGCCCTGAATTTACACCAAATCCACACCCCAGCCTCTGAATTTACACCAAATCCACACCCCAGCCCTGAATTTACACCAAATCCACACCCCAGCTCCTGAATTTACACCAAATCCACAGCCCAGTCCCTGAATTTACTCCAATCCCAGCCCCTGAATTTCACCAACTCCAATCCCAGTTCCTGATTTTACACCAACTCCGCACCCCAGTCCCTGAGCTCTGGCTCCTGATTACACCAAGGTAAAATACAAAAATGCAGGAAATTTTAAGCTATTCTTGTCCTGTCTCAGTCCTGGGGCTTCCTGTGTTTCATTGCTTTGAGAGGAGCTGGGTGAAGAATTTGTGGATTTATAATTATCCCACAAGTTATCTTTATCCCTCACATTCCTTGGCTGCTGATCCAGACACAGGAATCTCTTCAGCATCTGTCCCCAGTCTGGGACAGCCCAGGAGTGGCAGCAGCACCTCCAGGGTCACCTCCCTGCACCCTCTGTGAGCTCCTCCAGCCCCTGGATTTGCTGCCTTCTGCTGGAACCCAGAACCCAGAGAATATTCCTCTGCATGTCTGAAAGGATCCAAACCCTCTGACAAATCCTGCTCTGAACCTCTGTCCATGGAAAGGGCTCCCCAGGCTTTGGGATGAGACAGAATTATCAGGAATGTCAATTAGATAACAGCATAATGTGTAATTTATCCCAGGGTGAGAAATGGAGATTTTGGGATTTGTGAGGATGGGAGTGGATGGAGACAGGATGGAGGATCCTTGTGGTTTTTGGGCTTCTTCCTCCTCCTTCATCTCCTCCATATCCTGCAGTGCTGGGACACAGGTCAGGATTAGTGCAGAGTTAGTGAACAGAAATTGAGTTGGTTATTGGTAGAAAAGTAGAAATAATGCACGTTCTTGGTGCTAATTGGGTGAATTATCTTTAGGAGAACCTTGACTCTGTGTGCTGGAGGCTTTTATGCTTTTCAGACTTTCAGGCTTTTGGCTTTTAGGTTTCAAGGTTTTTTGGGCTCGTTGGTGCCTTTCTCCCTCAGGCCAGGCTGAGGAGAAATTGCTGATAAGGAGAGAATGAACAGCCTGGAGAATGAGAACAACCCAGAGTCCAGATCATTTTTTACTGAACAAGGACTGAAAGGACAAACCTCCCCTATCAGGGGGTCCTGTGTGAGGGGCAGAACTCCCACAGCCTCCCACTGAGATTCCTTCCTCGTCCCTTTTTGAAACTTTAAACTGAGCTTCCTCCCCCAGAGATTTCACACCTCTAGTGAACACTTGGACACCCAGTGCTCCCTCCTTCCTTCCTCCTCCCCTCTCTGCTGTGCCCCAGGCTCCAGAATTCCCCTCTCCTGCTCCCTGACCTCTCCCTGTGCCCCAGCCTGGCCATCCTGCCCCCCAGCACCTCCTTGTGCTTCCCAGGACAGAATTCCAGAGGATCATTCAGCACCCCTCCCCTCTGAGAGCACTTCCCAAGCAGTGACAGCTCTGCTCAGGCTCAACAGAGATTTTTCTAACCCAACACTACAGATCCCAACAAACACAAACCCAGCCCAGAAATGCTTCTGGCACCCCCAGTGTCCCCCTGGGCTGTCCCTTGGCCGTGGCTGCTCCGTGTGAGCAAATCCAGGCTGCAAAACTCCACAGGGCTGGAGCTGAGCTCCACTGAGAATCTGACACAACTGTCTGCTTTACAGAGATTAAAACACAAATAAAAATATAATGGTGCCTCTCAGGGGATGCTGTTGTGACCCTCCCGTCCTCGTGAGGAGGAAGAGCTGCTGGGTTAAAGAAAAGGAAATATTTTACAAATCTATTTCTGCTCAGCTCCAGCTCTCTGATCCACGTGGTTTGTGGCTCCAGGTCTTTTTTTCTGGAGTCTCTGGAATTCCTCCTGCACCTAAAGGGCTCTGAGAGAGCTGCAGAGGGACTTGGACAAGGGCAAGGAATGACAGGAGAAGGGAAAATTGGTTTAAACTGAAAGAGTGCAGGGCTGGATGGGATACTGGGGAGAAAATCCTCCCTGGGATGGAATTCCCAGAGATCCCTGGATCCCTGGCAGTGTCCCAGGCCAGGCTGGAGGGGTTTGGAGCAGCCTGGGACAGTGGAAGGTGTCACCCATGCCAGGGGGGGAATGGGATGAATTTTGGTTTCCTGCCCAAACCATTCCATGAATCTGGAGATGCAGCCACAGTTTTATCCCTAAGCCTTGTTTGGATGGAAAAATCCCAACGTTTTAAAGAGCATTTTGTTCCTGAGGCTCTTCCATGAGCTCGTTATCACAGCCCCATCTCCTACCACAGAAACAATAAAAAAAACCCCTCAGAACTGAGAAAACAATTCTGGAATTTTGCTCATTCCCAGGGCTTTCAGTGATTCCAACCACTTTTAGCACCTCCTGCCTCAGAGGGTAAAAATGCATCTCCTGGTGTCTCAGCTGCTCCTGGAATGCTGCACTGATCCCCTTTCTTTCACCCAATTTCCCTTAAAGAAAAAAATAAATTACCTTTTTCTTTCAGAGTTAGAAGAAAATGAAGTGGCCCAAGGGTGTCCGGAGCAGCAATTCCTGCTCCCTGGAGCTGGGCTCAGCCCATTTTTGTTTCAGCTTCCTCCTGTACCCAATTTACACCCCAGTGATGTTTTACACCCTCCATTCTCCTTGCACGCCTTGGACCACGTGGAATTCAGCCATCCATCAGCTCCTTGAAAAATCACATGTGCACATCTGGGCTGGGCTTCTTTAAAATTCTGTTTCCTGTTCCAAGTTTACACCAAATCCACACCCCCAGCTTCACGAGAAAAACCCCAAAATAACCTTCACTCTGTGAATTTTGTCTCCAAAATTCAGCTTTTAAAGGTGCTGTCCCCCCAAATTCTGCACTTTGCTGGGTGCACCGTGCAGGTTTGTCCTGAAATAAAGATTTTGGAGCTCTCACGTTGCTCCCAAGTGAAGCTGTGAGGGGAAGGATTGATTACAGAACGTGACAGGGCTGATTTATGATGAAAAATCAGATATTGATGAGGGAAAAACGGCCTCAGATAATTGTGTGGAGACGCCACCAGCACGGGAACATCAAAGCAGCACGTGGAAAACGAGAAGCACAAATCCCAGTGAAATCCTGGTGTGTTGTGATCTCATTCCAACGGGGGGATTTTGACATGAGGTCATCGTGTGAGATCACACGATGTGATCTGTGCCAGAACCTTTCTGGGATAAAAGGTTTTCCCTGGAATCAGCACAGAGAAATTGCCCAAACCCCTGTGAATTTAGGAAAGGCTGTGAGGTCTTTGCAAGTTGTTCCCCAAAAGTGGCAGGAGCAGATTCCAAGCCCAGCATGGGCAGGAATTTCCAGCTAAAAGCAGCAGGAATTCCAGGGGAACCAAAGCAACCCAGAAAAATCAGGAGCCAATTTTTCCTGGAGCAACTCAAGAAGAAAGATGCCAAAGACCCTCCTGAGGGAGAAGCCAGGCCCTGATTAAACATATGGATGAATATTGGAAATAAAATGTAGGAGTGGGGAAAGTCTGAGGTTTGACCTAAAGAGAGCAGCCCAGAAAGGTCAAAGAATGGGATAAAAATTAAGGGTTTAATTAAAGTCATTCTCAAGGCAGCTCTAGACAACCCTAAGAGCAGAAAATCCATTTTTTTATCTGGTTTTCCACAGGTGAAACGACTCCAACATCAAAATAATTCTAAATCAACTTGAAAATCTGAATACAGAACAAGATACTGACACAGAATAAAATACTGGAGCCCCAAAAAATCTGGGCAAAGCCAAAGGGCTGGTTCCTATCAACCCAAAAATCTCTGTCAGCTCTCAAACCCAAAGCTCCAGGTGCCACCCCCAAAAATAAACCCTGGGCCTTTTCTTTGGAATTCACCCCCCCAAATTCTCTTCTATCCATAAATATCTATTTAATTTTTACACATTTCTGGTATTTCCTAATGGAGGGAGTCTCATTTTTATACATTAGTGATAAGGGCTATTGATGGTTTTTATTCCAAAATCTCCCAGCCAGAATCTCCTCCCTTGCTGAGGAATGGGAATTCCTTGGGATGCTCCAGGATCCCACTCTCTAATTAAATGTGGAATAATTGAATTAATTAATTAAATGTGGAATAATTGAATTAATTAATTAATTGTCGAACTTTGCTCAATCAAACAAAATATTTCTGTTTCATTGGAGCAGCACACACAGTCCTGACACCAAATATTCCCTCAAATTCTCCTTTTAATTCCAGGCAGCACCTGTTTATTGCTCAGAAAAAACAATGGGAATTGAAAGAAAAATTGCTCCCAATTTTTTCTTTTCCTCAAAAATTCTCCTCTTTGTTACACTTTGACCTTTGCACTGCAGAGACGAGGGGGAAAGTTGAATTTTAAAGCGATTTTTGGTAGGAACAGGTCACAAAAAGGCCCAAGTGTTGCTGTTTTGTTGGGATTTTCATTCACACCTGAGCCCACCTTGGAGGAAAATTGGACACAGAGCGCAGAGCAGCAGCCTGGAACAGCTGATTCCTGCCAGGATCTGCAGCAGATCATCTCAGATCTGCCATAAAATTTAATGGAGCACGGAGCCAAACATATCCATGGCCCAGCAGCTGCTCCCAAATCTCTCAAAAAAATCCCTTTTTTAGGATCATTCTGAAGCCAAGGGGATTTTTTCAATTCTTTTTAATGCTGAAAATAATTTTTACTTTCATTTTTCCCCTCACAGAATGTTTAATTCTGATCTATTTGGGGGTTGGAGAGTGAAAAATTCATTATTTTGGGGATTTTGCTGTTTTATTTCCTTACTTTTACTGCTTGTGAGGAGCAGAGTTCTTTGCAGGGAAATTTGGGATGTCCCATCCTTGGGAGAGTCCATGGCCAGGTTGGAAAAATCTGGATTAAAGGAAAATTTCCCTGCCCCTGGCATATGGGTGGAACTTGATTTTTAAATCCCTTCATCCCAAACTATTCCATGGTTCCATGATATTGCAGATTTTTCTCCCTGAAATAAATAACTTTCCAAATTAGGGAAAAAAAAAAGGAAGTCTGGGAATTTTTGTAGCTTTTGCTTTTTGCGCTCAGCTGGGTGGAATAAACCCAGTGATTTTTTTTTGGTTCATTCAAACATTTTGCAGCAATTTCTGCTTTAATCATAATTACAGGCAGAACGCAAACAGATGACAAATCCATTTATCATTTGAATCAAACGTTTGCCTCGACACAGAAAACACCAAATCAACATTTGGAATTCATCTGGAATTTGAATAAATTCACAAAAAATTCACGAGGAATGGCGCTGCCTGTTCTGACATCAAGGGCTGGCTCAGAAAGCCCAAGCCAAGGGCTCAAGAATGTGACTTTTAAAGTCCTTTTCTTCATCATCAGAGCCTGGAAATGTTTGGATCAAGGGCTGATGGATGCCATGGATGCAGAATCATCAGGAAAATCAATTCTGGTTTGTGTGCTCCCATCTAAGCAAAAAAGGTTTAAAGAGATCTTCTTCACTTCCAGGGAATAATTTAAATATCATTAATTTTCTTTAGGAATTTACTTCCCTTTTTACACTTAGGCACTAATCAAAGAGGATCTGAGTTTTTTCATTATAGGGAATTCTGAAGAGATAAAACCACAGATTTCCTTGGGAATGTCAATAATTTAAGGAGTGAAAACGAGGGATGTCAAAACCTCATTATTGACAAACTCTAGGAAGTTGGATCCCCCTGTTGCAATTTGATAATTTCTATTTATCTGAGATATGAGGCTGACAGGAAAACCCAGGGAAAAAAAAAAC
>VZTB01014871.1:8829-61521 GCA_013397245.1 Thryothorus ludovicianus | reverse complement strand
ACTGGTAACCCAGAGCTGCTGTCTCAGCTCTGAGAACTGACCTCACACTTCAGGAGGCCTGGAAATACTTGGGGAGCAGAGGTTGAATTCTGAATCCTGTTGATCCTTTGTGGTCCTGCCTCGTGGCACTCCCACTGGTTTCACACACACTCGTGGCAGAGACTGGGACACAGCCCTGATAAGGCTTTGGGAATTGCTTCATCCTGGGAGGTGTCTCATGGAGTTATTTCTTCCCAAAGCATCAGCCTCTCGCTGTCTCCTTTGCAGGTTCATGCCAAGTGGATTTTGGACACTGATGTGTTCAATGAGTGGATGAATGAAGAGGATTATGAGGTGGATGAGAACAGGAAATCCGTGAGTTTTCGCCAGAGGATCTCCATGAAGAATGAAGAGGTGAGTGGTTCTCTGCTGAGGGGGACCTGGAGGGGCAGGAATGGCCTTTGTCTCTGCATGGCTAGAGCTGGAAAAGGGAGGGAGACCTCAGAGCCCCTTCAGGGGGCTCCAGGAGAGCTGGAGAGGGACTGGGGACAAGGCCTGGAGGGACAGGACACAGGGAATGGCTTCAAAGTGAAAGGGAAGGTTTAGATGGGATATTGGGCAGGAATTCCTGTCTGGGAGGGTGGGCAGGCCCTGGCACAGGGTGCCCTGTGCATTCTGTGTTGGGGTGGGTTAAGGAAGGCTCCGGCTCTGCAGTCACAATTTGGGAATAACTCAAACCCTGCTCCCTCGCAGCCCGTGCGGAGCCCCGAGAGGAGGGACAGGAAAGCAGCAGCCAGTACAAGGAAGAGGAAACATTCCCCTTCTCCACCCCCCACTCCTGTGGAGTCCAGGAAAAAGACAGGGAAGAAAGGGTGAGTGTCTGCAAGTTTCTAGAGGCCTGGAATTTGAGGTGAAAAGAATTATGGGGAGAGCTCTCTGACCTGGGGTTCCATAATTATTTCTGGGTAGGATGAGGGATTATTCCTGAGAAGTTTGTGCAATTCCTTATTCTACCAATATTTTACCCAAATAAAAACTTAAATTATAGGGTATTATGTGTGGGTATGGAGGGGAGCACTTCAGAGCTAAAAATTCAGGTCTTGTTTATGGACCTGTTGGGCTCTAATAAGACAAAATTTTATCAAGAAGGAGTTCATAATCTGAATTCCTCCTCAAAAATGTAAATCCACAGTTGGGAATCTGTGAGGCGATGTGGGGCTGGTTCTGTCTCTGTCCCCAGGGTGGTTTCAGCAGGGTTTGACCCTCCTGTCCTGGCACCTGAGCACTGTCCAGAGAACAGCTGGCAGAGCCCCTGTGTCTGCTCTGTTCCAGACAAGCAGCTCTCTATGGCAAAAGGAGGGGGCAGAAGGAAGAGGATGAGCAGGAGGATCTCACCAAGGACATGGAGGATCCCACCCCAGTACCCAACATAGAAGAAGTGGTACTTCCCAAAAATGGTAAAATATGAGAACACTTTGGGCTCTGTGAATGTTAAAAGTTAAACTGCATTAAAATTGTGTATATTTAAAATTGTCACATCTTTGAAATACTCTGTGGCCATGGGGCAGATGATCTCTGCCCATAAATTTATCTAATCAGGGATGTAACAGCTGAAAAGAGCAGCAGAGTCACCCCCTTTTGGCCTTTTAACATACAAAACTACATTTATAAAAGACACTTTTAAAAATAGGTTTGCAGCAATCTACTTAAATGTTTCATTTCACCTGTTCATGTTGTGGGAAATGGAGTTTTCTGGAGCAAAATATTTCCCTGCCAAGTGCCCAGAAGAAAGATGTTAAATGAGTGGAAAATGTGCTGCGTGTCAAGTGCTTTTAGTCCTTTTCAGGGATGTGGGCAATAATAATTCTGGGAAAAAGAATTCCTTCTGCATCCTTGACCCCAGATATTTCGGGAATCTCTGCGTTTGGAAGCTCCTTGGTTTGGATTTGCACTTGAGCCTTGTTGTGTGTTGGGCAGGTGGGGGTGCAGGGTTGTCCCTGTGAGCTCTCCTGGAGCTGGGAATGCAGGGAAATGGGACAGACAGGCCCTTGTGAACTCCTGAACTGCAGCAGGGAAATCAGGCCAGGCTGGTAAATCCCTGTGTGCTGCTCTCTCCTCCCTCCTGTTGTTGCAGTGAACCCAAAGAAGGACAGTGAGAACACGCCTGTCAAAGGAGGAACCGTGGCAGACCTGGGTAAAGTTCCTGCCCCCAGCCTCACCCCAAGTCCTGCTTGCAGTCAATGTGTTAAAATAGAAATTAAATCCTTCTGAATCTCTCAATTTAAAAATCAATCTCTGGTTCTGCTATTTCGTTGAACTAATTCATGTTTCATACATATTCAGTTCCAATGTACCAACTCTTCACTGCAAGGCTGTTCCCTCATAGGCTATTGTTATTTTTATTTTTTTGACATGACATACAAGCTCTTTTCTAGCAGAATTGGTTTTTTTACTGGGAATCAGGGTAAATCACAGGTTCCCTGAGCTTTGCTGAGCCTTGACAAGAGATACAAACTCCTGTAATAAGATAATCCATATCTTATACAACAGTCATCTGGGACACTGGGAAAGGAAGTAATTAATTATGGATTCTGAAGTGTTGAGAATTTCCAATTATCCTTCCTCTGTGTTCTTACCTGTTCCCTGGTCTGGGACAGGTGAAGGTGTAATTGCTTTAGTGATGTGGGATCCACTTTGTTTCCCTCCTCCCTTCCCTTCCAAAGAAATTAAATGTCCTTTTTCCAGTTAAGCAGTTGTGTTGCTGGGAAGGCTCGTGAGCAGTGGAATGAGTTTATTGATGTAATTCTCAATGGTTTTACCTTTCAGATGAGCAGGATGAGGAGACAGTGGCCACTGGAGGAAAGGTAACAGCACCTGCTCCTTCCTAAATTTGGTAACAGCTGAGGTTGTAGAATCCCAGATAGTTTGGGTGGGAAGGGACCTTAAAGCCCATCCAGTGCCACCCCTGCCATGGCAGGGACACCTCCCACTGTCCCAGGCTACTCCAAAACAAATCCTGGCCTTGGGCACTGCCAGGGATCCAGGGGCAGCCACAGCTGCTCTGGGAATTCCAGCCCAGCCCCTCCCAGGGAACAATTCCTTCCCAGTATCCCATCCAGCCCTGCCCTCTGGCAGTGGGGAGCCATTCCCTGTGTCCTGTCAAGATCTTAATCTCACCTTCAGTGACTTCACCTGTACTCATTTTCAAGTGATCAATAAGATTAAATCAGTTACTGGCAGGATTGAGGGTTTGTTATTATAAAACTCTGCAGATTCTGTGGAATTACTTGGTAATTTTAAATCTAGTGTATTAAAAAGGAGAATGAGGAGATAGATGCCAAGTATTTTCCAAGAAGCATTTTGTAGATGAGAGGTTTTTCAGAGGTTTTGCTTTGTTTTTTTAGGTTTTAGGACTAAATCTAAACCCTGCTTTGGCTTCCTGATCATTTCAATAGAGCTGCAGGGGTAGTTTCTGTGTTGAATTGCACTTGTGGCTTGCCAGGCACTATTTTTAACAGTTGTCAGATCCCTGAATGTGTTCACAGTGACACCTTGTTGTCTTTGGGGAAGCTCAGTCCCAGGTACAGATCCATTATTGACACCAGTGACTGCTTGGGGCCTGGCTGTGGCATTTGGTTATTTTTAACATTGCTCCAACAGCACCTGAGCTGTTTTGTTCAGTTCTTGTCATGTCCTGACCCTGTCTGGCTGCCCCCTCTGTGCCCTCCTCTGATCATTTGGGGTCAGGAGCTGACATTTGCTGGAACAGCAGAGAGGGACCAAGGCTCTCCCTCCTGGTGGGGGTGGCACAGGATCTGTGAGGGCTCGGGGGCTCCTGTCCTGCCCCCACTGCTGCTGAAGCCCTAAAGGTGTGCAGCACACAAAAAACCTCCCAACTAATTTGAGGTTGCAACATTTATATGTTTATTCAGTGCTGGAGCACAGAGGACTATCATCCTAAAGACATGTGCTGAGTTTACAAAGCTTGGGTTCTCTATTTATTCCTAAAATTATGCATATTGATAAAGTTGCCTGACACACCTGTACATGTTCATCACCTGTCCTGTGTTGTGTGTAAATTAGCTGGATGTCTGTTGCAGTTGTGCAGTTCTGGTTTTAACTGAGTCCTTTGGATTTGAGTCAGTGCTCGTGTGGGAGGAAGCAAAGACTCTTCCTCCCCACTGTGTCCTGTTGCCACGTCCTTGTGTCCCCTTGGTTATGGTCCAGGCTCTTTCCTTGACTCTGAGCATCCAAAGTCTTGGTTTTCAGATTTCTTCCAGTGCTGAGTGTCAGATACATGATAGATTGTCTTGCTCTATACCCATATATTAATGATTAAACCCTTTATTTCTTCTTTGATCTTATTATTATTAGGCTGGGCCGTGCTACATGATGTGTTGCTTACATCCTGCTGGCCACATTTCTGATTTCTGAATGTGTAACCCTTTGTCTCACCGTGTCCCCTCCCTGTGCTGTGTCCCCTCTGTGCTCCAGGAGGACGAGGACCCCAACAAGGGTGACCAGAGCCGCTCCATTGACCCGGGGGAGGACAATGTCACCGAGCAGACCAACCACATCATCATCCCCAGCTACGCCTCCTGGTTCGACTACAACTGGTGAGAGGGCACCCAGGGCTGGGGGGCTTCACTCCTTTTGCTTCCTCACAGATCAGCCTGGCAGCTGAAGGAAGGGACCCTTGTTCAGGTCTGGTTCCCATCTTTTGTGCTGAGATCTTTCTGGGTGTTCTCAGGGGCTGGCAATGAAGAAGAGAATTTCACACAGCAGAGATCTTCACTCTGCCTCCTCAGCAGTTTTTGTTTGTGTTGATTTCCCTCTTAATTCCCACCTCAATTCCTTTCTCACTTTTGCTTCTCTTCTGTATTTGCTTCTCATTCTGTGTTTGCCTCTACTACTGAAAGCCTTTTCATTTTGCTTCAGGACTTGGTTTAGAGGAGAGGTCACTGATTATGGAGGGAGGATATTTGTTGCAGCTTGGAATCCTCCTTGGAATCAGGGCTCTTTCAGGATCTGACACCTGAACTGGTTTTGTTGCAGCATCCACGTGATTGAACGTCGTGCGCTTCCCGAATTCTTCAATGGCAAAAACAAATCCAAGACTCCAGAAATGTGAGTAAAGCCTGTGAATATGTGGCAGGATAAAGGAGCTTCCCATTCCATAAATCCTGTGGACACAGCTGGGTGTGTGTGAGGCTGATATTTCCTGTAGGGCCCTGAAAGAGGGATGTTTGGACATTGTTGTGGTAGAGATCAAAGTTTAAACATCAGCGTGGTATTTACCAGTGGTTATCCAGGTAAAATAAAACCACTTTCCCCCAGGTAATACTGGAACAAATTCTTGAACTGTGTGTGTGGTGCAAGAAGTGACCAACTTCCAAAGTCATGTTAAAATGTCATGAAAGGGTAGGAGTGGAATAATCCTCCTTGTTCCTCCCTCTCTCCTCATGCCAAGCTGCATTTCTGTGTGTCGTGGATCTTGTCTCAAGCTGTGAGTTTGGTTATTCAGAGTGATCTTGAAAGGCCATGGAAAAAGGAAAGATGGTCAAAGGCTTTTGAACAATATGCTTGCTTCTGTTGAAATGATCCTAAAATCTGAGATTTCACCCTGAAAAATGCAGGATTTGGACAGCAGTGTGTGCTGGGCAGTGTGGGCAGTGGGATTGGCCTGGTTGGGGTCACTTTGTCTTGGTGTCAAATCTTGGCCTGGTTGCAAAGCTTTTGGGGATTTTAGAAGGTGAATTTTCAATCAAGTACTAAAGGAAGTGTTTGAGGTGTCTCCTCACTGTCCTGATGTAATCTGGGCCCTTTGTTTCTCATACACAGCATTCCATGAAATCCCAGAATGGTTTGGGCTGGAAGGGACATTAAAAAACATCCAGTGCCACCCCCTGTCATGGCAGGGACACCTCCCACTGTCCCAGGCTGCTCCCAGCCCCAGTGTCCAACCTGGTCTTGGGCATTGCCAGGGATCCAGGGGGCGCCACAGCTGCTCTGGGAATTCCATCCCAGGGCCTCTCCACCCTCCCAACCAGGAATTCCTTCCCAATCATTCCCTGTCCCTCCATGCCTTGTCCCCAGTCCCTCTCCAGCTTTCCTGGAGCCCCTTCAGGCCCTGCCAGGGGCTCTGAGCTCTCCCTGGAGCCTTCTCCTCTCCTGCAGAGATTGTCCTTGTGCTGGAATCTCCCACCCCAGGTGTGGCTGTTGGTTTGTGATGCTTCAGGTCTGATCAAGAAACAGAAATTAGAGAGTGTCCTTTTCCTGGGGCCCTCGTGGTGTTTGTCCCCTGCCCCAGAAGGTCCCTGGGGTCCAGCCAGGCTGTCACTGGGCCTGTGACAGGGCAGAAGCAGCTCAGGCTGAAGGCAGGTTCTGGCTGAGAAGAGGGGAGTGTTGAACTCTGAACAGCGTGAGGCACTGGGATGGAGCCTTGGGAAGCTGGGATTGCTCCTCCTTGGAGTCTTTCAGGCCTTTCTGGAGAAAGCCCTAAGAAACCTGGTGAAACTCATGGCTTGAGTAGGAGCTGGGCTCAGACAGCCCCTGAGGCCCCTGGCACCCCCAAGGATTTCCAGGCTGTGTCCTCACTGCTTCTCTGGGTGTGTGAGTGCAGGGTAACCACAGCGTGGCCTGGGGGCAAGGGTCTGCAAAGATCCTCTTGTTCCACCCCTGCCATTCCAAAATGGATTTGTTCCAAAGCCCATCCAACACTGACTCTGTTCCAGCAGTTCTGCTGCCCAGGAAATTGGAGATTGGGGGTTTCTCACAGTGAGAGGCAGCAGACAGCTGGAATGTGGCAGGAATGTTTCTCTGCTGGGTCTCTCTCCCCTGTGACTGTCACTGCAGGCCCAGGTGCCCTTCTCCAGTTGGCATCACAACATCAGTGCTCCTGCTGCCCCTCCCTGGGCTGCCCCTGGTCGGTGCAGGGACTCCTCCCCTCCTCATGCCATCCTGGAGAGCTATTTTTGGTGCCCTTTTGGGATTGTAGGAGCAGCACGTGGTCCTGGCTTTGTGTTTTCTTTTGAAATAAAAGAGGAACATCCCTCTGAATGGAGATGAGTCGCCTGCAGCTGAATGTTCAGGCCCAAACACCGTGTTTGAGGAGCTCACACAGGTTCATCCTTTGTGACAGCAGTGCCTGGGGGTGGGCCCTGCCTGAAAAGGGATTGAACTAAATCATGCTTGACTTTTCCTCTCACTGCTGGCAGGGTTTAGCTGATGGGTCGTGTCATGGCTCAAAACCATCTCCGTTCAGAGTAAACCTGGGGATGTTTCTGGCTTGGGCTTCTCTCTCCAGCCCCTGATGTGACCTTTGCTAATAAATCCTAATTGCTGGAGCCAAGACCTGTTCCTGGGCAGGTTCTTCCCCTCCTCCCCTGGAGCATTCAGAAATGTTCCTCAGTATTCCTCTGTGGAAGAAGCTCCTTTTTGTTTCTGGCCTCCCAAACATCCCACATGGAGCCAAACACCTACTCCAGCAATTTTCTTCCAGCCAGTTGCACATATGATTTGGTCAGGAGGAAGATGTGGGATTTTGGCAGGGACATGTGCTTGCAGCATCTGCCTGCTCAGGCCTTGCCTGATGATTTATATTTTTGGTTCGCAGCTGCTTCACACTCTGCATGTGAAACATTCCCCCCTGGAATTTTCCAAAGGCAGAAATCTGCTTTCAAACCACTGTTTTACACACAGCTTTGCACTGGGTACTCACTTGCTGGAATCCTGCAATAGTTTGGGTATGGAAGGACCTTAAAGGCCCTCTCATTGCCATAGTCCAGGTTGCTCCAAGCCCCATCCAGCCTGGGTGGTGCCAGCCTGTCTTTGGCAGATGGGGTTTGTTCCCTCTGAAGAGCAGGGCTGTCACTAATTTTGTGGCAGGTTATTTACTTTGGGATAATTCATATTGGGAAGCATTAGTATATTCCAGAAGCTTACTGAAGTGGGGGAATCTCTCTGCATTGTTTCTGCTCCAGCTGTTCCCAGCTGTGCTGGTTCTGGGCTCTTGTCCTCTGCTTTTTCAAAGGTCTTTTCTTCTCCATGTTGCTGTTCTCCAGCCTTTCCTGCCTCATCCCTTCATCCATTAAAAACTCCACATGCAGCCACAGCAGTGTTCCATCCACTTCTGCTTTTCTGTGCAGCTTTTTTCCTTCACACAGGGATGCACAAGGATTATCTCTCCTGTTCCTGGGTGAAGAACAGACCCCGTTGTTTTCATCCCACAGCTTCTGTTCTGTTGTGGGAATATTTGCTCAGTGACCAAGTTACAACACGTAATTGTGTGATTTACAATCTAAACATATTTCCATGTGCTGCTACTCCAAACACAGGGGAAAATTCAGAGTGAAACAGTCTGGAAGAGTGTGAATTCCACTTAGCTATTGGTTTGGGTGCTGGTTCTGAAATTCCTCCACTAAAAGAGATCTGCTGGCGTGTCCTCGTCAGTGAGGGGTGTTTGGGGGTGTGAATGTTGAAATGCCTGCTCTGAGCCGTGTCACAGCTGAGGGGACACAGGCTGCTGGCCCTTGTGTTGCAGATACCTGGCCTACAGGAACTTCATGATCGACACGTACCGGCTGAACCCGCAGGAGTACCTGACCAGCACTGCCTGCAGGAGGAACCTCACTGGGGACGTCTGTGCTGTCATGAGGTGTCTGTTGCTGGGGCTCTGGGGCTGGGACTGGGGCTTTGGGCCTTCTGGGCATCTCCACGCATCAGCAGCATCCTGGGATAACTGGGGGTGGAAAAGCCCTCCAGTGATTGAGTCCAGCCCACACCCTGCCCCCACCAGAGCGCTGAGTGCCACATTCAGGCCTTCCTTGGACACTTCTAGGTCACCTCCCTGGACATTTCCAGTGCCTGAGCGCCCTTTCCATGAGGAAATTCCTGCTGCTGTCCACCCTGAGCCTGCCCTGGCCCATCCTGAGGCTGTTCCCTCTCCTCCTGTCCCTGTTCCCTGGGAGCAGAGCCTGACCCCCCCTCCCTGCCCCTCCTGTCAGGAGTTGTGCAGAGCCAGAAGGGCCCCCCTGAACCTCCTTTGCTCCAGCCTGAGCCCCTTTCCCAGCTCCATTCCTGGACACGCTGCAGCCCCTTGGGGTCTTTCTTTGGGGCCCAGAACTGGACACAGTCAGGCTTTGGTTTGTACATCACACTGCACTGCCCTCAGGTATGCACAGAGCTCCTGCTCTGGGATTTGTTCTGCTTTTTGGGATTAATGAAGGTCTTGAGGAGCTCCTGGGTCTCAATTTGATCCAGAAATGTCAGCTCTGTCCTTTGTCACCTTCCACTCGAAGCACAAACAAAGCCTTGGTGGCAAAGGTTGGATTTGTTCTGTTCTTACAGGGTCCACGCCTTCCTGGAGCAGTGGGGGCTCATCAACTACCAGGTGGATCCTGAGAGCCGCCCCATGGCCATGGGGCCCCCCCCGACCCCCCACTTCAACGTGCTGGCCGACACCCCCTCGGGGCTGATGCCACTGCACATCCGCACCCCGCAGGTGAGCCTGGGGACACAGGGGACACAGGGCCTGCCTGGGGACACAGGGGACACAGGGCCTTCCTGGGGACACAGGGCTCGCCTGGGGACACAGGGGACACAGGGCCTGCCTGGGGACACAGGGGACCTGGGCCTGCCTGGGGACACAGGGGACACAGGGCCTGCCTGGGGACACAGGGCCTGCCTGGGGACACAGGGGACCTGGGCCTGCCTGGGGACACAGGGGACACAGGGCCTGCCTGGGGACACAGGGCCTGCCTGGGGACACAGGGCCTGCCTGGGGACAGAGGGGACACAGGGCCCGCCTGGGGACACAGGGCCTGCCTGGGGACAGAGGGGACACAGGGCCCGCCTGGGGACACAGGGGACACAGGGCCTGCCTGGGGACACAGGGCCTGCCTGGGGACAGTGTCCCCTTAGGGCCCGCCTGGGGACACAGGGGACCTGGGCCTGCCTGGGGACAGTGTCCCCTTCCTGCTGGCTGAGCCAAGCATCTGGGGCAGTTCTGTGCAGAACCACTCCCACATTGCTCAAACATTTGTTTTAATGTCCTGGATTTGTGTTCCCCTTCTCTGTCCAGTCCGTGCTGTGCTGAGTGTTGTTCTGAGAGCCTTGGATACCTTTCAATTCCTGCCTCTCTCCCCTGTAACATTTGTTCCCAGGTCCCAGCTGCCCAGCAGATGCTGAGCTTTCCTGAGAAGAACAAGGAGAAGCCAACTGACCTGCAGAACTTTGGCCTTCGCACAGACATCTACTCCAAAAAGACTCTGGCCAAGGCAAGTGTCCTGGGCTTCTCCCTCCAGCTCCCAGGGACCTTTGTTACTGCTCAGGTGTCCCCCACTTGGTGTCACTGAGGTGACTTGTGTTGCTCCCCCACTCCTGGTTTGGATGTCTTCCATCCCTGGGCAGGACACTGCCATGAGAGTTTTGCTGGAACTCTGATTTTATGGGAATAAAGCCATGGAAAACTTCCCAGAGCAGTCCACAGTGTGAGCCCTCAGATGCCAGGCTCACTGTGTTCCTGCATGTCCTGCTGCAATGGGTCAGCACCAGCAAACCAGCACTGGTTTGGGACACAGAGCTTCCTGCAGGATCCCTGCCTCTCCTCTTTTCCAGTCTGACCATCAGGGACCCCAATTCCTACTGGTTTGGGTGTCCTGGGGCCATTGCAGGGGACGTTTGGGCACTGACACTACAGAGTGTGACACAGGATAATGGCACTTGGGAGCCATCATTGCAGTGATTCCACATCCTCCTGCTTTTCCTGCTCCCTTTGTGTCCCTGGGGGTACCTCAGCACAGCCTCCAGTGGGAATTGGGAATCTCCAGTGCTGGATAGTGCCTCTCCTGGGTACCATCAGCTAATTCCATGTCATTGGCTCATTGTCCTCAGAGGTCACTGTTTAAACCCAAAAAATAACTATTTAAACACTCTGTGCCACTTCAGACCATCCTTTAAAATCCCACATACCCAAACCAGTACTAGAGGTATTTTTTATAAGGCTGGTTCCATCTCACATTTCAAGGATAGACTTTCTCACTTGTTAAGGGAGATATAAATACTCTCCAAATTGATAAATCTGTTGCTGGTTCTGGTCTCTGGTTGTGTTTACAGGAGCTGTGAACTGGAGCAGGTTTGTTGGCAGATTTCCCTGTTTGGTTTCTGTGTGCTGGGGGTTTTGGCTGTGGAGAGCAGCAGTTGGGTGACTCACATTGATTAATGTTCTCTGTGGGTTAATGAGCTGTTTGAAATGCATCTGGAGATAACATTTATTATCCTAAATAGCCTCTTCCTTTCAGTCTAGCACAGAGCCATCCAATGGTGCTGATGTTCCTTAGGAGCAGGTGCTGGGTCAGGGTGTCACAGGAGGGGAAGTTCCACCACGAATTTGGAATTTTTATCCAATCTGAGCAGTTTAGCACCGAGGTGTAGATTTTGGAGCAGGTGATAACAGGATGTGCAGATGGAATTACTCTGCCTTCTCACATAGCTCATCCCCCTGTAAGGAGTTGTTATTTCTCTGCTGAGTTACTGATGAACTTGGAGATAAATTAACTTATTTTGGACCATCCCACTCTGCCCTCAGCACTCGGGGGGGTGTTGTTACTCAGGAGAATCCTCTCTGCTGGGTGTGGGGCACAGATCACTGGGACAAGAGGGTGCCAGGTCCCTTTGCTTTAGCTGGGGGAGGCGTGGTGGGAATTTGGGATGTGTAACCCCCAGCTGTGCCTTCACTGAGGAGAAAATCACATGGACCCCTGCATGGGGTACCAGGGGCTGCTCAGCTGCAGGGGGGAGGTTTGAGTGGATCCAATCACAGATTGTTCCCCTTTCCTTCTCTGTGTTTTCTTCGATGAGGTTTTGTGCAAGAAATCCTGTGTTTCACTTTTTTTTTTCCCTTTCTGTCTTCTGTAGAGTAAAGGTGCAAGTGCTGGCAGAGAATGGACAGAGCAGGAGACACTGCTGCTGTTGGAGGTGAGTTCATGAGGCCAAGCCAAAGGGTAGGAAAGTTCAGGCTGGAGGGGTGGTTCAGGCTTTAAAAATCTACCTGTGCATTGTTATGACAGCTGCCATCATGGCTACAAGAGTGTTGCTACTAAAAAGAGGTGGCTGTAAGAGAGGGGCCTGTGTCCAAGGTTTGGTTCTAACTTGGACCTGCAAACCAAAATTGAAGCATTTAAGGACTTTGTGTAAGTCAAGAAGAGGTTTTGCAGTGCAGAGAGGTGTTTTCATTCAGCAGGACTCAGTGACACTATGCCAGCCTGTCAGTAATTCAGACACTATTTACTAGTGGTAAATAATTCAGGTAAAGGTTTGCCTGACACTCAGATTTTGGTTTCCAGGCCCTGCCATAGCTTAGGGAATCAGCTCATTTTGGAACTTGAAGTGATTGAGAAGCAATTGAGGCCATGGAGGTGGGAAGTCCTTTGGTAGCTCCTTTATCCCATCCATCTCCCTGTTTTCCCTGTAGCTGCACTTGGGGTGTTCTTTGAGCTTTTCCTGGAAGTCACCAAAAAAGAAATTGTAGAGATGATTCCATGAGGCGCCTTATGCTGCAGGCTGGTGTCCCCAGGTGGCTCCATGTGAAGCTCTGGAGCACGTGGGGGTGGTTGGATCTCCTGGAATTGCAGAGGGGCTGGAACCCTCCTCTGGAGCTGCTGAGGGCTCTGGGCTCTCCCATCAGGGCAGTTGTTTCTCTGGTTCAGCAGAAGAAGAATCTCAGTGCCTGAAATAAAGTGCTGCCACTTCCTGCAAAGAAAAGCTCTTCTCCTCAGCTTTGCTTTCACAGGAACATTTTCCTGATGTAGAGGCTGCATGGCTGATTTCTTTCTTTGAAAGTAATTCAGGGTTCTGAGAATTCCAGTCTGGGCTCTGATTTTGTTGGGTTTTACTTGCAGAGCTCAGGGCAATCTGCAATTGCCTGGTTGTTTCAGCTTTTTTGTCTTCCCATGTGTCAATAAACCCATTGAAAAGTTAATTTCCTGGGGAAGAGCCTGGAGGATGGACCTGTGTCAGTGCCAAATCAGCAGCTGTGATTCAGTCTTCACACATATGGAGTGTGGTCATCAAACAGCCAAAATCTCCCTTTTTTTCCTATTTATTTTAGGTTGATATTCACTGTTTAGCCAATACTTTTCTATTGGCACATGGAAACATTTTGCTTATAGGGTGCAAACAGCTAAGGTGTTATCCACAGCATTCTTGTAAGGAGAAAGAAGGCTAATGCCTTGACATACTGACTTCTTTCCTTTTTTATTTATTTAAATATATTATTTAAATATTTAATTTTAATAGTACTATTATTTAAAATTCTTTGCTTTGTATGTTTTTAGCTTGTGGTCATACACTGCACGTTGTAGCCCAATAAAATAATCCAGTGATATATTCTATGTTTAAAACAAACTAAAACCCCTCTAAATCTTGAGATTGCAATTCTGTTTAATGACTTTAAATTAATAATGTTTTTTGTTCCTCCTTTTTCATGGCCTTACTCTATGAATAAATCAGTAAAGAGTATATCAGTTCAAGCATAAGTAATTCAGCTGTAACAAGCCAGCTCAGTCCAATTAAATCCTCAGGGTAGCTTTGGGCAAATAGATAGGCAGTGAAGTTCCAAATAATAAATCGTATCTGAAATAATTATTGGCCTTCTGCCTGTTGACTGAATAATTTGGGGGAGGAAATAGAGTTTTCCTCCCCAAAGCAGCCTCCCTGCACAGCCCCTCCGTGCCTCCACGGCTCAGGCAGAGTTAAATGCATTTTCAGCTATTTTTAGGAAGGACATTTATTGCGAGCGAGGGTTTGTCTGGCAGGAAAACAACAGAAGGGGAAGGAGAAGGAGCAGAAAGCAGAAATTTGGGGGTTGAGAAGCGGAGCTGGTCTCATGTGCCAGTGGGCTTAAAAAAGGAGGCAGGGACTGAGAGCCCAGAGATGAGGGAAAGGGAAATTAAGGCTGAGCAGGGAATTAAGATGTCCCTTGAGTGTGACCTGGAGAGCTGAGCAGTGTCATCTGCTCAGACCCCTGGAGGGTCCTGGGGGCAGGAGGAGGGCTCAGCAGGGCTTGGGGATGTTGATCCATGGTGGGGACCAGGCTGTCCAGTGCTTGGGTCATTGCCAAGCCAAGGGCTCCTCCCATGGAGCTCCAGCAGCTCCTGGGTGTTCTCCCCACCCCGCTGAGCTCCAGGGGCATTCCCAGAGCTTCTGCCAGGGCAGGAGCAGGGACCCTGCTGTGCAGAGACACTGGGGCTGTCCCCCTCCCACCCGAGCTCAGCAGGGAGAGAGGAACTTCAGCCAGCTTTAGGCTTAAATCCCTCGGGGTCTGGGGGTGCTGCCCTCTGAGGCAGCTTGGGTCTTTGTCTCCACTGGATCCGTGTTGGCTCTCTGATGCTCTTGGGTTGAATTAGCTGTCCTTGTGGCCACTTTGCTTCCACATCTTTGCAAACAGGAGCATTCTCATGACCTCAGCTGACCCTCTGCAGCCACCATGTGCCTGAGGGTCCCATTCAGGTCGATGTTTTGTCCTTGAGCAATTCTCAGAGCTCCTGTTTTAACTGAACAAATACTAAAACATTTTTCCTCCAGGGCTGCTCTGAAGGCAGCAGTGTGTTTGGAAGGGACCTTAGAGCTCATCCCACCCCACCCCTGCCATGGGCAGGGACACTTTGCACTACCCCAGGTAGCTCCAAGCCCCATCCAGCCTGGTGTTGGTGTTCCCTCAAAGCTCTTACATATTCTGTGCCCTTCCCAGGTGGAGGAACTCTGAGCACCAGGCTGGTGGCTCAGTTTGGATCTTCCACGTCTTCCTGGGAATGCTGAAATCCCCAGCACAGGAACTTTGTGTCTCCTGTGTGCTCTGCTCTCCCACCTTGGTCCCACCTCCTCGGGATCTCTGACACATCCAGCCCATCTCTGAGTTCTCCCTCCCTGCTCTGGGAGTTAAACCAGTCTGGAAGGCTGAGATTTCTGGGAGTTTTCAGTTTTGTGGGAGAGATTTACTTGGGAAAACTCATTTCACGTTGAGCATCTTTTGCCAGAAATTCAAATGCTTTTTTGCCTTTTCTGTGTGACTGCACCATGAATCCTCTCAGAAATGTAAAAGTTAGTGAGTGCTTCAGGATGTTGGAATTTATTTTATACTTTCCAGATACTTCACTAAAACAATTTTCAGGGGAAAAAATGGCTTGTTAAGGAGTAATAATTTATTAGGCTGTGACTTGGAGGGTTTTACAGGATTAATGTGTTGGTTTTTCAGGAACTAGTGCAGAGTCTTCGGTAGCTCATTGATGTTAAATTGTTTTAAGACTTTTCTTGCGGAAGTTTAAAAATGACTGAAATCCAGAATTATTTCTTTGATGTGATCTGGAAGTTCTTGCTTTATCAGGTGCCTTATCTAGCCAGGAATGATGTGTCAGCCCTGATGTTATCAGAAATCACACTGCTGCACAGCTCCTGCAGAACTGGTCTCTCCTGCCTTCAGGATGTGGGATAGATTTCCCTCTTTCCCCCTGGTGTATTGGTTTGATGCTTTTCCCCTTCTGTAACATCTCTTGGATCTAAAGACTGGATTTCACCGTCACAGCCAGTCCACGTCTGAGAAATAGATCCTGTTCCTGCCCCAAAGAGCTTCCTGTGTTCAGGGAGGGAACACAAGAGCCTTGAAGGGAGTGGTGGGATTTAAAGAATTGTGTGAGGCTGAGTAGGAAAGGCAGATAAAGTTCTTCTGTGGAAACAAAATGGGGAAACACCTACTGTGCAAACAGTAGTAAATCCTAAGTCTTCTGGCAATTCTGTCTGATGCAGTAACAGGATCCATTCTGTAATGATCCCTGTGGCTTCAAGGTCACTGATACCCCAGGGAAATTCTCATGTTTCCTATGCAGATAATTTTGATACCAGAAAAAAAAAATTAGTAGTTGTCTGATCCCCATTTATTGTTCCACTGATGCCTGGATAGGCTCCCTGGAGCACTGGCTAGACAGTGTTAGAGAAATGAAGTAGGTATTTATTAAAAGGCCTTCAAAGGATTCACCTTGGGCAGCACAAGAGCCCAGCTGGGGCTTGACCCAAGATGAGCCTAAGATGGACACTGGATCACCAGTTTTTACACTTTTATGAGTTTTGATCCATTTCCATATTGGAGTTATTTGCCCAATTCCAGCTCCAGGTTCTGCAGTCCCACCCTCCCAGATTGCTCTCCTCAGTTCGCTGCTGTTTGCACATTTTGGGCTGAGGCTGCAGCAGTGTCCTTGGTTCTGGGGCTGGAAAGGGATTGTTCTGTGCCCTTGGCTCTGGATTGTTCTGTGCCCTTGGCTCTGGATTGTTCTGTGCCCTTGGCTCTGGATTGTTCTGTGTCCTTGGTTCTGGATTTTTCTGTGCCATTGGCTCTGGATTGTTCTGTGTGACAGCTGTGAGGAGAACTTGCTGACACTTTATATGGAGTTCAAAGTTAGAAGTACAGTATCTGAACAATATAAAAGCTCAAACTTAAGGCATCACCCCCACAATAACCAGTATGGAAAACCTTTTTGCCCACAGCAGTGCTGCTCTCCCCGAGCAGGCCGTGTGTAGCCGCTGCCTTTGCCTTTTGCAGGCGCTGGAGATGTACAAGGACGACTGGAACAAGGTGTCGGAGCACGTGGGCAGCCGCACGCAGGACGAGTGCATCCTGCACTTCCTGCGCCTGCCCATCGAGGATCCGTACCTGGAGAACTCGGACGCCTCGCTGGGGCCCCTGGCCTACCAGCCCGTGCCCTTCAGCCAGTCCGGAAACCCCGTCATGAGCACCGTGGCCTTCCTGGCCTCCGTGGTGGATCCGCGCGTGGCCTCGGCCGCCGCCAAGGCCGCCCTCGGTACGAGATGGCCCCGGCCCTCACCCGGTGTCCCTCATGCTGTGTCCCTCACGCTGCAGTGTCCCCNCCCTCACGCTGTGTCCCTCACCCGGTGTCCCTCACGCTATGGCGGCATCCCTCATGCGGTGTCCCTATCCCTGTGGCATCCCTCATGCTGTGGTGTCCCCCCTCACCCGGTGTCCCTCACGCTGTGTCCATCACGCTGTGTCCCTCACGCTGCGGTGCCCCCCTCACCCGGTGTCCCTCACGCTATGGCGGCATCCCTCATGCGGTGTCCCTATCCCTGTGGCATCCCTCATGCTGTGGTGGTGTCCCTCANCGGTGTCCCTCACCCTGTGTCATCCCTCACACTGTGGTGGTGTCCCTATCCCTGTGGCGTCCCTCATGCTGTGGTGTCTCCCCTCACCTGGTGTCCCTGACGCTATGGCGGTGTCCCTCATGCGGTGTCCCTCACCCTGTGGTGTTCCCTCTCACCCAGCGTCCCCCTCACCCTGTGGCGTCCCTCATGCTGTGTCATCCCTCATGCTGTGTTGTGCCCCCTCACCTGCTGTCCCTCACACCATGGTGGTGTCCCCCTCACGCTGTGATGGCATCCTTCTCACCCCGTGTCATCCCTCACACTGGTGGTGTCCCTATCCCTGTGACGTCCCTCATGCTGTGGTGTCCCCCCTCACCCAGTGTCCCTCACACCATGTCAGCATCCCTCCTCACCCTATGGCGTGGCCCTCACGCTGTGGCGTGGCCCTCACACTGTGGTGGCATCCCTCACCCTCTGTCATCCCTCACGCCATGGCAGCGTTCCCCTCCCTGTGGCAGCGTCCCTCACCCTGTGGTGTCCCCCTCACCCTGTGTCTGCCTCCCCTTCCACCAAAGGGGTCCAGAGTGTTCAGTGATGAGTAAACCACAGGAGCTGGGGGTACAGGTTGTGTAGGAAAAGCTCTGCTCTTCCTGGGTTTGTGTTGTCCTTTCCTGAGGTGCCCTGCTGAGGCACAGCTGGAATATCCAGTGTCCAGTTCTGGGCTCCTCAGGACAAGGAGCTGCAGGAGAGGGTCCAGCAGAGGCCCCAGAGATGTTCAGGGCTCTGGAGCAGCTCTGATGAGCTGGGCCTGCTCAGTGGAGAAGGGCAGGCTCAGAGGGATCCATCAGTGCACACCAATCTCCCCAGGGCTCTCTGAGGATGCTGCCAGGCTCTGCTCAGCGCTGCCAGTGCCAGGACAAGGAGCAGTGGGCACAAACCAAAGCACAACAAGCTCAGCTCAGCAGGAGGAAGAGCCTCTCTCCATGGAGGGGCAGAGCCCTGGCACTGGGGGGCCTGGAGTGTCCCTCAGGAGACATCCCAAACCCCCCAGGTGACAGCCCTGTGTCACCTGCTGCAGGTGACCCTGCCTGGGTGATCTCCAGCCCCTCCCATCCCAGGCACTCTCAGTGAAGTTTGAATGGCTCCAAAATCCACGGAGTGCCTGACAATGGCTGGTGTTGCCTTCTGCCCTCACTGCTCCCGGTGTGTTTGCCCCTGGTGGCTGCTGTTCCTCTGGCCACTGTCACCAGCACAGCTCTGGGTAAATCCAGTGTGCATCTCACAATTTCCCTGTTTTATCTGTGTGAAATTATTTGCCACAGATCCTAGAATTCCCAGACTGGACTGAGTTGGAACGAACCTTAAAGGGCCTTCCCATTCCACCTCCTTCAGTGGGCAGGGATATTTTGCACTAGAAGGTTCAAGTGTTGGGTGGGCATTGGATGTGTTCACTTGATAAAATAGCTCCTTTCAGATTTTTCCTTTTTTTTTCCACATAAAACACCATTTTATGAAATTGGAAAGAGACTCTTTTCTACCACATTTGAAGACAGAATTAGTCACCCCCTTTGTGACAGGAAGGAACTCAAATATTTGAGAATTCCCTTTGCCCCAGGGTTTACCTGCACACTGATCAGAGAAAATGTGACATATTCTGGGGCTTCTGCAGCACATAGTCTCATTTCCTGTGTCGTGTCCCACAGAGGAGTTTTCCCGGGTCAGAGAGGAGGTGCCCCTGGAGCTGGTGGAAGCCCACGTGAAGAAGGTGCAGGAAGCAGCTCGAGCCTCTGGGAAGGTGGATCCCACCTACGGCCTGGAGAGCAGCTGCATCGCCGGCACCGGCCCCGACGAGCCCGAGAAGATGGGTGACTGCTGCAGCCCCTGCACTGCTGCAGCCCCTGCACTGCTGCAGCCCCTGCACTGCTGCAGCCCCTGCACTGCTGCAGCCCCTGCACTGCTGCAGCCCCTGCACTGCTGCAGCCCCTGCACTGCTGCAGCCCCTGCACTGCTGCAGCCCCTGCACTGCTGCAGCCCCTGCACTGCTGCAGCCCCTGCACTGCTGCAGCTGGGCTGCCTTGGGCCGTCTGCTGGGGCGTGATCAACCCTCAGCTCACCCCCAGCAGGAGATGGACGTTGTAGGGAGAAGGGGATTGTTCTGCTCACTGCAGGATTGGCTGGGACACTGAACCAGGGGATTTAGGACTCCCTAGAGTTTTGGGAGTTTGTTTTCCTGCTCTCACTACGTGGAAATGCTGTTGCTTGGGATGCACAGAGTGGATTATCAGAAATACCAGAGCAGGATATTCCATGAGTTGGGGTGTTGGAGGGTGCTGCCTTTGTGGTGTTAAAGCAAGCTGAGGGATTTGGGCAGTGGGTTTTATGGTGAACCTGGTACTCGGAGCGTGTTGCTCCGTGTGGAGACAGCAGGAGAGGAATTTCTGACAAAGCACTGGGCTGGCACAGGATAATCCAGTCCTGGCTCTGGTTGGGCTGGAATTCTGCTGGGCATTACCTGTGTGTGTTAACAAGCTCTGTTTTAATTTCTGTCGTGTTCAGCAAATATTCTGCTCTTATGTCTCTTCTCTGAAACCCTGGCTGGTGCAGATTGGTTCCTCATTGCCCTGGGGTGTCAAAGCAGCTCCCTGGGAAGTGAAGCCCTGTGTGCCCCTCTCTGTTGGCCCCTCGTGGCTCTCCCCAGCAGGAGGAGCAGACGCAGTTTACTCCATCCCCACAGCTTTCTCAGACTTTGCTCTCCTCACTTGGTTACTGATCTGCCATCTTGTCACTGTTATTTTCCTCTCGGCCCTCTTGGCTCCTGCTTTGTTCAGCTTATCACAAATGATTTTAGTGACTGGACATGAAAAGGCACGTCTGGCTTTGGGTGAAGCTGAGCAGGACGTGATGGAGCTTGACTGGGAGGCTGGATTTGGGATGTGCTCCTGCGCTGCATAGCTGACCTGCTGTCACCCCATCCAGGGACACGAGCAAGGTGCCAGATTGTGGGATGGCATCACTGGGGACTGTACTTGGTGCTCTTCAGTTATCAACTGCTGCCCATGGAGGGCTGCTATTTATAGCACTTAATGTCCATTGCAAAACTACCCAGTAAATTAGATTGTAAAATGCCATTTAAATCACCAAGATAGTTTTTAATTAGAAAAGAAGCAAACAAACCACTCAGCCCTTCTGTCACAAATCTCAGTTCTGTACTCAGTGGGACAGACTTGCCATGAGGCAGCTCAGTACTTGGGGATGGTGTGCATTGTGTGCTGGAAAGGGGAGAGAAACACCTGGAATATCTGCTGCTCCCTGCTCCTCAGAGCTGACAGGAGGCTGAAGCTCTGCTGGAAGGACAGGGCTTTGGGCTTTGTTTACAAGTCAGCTATGAACCAAATCTCCGTGGTACTCCATCTGGGGCTGAGTTTAATTTCAGCCTTGTTTTAAAATAAGGTCAGCTTAAGTCAAGCTTTTCTTCCAGTCTTTGTTGCCCTTTCCCACGTTCTCCTGGTGCAGGTGTCACTGTGGGTTGTTAAGGACTTCACAGGATCATTTCAGTTGGAAAAACCCTCCAAGGTCACGGAGTCCCAGCTGTGCCCAGTCCCTGCCTTGTGCCCATCCCAGAGCCCTGAGTGGCACTGCCAGGCCTTCCTGGGACACCTCCAGGGATGGGCACTCCAAACCTCCCTGGGCAGCCCCTTCCAGTATTTAATAACCATTTCCATGAAGGAATTCCTGCTGCTGTCCACCCTGAGCCTGCCCTGGCACATCCTGAGGCCGTTTCCTCTTGTCCTGAGCGTGTCTCCCTGTAACACATTTGCTGCTTTGGGTTTTCCCCATTGCCAGGTTACAGGTTGGCCCTTTTTGGGCCTTTCTCGGGGAGCATTTGGAAATGGGGCTCTGAGGTGGCTGTCAGTGGTGGCTGGGGGTCTCAGGGCAGATGCCACCCCACAGGCAGTTCTGAGTGGGCAGCGTGGGGAGCCCGGCCCGGTGCCGTTAATGCGATTTGTGCTGGGCTGTGACTAATGGAATAAATTAGGACAGGAGCAGATGGTTCTCCCTGGGGGAGCTGCTCAGCCCGAGTGAACTGGGTCACTCAGCAATCTGTGGTGCCTCCCACCCCCCAGAGCTGGGCACGGGGACCCCGAGTGGCCGTGGCAGAGACTGTCCCATGGGCTGTGGCCGTGCTCGGACACCGGGGGATTGCTCAGAGCAGCTGTGCTGGGGTGAGAGCATCTGCCTGGGCTTCCAGAGGGGAAGGAAAGTTCACTGGCTGTTACATTGCCACAGAGTCAAAGCATGCTGGGCTGCAAGGCACCTCAGGGATCACCCAGTGCCACCCCTGCCATGGGCAGGGACACCTCCCACTGTCCCAGGTGAGCCCCATCCAGCCTGGCCTTGGGCACTGCCAGGGATCCAGGGGCAGCCACAGCTGCTCTGGGAATTCCATCCCAGCTCCTCCCCACCCTCCCAGAGAACAATTCCTTCCCAATATCCCATCCAGCCCTGCCCTCTTTCTCTTCAGAGCCATTCCCTGTGTCTTGTCCCTCCATCCATTCTGTAATGGAATCACAGAATGCTGGTTTTATATTTAAATACAACTATGGAGAAATAAATGTATCTCCTTAAGGTTCCGTACTAGAATTAAAGTTCATTAGTTGTTATATTTCAAAAATAAAATTATATCAGAGCTCTGTAATAATTAAAACTGTTTAGTATCAGTGAATTATAGTCAATATGGAACGTGAAAAGGGAAAATGACTGGAACAGATTGGAGGAGCTTAAGTTAATACCCAAGAATCTCCTCTTCTAAGTCTTCATTGTTAGGTTTTCTAAAAGCTGGTGATAATTCCTTTTAAGTTGATAAAGTGAGGCTTCAGTTGAGTTACAAGGAGACTGGAGTGGTTCAGATGCTGTGGTGAACTCTGTCTCCTGCTTTCATAGAGTCATAGAAAGGTCTGAGTTGGAAGGACCCTAAAGTCCATCCAGTGCCACCTCATCCAGGGCAGGGACATCTCCCACTGTCCCAGGCTGCTCCCAGCCCCAGTGTCCAGCCTGGCCTTGGGCACTGCCAGGGATCCAGGGGCAGCCACAGCTGCTCTGGACAATCTGATCTAAGGTTTTAAAACAGTTCCCCACCATAAATATCAGGACCTTTCTGCCTCAGTGCAGCCTGTGGGACACAATCACTGGAGCTGCTCTGCAGCTGTGGCAGTGAAAATGGCCCGAGGGGGCAAAGAAGGATCCAGCTCCTCGGGCTGGGATCAAGCTCCAGAGAAGAGCAATATCCAGCACACCTGTGGTGGTTAATAATTTCTAGGAAGTCTTTGTTAATGTCTTTCCAGAGCTGGTTAATGACACTGATTTCTCCAGGCAGCCTCTGAAGAGGCTGTGTTGGAGTCACTTGAGCATTTCAGGTCTTACTCCAAGTATTTCCACAGGCACCAGTCCTGGGGGCTCAGACTGGGGCTGCTCTGTGCCAGTGAGTGAGGTTTGATTTCCTGTACCCTGCACCTGGAAACGGTGCCAGTGCAGGGTTAAATTTACCATTTTGTGGATGGGTTTAGTTCATTCCCAAACACACACACTAGAAAACCCCACACAAGGAGGGCACACACACACGGTTATTTCAGTCTTGTCTGGCAGGGAGATTCTCTCCTGCTCTCCAGGATGGGAACTCTGAGGTGATGGAAACATCCCTAAACCAGGAGAGCTCCCAGCTCTGGGTGTGTCCCGGTGCCTGGGGCTGGGGTGAGCCCATCAGTGCTCTCCTGCTGAATTCCTGTGGCTCACACAGAAGCTGCTGCAGCTTTTCCAGCTCCCCCAGCAGCTTTCCCAGCTCCCCGTGGAGCCCCCAGGCTGTGTGAGGCAGGAGCAGAGGCAGCTCTGGTGGCTCTGCAGCCCTGATTTATTGTGGGAAATGTAAATGGTGCTTTGGATAACAGCAGCATCATCATACCCAGAGCTGGGATATTTCCACAGCTATCGTGTATTTCCTCTCAGTTAAATATTAATATTCCAGCCTGGCTGTGACAGGTTGTGTGTTGCCTCAGTGAAAACAAAGGAGCCTGGGATGTCTGGAGGGCATCTTAAACTGTTTGCTGAGCTGAAGCTCAGGCAGGTGACTCTGCTTTTGTTTGCAGAGCTTTGTTTGTTCCTCTCTCAATAGTGGAGGTTCCGGATCTGCTGCTTCTGCATCTCTCTGGTAACGCAGGGAACTCTCAGCAGGGAGATGTTTCACAGGTTTCCTTGCTGACCCAAAGTCCATTCAAGGTCTCTGTGAAGTCACTGGGCTTGGGCAGAACTCAGCTCTAAGTTCATGTGTTAGAAAAAGGGGCTCAGTGTTCTTGGAGGTAATGTGAAAAACAGAACAAAATTCTGTAGAAACAGAATAGCTGCTGGTTCAGGTGGGAAGAGGGGCTTGGGGAAGTGATGATTCCTCATCTCCCAGTGGTTTTTCCCTCTTGAGAGATGTCCTGGGGCAGCTCACTGCCATCTGCCTCTTCCTGACCTAAGAAATATCCTCTCATTCAGGGAACCAGGGACAGGACAAGAAGGGAACAGCCTCAGGATATGCCAGGGCAGGCTCAGGTTTGGCATCAGGAGGAATTTCCCCGTGGAAAGGTTGTTAAATACTGGCAAGGAGCTGCCCAGGGAGGTTTGGAGTGCCCATCCCCAGAGGTATGTCAGGAATTCCTGGAGGTGGCACTGAGCTCTCTGGGCTGGGGATAGGGTGGACTCCATGGTCTCAGAGGTGCATTCCAGCTTTATTGGTTCTGGGATCCTGTGATCCTTGATTCCCACATCCTGCAAGGTGCAATTGCAAACCTGCTGAAGAGCGTTCAAGAGCAGTTTTGGTGCAGGGGAAGGGGATTTCAGGGGCTCTCTCCTGAAAGTCAGGGCTTCCCCCTTTGTCCCAGGGACACAGATCTCCAACTGATCAATTCCTCTGGGATGCATTTTCATTAAGCTCATTAGATCACACAGTACAGTTGTGTTTGTGTCTGTGCCAGGGGCTAGAGGCAGTTCTGTCATGGCTCTGCAGAAGGTCAGGAGTGTTTTGGGCTTTGTGTCATCCTTTCATTTTGAAATTAGGGATGAGGTTTTACCAGACTGTACAATTTTGAGGTAGTTCCTGAGGAATTCTTTGTGGGAAGGGTGTTAAATATTAGAAGGGTCTGCCCAGGGAGGTGGTGGAGTCCAGAGGTGTCCCAGGAATTCCTGGAGGTGGCACTCAGGGCTCTGGGATGGGAACAAGGTGGGGATCAGTCTCAGCTTGAACTCCGTGATCCTGAAGGTCTATTCCAACCATAGTGACTCTGGGATGCTTTGAGCAGCCTGTGATGTAGAACCAGATCCTGTTTCCACCCAGGCAATGCCCTTTCCCCCCAGACCAGCAGTGGATAATGGAATCTGTTGTCCCACCTTGGTGGCCCTGGGGGCTGCAGCCACGGCGCCGTCGCTGCGTGTCAGGGCTCTGCAGCTGATGCAGGAAAACACTTTTCAAACCCCATTGACTACGGCCTGTCTGGAGTTGTCAGCCTCATTTTAACCTGACATTTATTGCTGCAGCCAGAGCCAGAGAAGCGAGGTTAAATCAGGATGTTTGCAATAATCTTGGTGTCACACGTCCCTTCCTTTCGAGGGTGTCCCTGGGAATGGGGGGAGCACTTGGGTTTGGCTGGTGTCCATCGATGTGTCCTGACACAAGGGAGGGTCTGAGAGCACTTTGAGATGCTCTGTGTGCTTTTCCTTGAGAAAATCCTCTCTAGAGAGTGGATGGGAAGCAGTTTGTCTTTCTGGAGTGTCCTGTTTGTTTGGAACTCCTACCTGGCAGGAAGGGGCAGCCAGGGGGGTCAGGCTCTGCTCCCAGGGAACGGGGACAGGAGGAGAGGGAACAGCCTCAGGCTGGGCCAGGGCAGGCTCAGGGTGGACAGCAGCAGGAATTTCCCCATGGAAAGGGGGATCAGGCCTTGGCAGTGCCCAGGGAGGTTTGGAGTGCCCATCCCTGGAGGTGTCCCCTGGAGGTGGCACTGAGTGCTCTGGGCTGGGCACAGGGTGCACTCGATGGGCTGGGAGGGCTTTTCCAGCCTCAGTTATCCTGAGATCCTGTGGATTTCTCCACAGCAGCAGCAGCAGTCCCTCCACAGCTCCCAGGGCCATGCAGTGGTGTCCTGGGCAGAGCAGCTGTGGCTGCCCCTGCATCCCTGGCAGTGCCATGGCCAGGTTGGAGCAGCCTGGGACAGTGGGAGGTGTCCCTGCCCATGCAGGGGTGGGAATGGGATGGTCTTGATGATCCTCCCCACCCAAGAATGTAAATTTAGGTTTTTTTGTGCAGTATTTTTTTGGTTTTAGCTCCACCAACCTGGGCTCACTCAGAGTGTTCTGCACTTTGTCTCCCCTTTTTTTCTTGAAGGATTGAGTCCAGCTTTCTTTGTAAATCCTTTCCTGGGAGGAATGACACTTTCAAGCCCAGTTTGGAACTCTGCTTCTAGGCTTGAAAGAGCTGTCTGACAAAATCTAATCGAGATTTTCCCTGTGACATTATTGGGTCACTAAATCCTAACTCTGAGATAAAACCTGTGAGGAAGAACGTGCCCAGTCTCCCTAAATTGAATTATGGTGGCAGATAGTTTAGATAAGTGGGTTTATCATCTTAAAATAGGCCAAGAGGAAAGATATTAGCCTTCAGTCAGACATTTTAGTTGGTTTTTCTTATATATGAAAGGGACTTGTATAAAAAAATTTCTCTACAGAACTGTTGCTGTTCAAGGAGAACACTTCATACCTTGTTTTTCCTCAGTGTAGCAAACAGGAATTAGCAGGAAAATGAGGATTACTGAAAATGAACCCCCAGCACCAGCTGATGTCTTCAGAAGCTTAGAGATGGATCAGGGCTTGTCAGCAGCAGTTCTGCATCACCCCAGTCCAGGATCTAAATAAGCTCCTTTAATGCCTCTCTACATTAAATTGTGAAATCCTGGGCCAGGACCACGAGGTTCCTCCTGTCCCTCCTTGCAGAGCTGCGGATAAATTTGGATTCCTTGAACTTCTAAACAATCCCACGAAATATCAGGGATCCTAGGACTTTACCCAGGCACCTCCATGGTGTTTCCATGGCTGGTTGTTGCCCCCTGATCTCCAGGGCCAGCTGCTATTAGAGGAACATTTTAAATCAATGTTTTATAAAGCAAGAGATGAATTGCCAAGGGCTGTGTCTGGAGCACAGGGACACACTCCCAGCTACGAGGTGCACCCATCCAGCACCTGGGACAGTGACTCCTTAATAATTACCTGCATTATTTCTTCTGTCCTCATGTTGGTGTCACTTAGCAGCAGTTGGGCCCTGTCTGGTGTGGGTTAGGGCAGGAGGGAGAGGAGTGCCCCAGGCCAGGCTGGACAGGGCAGGGCTTGGAGCAGCCTGGCCTGGGCCAGTTCTGTTCACTGCTAGAGAGCAGCAGGTTAGAGTTAAGCCCGGACTGGAGAGCGACTGTGGGGGCAGCTCTGAAACCTTCCCTCTTTGTTTCTCAGATGGGGCTGAGGAAGAGAAGATGGAGACGGAGGCAGAGGGGCAGCCAGCAGAGAAGGTGAGTTTGGGTCTGCTGGCACTGCAGCCCTGAATTCACCAGTTTTGGGGTGACAGCTGTGACAGTCTGTGTCCCCACGGGGACAGTTTCCAGCCTCCACAGAGCTGCTGCTCAGTGATGGAGGCTGAGATGCTCAAGGAGAATGCTCCCCACAGGAATTCTGGGCTGGCTCTTGGACATGGATGTGTTTGTGTCTTCCTGATGCTGAGGGTGATTCACTCTGCCCATAAAGATCAGATATTTGGACACTTATTATCATTATCCTTCAACCTGTTGATAATGACAACAACACATTTGTGGCTTTTTTCACAACCTGTGTCCACAGAGCCTGCAGTGAGTGTTTCAGACATGAACTGGGGTTAAACTGGAATTCCAGGATAGCAGTTTACTTACTGCTAAATTATTCTGATATTTAAACTATTACTGTTTTATTTGTATTTATTAATACAATGTTGTTTAATATGTATTCTAATGAAATTAATATTTTAATTAAATATGTAGAATTAATATTTAAATTATTATTTATTTATTGTTTAATTCCTGCTACATTCCTGATACATAAATGGGGGCATTTTTTTCTGGAGTCTGCAGCAACAGGAGATAGTTGTTGTTGCCTTCTTCACCAGATGAGGAGTTCAGATTAATCTGGGGCTGGTCAGTGCAGCCTTGGGGTTTTTCCCCACTCCCTTTTCAGGCAGTTCTTCTGTCTCCCTGATAACCAGGGACATTTGGGAAGAGGTAAGTGGGGAAGACTCACTCAGGGCTTGGAAATCTGCATATTCCCAGACATTCCATGATTCTGTGATCCTAGTTCAGGAGTTTTTGTACCCCCAGAGTAACCCAGCTTGGCCTGGGTGGCTGGGCTTGCTCCAGTTTAACATTTACTTTTATTCACATTGTGGGTTTGTTTGTCAAATTTGGCTCAAGCAGCAGCCACCCTTGAAAATGCAACCTCTTCCATTGTGCTGATGAATTCATTTGAAGGCCATGAACAAATTAACTGTGAACATCTTCTCTCCCTGCCACTGTCCAACCAATGCCATCCCCTGCAGGTGGAGAGCAAAGCTGAGAGCGAGACTGAGGAAGGAGAGAAGGTTCCAGAAGGGGAAAACGAGAGGAACACGGAGAAGGAGCCAGAGAGCGAAGGGGCTGCGGAGCCCAAGACAGGTCAGGGCTGGGGACAGGCTGGGGACAGCCCCACACCCAGCTGGGAGGGCTCCGACCTCTTGAACCTCCCTGCAGAGCTCAGGCCCCATACCCCCCCTGAGCTTCCCAGCCCTGGGCATGGGGGAGGGAATTGCAGCCCCAAAGTGCCTCTGGGCCAGAGAAATGGGGGGGTTTGCCCATATTCCATGGATTTGGTCTTTTTGGATGCAGAGAAGGGGAGCTGCTGGAGGTGTTTAAGGCTGGACAGGGCTGGGAGCAGCCTGGGATAGTGGGAGGGGTCCCTGGAAGGGCTTTGAGGTCCCTCCAACCCAAACCCTTCTGGGTTTGTCTGTTCACTTCTCCCCTTGGATGTTAATATTTCAGTTCAGTTTCCCTGGGAAGTGATGCTGAGCCTGGATTTTGAGGAGTAACAACATCTACATAAAACCTTATTCTTTCTGCCATTTCCCCTGTGCCTCATAAAATCATGGAATGGTTTGGGTTGGAAGGGACTGTAAGGATCATCCAGTGCAGGGACACCTCCCACTATCCCAGGGTGCTCCGAGCCCCATCCAGCCTGGCTCTGGGCACTTCAGGGATAGGAATGGATATATTGCTTTTTTTCCTGCAATTTAGATTCAGGTTTTTAGCATGTGTAGAATAAGGAGCATTTGGATTTGATGGAGTTGATTTAGAAATGATGAGGGGGAGCTGATGGCAGGTGCTGAATTAAGAGGATGGGAATGAAAAGCATTTAAAGCTGCCCCATTTGTTAGATCAGATCCTCTCAAATTTGGGTTCCCCTGTCAGCATTTGGATGGGGAGCAGTGCTGGAGCTCAGGATGAGTTAATTAGTGCCTGACTAATTAATGTGGTGCCCTCCCATCCCGGGAAGGTGTGTAACTGCTGGGCTGGGAATGTCTTGCAGAGGAGAAGGAGGCAGAGGAGAACAAGGAGAACGTTGATGGCAGCAAGGACAAAGAGGCTGAGGCTGGCAAGAAGAAAGTGGAACATGAGATCTCAGAAGGAAACGTGGCCACAGCTGCAGCTGCTGCCTTGGCCTCTGCTGCCACCAAGGCCAAGGTTGGTGCTGTCCCAACACCCAGGGCTTGGCTTCCAGGGCCAGCAGAGCTGTGCCCGGGGTGATCCTTGGTCCCAGAGCTGTGCTGGTCACCCTCTGACCCCTAACACCTCACACAAGTGCTGCCCTGACTGCTCCTGCCTGGGCCCCTGAGGGTGATAATGAATGGTTTTAATTAAGAGCTCCGTGGGTGATTATGAACTGAATAAACATCCCTAAGGAACAGCCCCAAAATGTGATTTCTTGGCAAGGCTTTTGTGTGCTGAGGGGTCTGCCTGTGGTGCTGAGGGGCACAAACCATTCATGGCCTCTTGTGCTGCCCCAGGGCTCCACACAAACCCCTGGGCTCTGTGTGGAGCAGGCACAGAGGGATGTTCAGTCCTGGCACTGCAGCTTTCACAGACACCTTAATGATGTTGTGTTTTGTTCAGAGTTCTGTTCAAAGCACGTTGGTGTCTCCCCTAAACTCCTGTTTGTGTGTGGTCTCTAATGAGCTGTGTTGAATCAGCTTTTCTTTACCCTGTAATTACTAATTGCACGTTGTCTTGCCTTCCCTTCTTGCAGGAACCAAACTGCTTTCATTGCTTTTAGAGTATCTTTTTCAAAACTGTTTTCTCTTTACAAGTTTCTCTGAATTCAAGTTTTAATTTGGCTTTTTTAGTCTCTCTTGGATTCAGTGCCACATTCCAGGTCCACCTGCTTTATAGAAACCAAGAGCAAGGCATGGGTGGGGTTTATTCCTGATGGATTTCCCTGGATAGAATGTGTTGTGTGCTCTGTTCAGTTTTCCACTCTGATCTGTGACTTTCTGACTTTAGATGTTTTCCCCAGCTGCATCCCCCAGAGTGAGGATGGTGGGTGATGTCCTGTGCAGTCCCTCCTTTGGAACCCAGGAGCTGGAGGATATTTTAGTTCTTACCTTTCCAACCAGGCTGTAAAATCACCCATGGCAGACAGCTCCTTGTCCATTGAAATCCCAGATTGCAGGCAAAGCTGAGGTTCAGTATTTTGGTGAAGTGCAGAGTCCAGAGTGGCTCCCCTGTGCATCACTTTGAATCTGAGGGTGACTCTCAGTTCATCAGGCTCACAGATATCCTCAGCCAGGTTGCAGAGCCCTGTCCCTCTATGAGATGTGAGATTTCATGTGTTTTATGGAAGGCCACTTGCTTCACATGAAGATGAGCTGCTGCTCCCCTTGCTCTGGAGATAACGAGTTGGAGGGAGCAGGGGCCTGGCTGATGGCACTTTTCATTATGGCAATAATAATGTTCTGGAAGGGCTTCAGCTTTCCATTACAGGGAATAATGTATTGTAATTAGGAGGTTGACACTTCAGAGTAGAATTCAGGTTCAGCAGGGATTTCTCTTCCCACTCACTTAAAAATCCAGACAATATGAGAGCTTTGGGTGGTCTGTGTCTTGTCTGAGGGAGTAATTAAACTCTTCATCATAAACTCTAGGCCTGGTCATGTGAAAAGCTGTTTTCCTTAGGATTTTATATCAGAGGAATATTGCAGTTGGATTCTGAGTGAAGTAGAGGTTAAAGACAAATGATTGGAATGGGAGTTTTGTTTGTTTGGGGATTTTTTCCTTTTTTTTTTTTTTTTTAATTTTTGTTTTGAGATCAGTGGCTTCCAGAAATCGAATTGTGCTGTTTGAGAAATGGTGAATGTGAATTCTCTCAGGGTGAGACTCTGTATTTTATATAGCCCAACAATTTAAATGTGTTTTTACAGGTTCTGGTTTCTGAACAAACAGCATTAGAATTTAAGTACCTTCTGCTCATTTTCCTCTCAATGGTCTCCCAATGGGAGCTGGTTTTTCCTTTCTGTGCTAAAGATTCCCTGATTGATCCTGGCCTGCTCTGCTCCAGCTGGGACTGAGCTGCAGAACTTCTGCCCTTGATCCATCACTGCCCCTTCCCAGAACACTGTCCTGGTCCCAGTTTGACCTCCTGCCAGACCATGATCTCCTGACCTCCCTGAGCTCCTGTTCGGAGGTGGCTGCGGTTGAAGGGATCATTCCTAGAAGCTGCTGCTCACAGTGATCCCACAGGGCTCCAGGAGAGCTGGAGAGGGACTTGGGACATGGGGTGGAGGGACAGGACACAGGGAATGGCTCCCACTGCCAGGTTAGACAGGATATTGGGAAGGAATGGTTCTCTGGGAGGGTGGGGAGGGGCTGGGATGGAATTCCCAGAGCAGCTGTGGCTGCCCCTGGATCCCTGGCAGTGCCCAAGGCCAGGCTGGACACTTGGAGCAGCTTGGGACAGTGGGAGGTGTCCCTGCCCATGGCAGGGGGGCACTGGATGGGCTTTAAGGTCCCTCCCAAGCCAACCCATTCATGCATTCCATGATTCTTTTTTACTGAATCATTTAGGTTGGAAAAGCCCTTTAGGGTCACTCGCTCACTCATGACTCGAGGCTGGTGCAGTGCTGGGTTTATCAGGCATTTCAAATTGCCACTGGATTTGTGTTCCTGATTTTCCTCAGCTGCAGCTGTAGGGATTTGTCCTTTGCCCACAGAAAGCCCTGGGTAATGCCAGGCTGAGGAACAGCCTCTTTGAGTGTCTCTGGGAAAAACTTCAGGGATAATTTCCTTTCCAGGGTGTATTTTGAGACCTGTCCTTTACCTAATCGTGTGCTTTGATTAGATGTTCATCCCATTTCATTATTAAAATTGCACATGTGAAACAAGAGTGAAATGTTTGGTAGAAGACTCTGTATCACCAGGTGATGTCCTCACCCTGAATTTTCATACAAATGAGTTTATTTTACTAAACAGTGTTATTTGACATGAAACTTCCTGTTCCGTCAGCTTTGTTTCATTATTTTGTGTGCAGCACTTTGGTCACTTTTGGAACAGCTGCTGGAATTTCATGGAGATGTGGTGTTGGATGAGCTTGGGGTCACTCTGGTTCTCTCAGACCTCATTTGAAATTCACTTTGGAGAGTCAGGAGTGCATTTACCCACATTTACTGCTGGTGGGTCGGGGAGGTGAATGCTCTGAAATGGCACAGTATCACTGAGGTTTGAGACATTCTGATTATATTCAGGGTTCCAGGGAGGTTTCCAATGCTGCTTTCCTCCAGCTTGGTGTTTGTCCCAGTTCTGAGCCAGTTTGGGGCCCAGCTCCCTCAGCAGGGGTCTGTTTGCGGCTGGAGCTGGGTGAGCTCCAGCTTTTCCTTCTTTCCTTCCCTCAGCCCTCACCTTTCCCTCCTCCCCCAGCCCTTGGATGTGTCAGGAAGGTTTGGGCACCCTGGGCACATCTGTGCCACATCTGTGCCATCCTGCAGAGCCCCCAGGTATGCAGGGCACGACGGGTGCATTCTCAGGGGGTTCTCACACTGAGCAGCAGATTTTTAACAAAAACAGGGAGAGGCATCGTGACCACACTTGTCACACTCTGAGGGTGTGAAACACTTCCACGGCTGTCTCATGTATCAAATATATACACACAGATCTCTGGTGTTATTTATGTGTCTGTATAAATGGGATGAAGTTAATCCTTATAAAGAATCAATTTGCCTTCTGCTTGAGAAAAATCTGTTTTAATGGCGAAGACGTGGCAGTGCCATCTCCCTGCTTAGGGGTCATTCCGGGTCACAGCCTCCTGTGTGTCCTGCTGGGAGCTTTTTGGGTGACCCTCAGCTGACTCCACTGAACAGAGCCTTCTCCCTCATTTGCATTCCCACTGGAAGTGCTGGGAAGGCTCCAAGGCAGGGCTCTGAGCATCCTCCACACCTCTTGCATGAAACCTTCACACTTATTTATTTGATTAAAGCCTTAATAATCCTCCAAGGGCCTCTGCTTCCCAGCATAAGGTTGATCATCTCATTCCCTGTTTTCTGTCCAGAAGTGGAATAGGATGGCTGAAGCTGGAGGATTCCCTCTCTCCAAGCCCCTTACTGTGCCCCGTGTCACACAACAGCCCCTGTGTTTCATCCCCAGCACCTGGCAGCTGTGGAGGAGAGGAAGATCAAGTCCCTGGTGGCCCTTCTGGTGGAGACTCAGATGAAGAAGCTGGAGATAAAACTTCGCCACTTTGAGGAGCTGGAAACCATCATGGACCGGGAGAAGGAGGCAGTAAGTGGGAATTTGGGATTAAATCTCTCACTGCAAGGGTCTGTGTGCCAACAGCTGGGAAACCAGCAGCTCCTCTCCTTTACCTTCAGCTGGAAGCCATCATTCCTTCCCACAGTGGCATTTGAGCCCTTTCCTCCTCCAGCCAGTGTTTCTGTATTCCATAAGCAGCACACTGGGAGTATCCTGGATTTGCTTGCTCATCCTTACTCCAAGCAGGAATGTGGAATTGAGCCTTTATGTGGCCTTTCCCATGGATTGGATCTGACCTAAGAGCAGCTTTTCCCTGGAAAGCCTGAAAGGGGTGGAGCCCTTCCTTCCCCAGGGAAGGGAGCCTGCCCTGCCTGCCTTTTCCCCTGACCCTGGTGAAGAGTGGGTTCCAAGGAGGTGGTTCAGGTTTTGGGGGGCACTCTGAGCAGCTCTTGGGAAAGCCCTGGAAGTGGGATGTGGAGGAGGAAGGGGAATGCTCAGGGGTGACAGCTGGGTTTGCCTGAGCTGGGAAGGGAGCAGCAGCTTCAGGAGAGGGGAAGGGAGGAGGGAGGTCAGGATCTGGAGAGGAGCTGCCTGGATTACTCAGGAGTTACAAGGAGTTGTGTCATGTGTA
This sequence comes from Thryothorus ludovicianus, assembly GCA_013397245.1. Lineage (NCBI taxonomy): Eukaryota > Metazoa > Chordata > Aves > Passeriformes > Certhiidae > Thryothorus > Thryothorus ludovicianus. Next base: position 27,897 of record VZTB01014871.1, on the reverse strand, counting down.
GTGCCAGAGGCTTTGGAGAAGTGCTTCCTCTCCAGATGAAAGGAAAGATGACTCAAAATTTCATTTATATCAGAATGGCCAGTTTTTAATTTCTTTTTTCTGTTGTGTAGCTGCCTCATTGTTGTGAGTAGACAGTTACTGTGGGTGGGTTGAAGATTCAACCTGGATTATGTTGATTCATAATTCCAGTGATTTCCACATTTGCCCTTCTGTGTGAATTGAATGGAATTACAGCCCCAGCTGGCATTAATGGAATCCTGTGTCAGGCTGGAAAAGGCATCAGGCCCAGCTCCTGCTCCTCACAGCACCTAAAACTAAACCATGGCACCAAGAGCATCATGCAGGCATTCCCTGAGCTCTGCCAGGCCCGGTGCTGTGGCCACATCCCTGGGGAGCCCGGCCACCCTCTCCATGGAGAACCTCTTTTCCAGCCCAGAGGTCCCCCTAATCACACTGATGGAGTTTGACAAGATGTGGACTTCTCTTGGAGCAGAATGTCAGCAGGAATTTCTGGATTGCTCCACATCCTCCACCCTTCCAGTCTGTGTTTGATTGGCAGCTCAGGAAATGGACCCAACTCTTTTGGAAAGGTTCCCTGCAGATTCTTTCTTTGGGGGATATATTCCATTAGTGACAGGGAGGGTTTTTTTCTCTCTTTTGAGGCATATGACATTTCCCTTTTTAAAAATGTGCATACAGATTTTCCCCTTGGCTTCCTGGTGGTTAAATTCGGTCTTTTCACCTGTCATTGTGGATATTTAGTGGAATAATTAAAGCAGAAAAACCTCCTTGCTGCCATTGCACGCTGTGCCTGCCGTTCCTGCTGCCCTGGCTTTCCTTGCAGGGAAGGAGCAGGGGTTGGGAGTGTTGACAGGAGTCAGTGCTGCAGACTGCAGGGTGTTACATTCCAGGCAAAACACATTTATTTGTGTTTGAGTGATGCCAGTGCTGAGTGTGGGAAACCAGGGGCCTGTTGGTGCAGCTTTGCTGACCCAGAATTTCTAATGGCCCCTGAAGCTTTGCTGGTTCTGTTCAGGGAGGAATCCCTGAATTCCTGAGGTTGGAAAAGCCCTCCCAGACCATGGAGTGTCAGCTGTGCCAAATCCCCACCTTGTCCCCAGCCCAGAGCTCTGAGTGCCACCCCCAGGGATGGGCCCTCCAAACCTCCCTGGGCAGCCCCTGACCCCCCTTTCCATGGAGGAATTCCTGCTGAAGGGAAGTCCTGTGCTGGAGATGAAGCTGTAGCACACAGATTTGTTGTATGAGTGAACATTTAAGTGCTTGTATTGCCTCTCCTGGTGCAGCACTTCTCCAACAGCACAGAAAGGGGTGATGGATATTGGGGAATTGTCAGAACCACCTCCCTGGATTCCAGCTGGTTTCCAGAGTGGGCTTTCTCTGCAGGAGAGGGTCCAGCAGAGGCCCCAGAGATGTTCAGGGCTCTGGAGCAGCTCTGATGAGCTGGGCCTGCTCAGTCTGGAGAAGGGCAGGCTCAGAGGGATCCATCAGTGCACACCAATCTCCCCAGGGCTCTCTGAGGATGCTGCCAGGCTCTGCTCAGCGCTGCCAGTGCCAGGACAAGGAGCAGTGGGCACAAACCAAAGCACAACAAGCTCAGCTCAGCAGGAGGAAGAGCCTCTCTCCATGGAGGGGCAGAGCCCTGGCACTGGGGGGCCTGGAGTGTCCCTCAGGAGACATCCCAAACCCCCTGGACACAGCCCTGTGTCACCTGCTGCAGGTGACCCTGCCTGGGTGATCTCCAGCCCCTCCCATCCCGGGCATTCTGAGGTTCTGTGGCAGGAGCTGACCTTAGTGAAGGTTTTCAGCCTTGCTGCTGCCTCATTCCAGCTGCAGGAATAACTGAGCTTGGAGAGCAGCCTCGGGGTACTGATGGGCTCCCCTCTGGAAAAGGTGTTAGTGGGAGAAGTTGTTTTAATGCCAGCCTGGGGGTACAGCCAGGGGTTGTGTCTGAGGTGAGGACAGAGCCTGCTACAGAACCAGGGCTTTGGGCTCTGTGCTAGAGCCCAAGCTTAAACTTGGCTCAGCTTTAGCACCAGCTCATGTTATAACTTAAATTTTAGTGTCTTTTTTCCTCTGTCCAACTGTCTTTCCTCATCCCAAGCACAGGGATTGTGTAGAAGGGAAGTTTTCCCTGGTTTTCCTTCTCCTGTGTGAATTTTCAGGCACTGGCTGTTGTTTGGGCATCCTTGTAAAGACTCTTCTAAACTCTAACAGGATAGGATACCACGAAGAGAGCAAAGCAGGGTCACAAAGGAATAAAAAAAGTGTTGCCTGAGCCTTTGTTTGGGGTCATTTGCAGGAATTCCTCTCCCAGCTGTCTGCCACCTCGGGAATGTTTCCCCACACGCCCCATTTCCCCGTGGGGTGGATTTATGGGGCGCTTCCCTCCGCGTCTTCGAGTGTCCCGGGAGAAAGGAGCCAGGGCAGCGTGAATGATGCCATTGTGGGGCTGCAGCGGCCGCTCCACCCCGGCCAGGATCATGTTTAATTCATGAGCTCGGCCCATCTGGGGCCGCTGAATGCCGCCTCTGTGGAGCTGCCTCCCTGCTCCCCATCCCTGCCTTGTCAGCAGCCAGGCTGCCAGCGCCGGCTACTGAGGGAGCTTTGGGATTTTTGGAGAGCTCGTGCTAGGTGAGAGTCTCCTTGGCAACCTGCTTTTCAGCTGGATTGTGGAGTCTACCTTAAAACACTCGTTCAATATTTGCAAACGAGTCACGCAAGCCCCAGGTCCGGTTGTCCACGAGTAATAATGTGGGAATGTGTCAATATTCCTTAAATAAGTCAAATATCACTTCCTTCAGCAGAACACTGGCCCATCATACAGATGCTCAGAGGCAGGAAATGCTTTCTGAAGCTTTTTTGTCTTTTCATGGAATCTCAGGCTGGTTTGGGTTGGAAGGATCTTCTGGATTGTCCAGTTCCACCCAGGGCAGGGGCACCTTCCCCAGACCAGGCTGCTCAGGTCTCGCTCTCTGCATGACTTCATAATTAATCAAAGTAGCCTATTTGATGTTAATTGGCCTAAATGACATGAGGTTTTTTACACAGAGCTCTTAACAGTGGATCACTGGTGTCTGGCTGCTGTGGCATCCAATTCCTGCACTCAGAGGGTGGGGAAGGATCCTGCCTGTGATCCCTGAGCTCCTGCAGCTGCACACACCTTCTGCTTCAGGCTTACCTGGAAAATCCCCTGAGATTCCTGTTCTCCCTCCTTCCAACACGCAGAAGATGGAGACAGAGACCCCTGGTTCCTTCCAGAGCTGTGTTAGGGCTGAGTTCTCAGTGCAGGGCTCAGGGAGTTGTGTTGCTGAGAGTTTTTAGGACAGGCCAAGGTGAGTTCATGTGCTCCTGCTAGAGGAAGCTCCGGAGCCTTTCCCAGAAGCTGCTGCAGACATCCACAGGACAGCAGTTCAGTTTGGGCTTGGTGGGGCTGGCATGAGAGGCTTCTTCCAGCATGGCAGGAAGGTGTTTGAAATGCATCACTGCTAACTCTCCTCTGCCTTCTGTCCCGTTCTGGCACAGCTGGAGCAGCAGAGGCAGCAGCTGCTGACCGAGAGGCAGAACTTCCACATGGAGCAGCTCAAGTACGCCGAGCTGAGGGCTCGCCAGCAAATGGAGCAGCAGCACAGCCAGAACCCCCAGCAGCCCCACCAGCACCCCAGCGGGCCTGGCATGAACCCCCTGGGGGCACCAGCACACCCAGGGCTGCTGCCCCACCAGCAGCCCCCTCCCTACCCCATGATGCACCACCAGATGCCACCTCCTCACCCACCTCAGCCAGGTAAGAGCCAGGAGCAGGGAATTCCTACCCCGAGTCCCTGAGGAGCTGCCAGGGGAGGCTGCCCTAGGGGCAGTGGGTGGTCTGGGTTACTGGTTTGTAATGGTGCCACTGTCAGACACAGTTTGCTGGAAAGATGAGCTTTGCTTGTTCTGCAGCTTCATTATGGAGCTTTCACCCCTCTTCCAGATGTGTGGGGAGGAGGAGGTGTCTTATGGAGAGTGGGAAGCCCAGAAGTCAGGAAGGAGGGAGGGCCAGGCTCCCCCCAGCAGTGCCAGGGTGGGAGGCAGTGGGCACCAACAGGAGAAATTCCTTCCAGACACAGGAAAACACTTCTTTCCCTGGGAGGCTCATCACCCCAGAGAAGATTGTCCCACAGGGCTAGGAGTCCCCTGCCTGGGACAGTCAAGCTCTAAAGTAAAATATGAGGCTGTCCCAAGCACTTCCAGATGTTTTTAGGTTGCCTGTATTTCCTTAGGCTTGTTTTACTCTTGGTAATCTGAATGAATGCTCCTTCAAAAACAGCCACTCCTCAAATTCTCCAGGTCATGGCCCACCAATCCATCAGAAATTAAGGGAGAGTTCTGGGACAAGCAGCAGAGGCAGGAAGGTCCTTAAGGAACTTCCTTTGGCAGGACTGTGAGAGCTTCCTGTGTCCTGCCTGGGTGTGTTTGATGCCAGGGGAGGGTCACAGGGCTGTGTTGGCCAGAGGGGCACCTGGAATACTCCAGTCCAGCCTGTCCTGCTGGCAGAGGTTTTGTCCTGCTGAGGGTTGGGTATCTGCAAAGGTGGGTACTCCAGATTCCAGAGGGTGGGGTGATCAGGTGATGATGTGAATTGGCAGCTTTTGCTTGCTAAAAGTTGTTGAAATGGTAGTTTAAAATCATGTAATGTTGTCTGGCACTTGGAAACCTTGCTGTGGGGCCAGCCAAGGAGGAGCTTGACCAAGACCTGATCAGTTATTATCCAAAAATATTTAGAAAGACTTTTCATAGGCAGAAGTTGGAAAGTTTGGGTGTCATAATCCAAATAGAACATGGCAACAAGAAGCTGCAGGAACTTGAGTTTTCCTCTGGAGACAAAAAGTGTTTGGTTTGGGAAGGAGCAGAAGGGCACAGGAAAAAGCAGGATTTGCAGGTGACCAGGAAGATGGGAAGTATCTAATCCAACTGGATGTGCAGAGTAATCAAAGTGGGTTCCCTCAGCAGGTGCAGAGGACTGGTGACTGGGCAGGAAGGGAAGAGTTGTCTGGGGAGGCTCAGGCACTCTCTGGTTTTAAGGCTCAGGGAATTCCTGGGTTTATTGTGGACGAAAATCCCTGGGACTGTTTGGGAGCTGATTTGGTTTTTGCTGGAATTGGATTGGGAGTGTGCTAAAACATGGTCTAATTTTAGACTGAGATTTAACATCCTGGCTCAGTGGGTCTGTTGTGGGGTGTGCACAGCTCAGGGCTGCTCATGAATTACCTGGAAAGGGAAAACTGGCAAATGAGAACAGAGGAAAGGAGGGAATCCTGGCACATCCATACACAGCTCTCCCTTCCACTCTGCTGTGGACACTGGGAGTGGGACAGGATGAAAGCATTGTTGTATTTATTCTCTGGGGGCTGATAACTCCTGGCTGCTGCTGGGCTGCCATCCTTGGCTCACACAGCCCTGTGTTACTGCAGCCCCTCAGAGCCACCCAGGCTCTGCATCCCCGCAGCAGGGGCAGGGAATGTGCTCTGGTAATTAGTCACAACATCTCTCTTTCAGGTTTGATTAAAGCTGGTCGATAGATTGGCTTTTCCAGCAGCACCTCCCCTGTCTGAGGGCAGCACAGCCCTGGCTGGGGCTCAGCACTCCTGGCTCCCATGGCAGCACCTGGAGCTGTCTCATTCCATGTGCCCCAGGACCAGGATCTGCCCTCAGCTCCTCTGGCAGTTCTCTGGTTTGATGCTTTTGTGAAGGGAAGAACTCGAGGCCAGCCCAAAGATTGGAGCAAACCCCTCTGTGTCTCCAGCCACAGCCCAGCTGATCTTGCCTAGAAAGCAGAGCTCTCATTTCCTTGAGTTCCTCAGAGGAAGGTTGTTAGGAATGCCTGGGAAGCCCACGGGTGCCAAAGCTCTTTGTCTGCATAGTAGAGTTATTCTAGCTTGAGAGCATGGAGAGAAAATGGCAAACTGGTGAACTTCAGCTTTCTGACCCCACACCTGTGAGTTCCCTCCATGGATCTGCCCCCGATCTTGGTGGAGATCCCAAAACTTGGTGAGTGTGAGGTGATCATGGAGCCCTGGAATGGTTTGGGGTGGACCTTGAAAATCACCCAGTGCCAACCCTTGGCAGGGACAGGGACACCTTCACTATCCCAGGTTGGTCCAAGCCCTGTCCAGCCTGGCCTTGGACACTGCCAGGGGTGGGGACAAGAAAGCCCAAACCCCTGAGAGTGATCCAGCAGCACCATGGAGCAGCTGGGCTGGGAATACCCACACAGCTCCTGCTCAGCTGGCCAGTTTCCACTCCACACCTCACCTGGGTGCTCCCTGGTGGCTTCAGACAGGTCCTGACCTCGATGGCAGCTGGAGGTGCCCCCGAGGGCTCAGCAGAGCGTGAACAGAACACAGCAGCCCTGGCGTGACTGACGAGAGCTGAAGGCATGGTGGGAGGCAAAGGGAGGAAAGGATCTGAGCTGGCATTTGGAGAGGGGAGAGAGGAGGAGAAATTCCTGCTCACGGCTTGTCTGGGCTCAGCAGTAAAGTCAAGCTCTTACCTAAAAGTTAAAAGTGAGGCTTTTCCCAGAAATGGTTCTAGCTCAGATACCAGTCTGGATAATGTCAGTCTGGATAATGTCAGTCCATCTCCACTGGAGAGTTGTGCTGGACCCATCTGGAGAACATCTCCAGCCAAGAGTCACCCACTTCTCCTTGGCATGGCCATGTCTGCCTCTGCTGGACCATAGAATTCATTTTCCCTGGGCTTATTTTGTTCTCCTCTTTGCCCTGGAATGAAAGCTTTTAAAATAGGAAAACAAAGTTGGGTTCCAACTTCACTCTGAAAAGCTGCACCTTGTCATTGTAATAGGAAGTAAAATTCCCAGTTTCTTCCCTTGGTGCCACTTTTGGCCCTTCATTGAATTCTCTTCAAGCTCTGGGCTGGTGATCAGTGGGGTGAGAACTCCTGGATCTGGTGATACCCATGGTGTGGAATACAAGAAACTTCTGAAAATTGTTGGAGGGAGAGAGGTACCTGGGAATGAGGAGCTGTCATTATTAATTCTTCCTTCAGGTGGCATTTTCACCTGGTAAATAATTTCTGACCTAAGGCAGAAATGGAATGAGGAGGGCAGGATACACTTCCCACCACAGTTGGATGAGCAACTTCAATAACCTTTTCCCTGATATATTTTACCTCATTTTCTGTCAGTGGTTGAAATACTCAAAAAAGGATTTTGTCAGGAATTTTGAGCTTGGGTTTTTTCAGCTGCTGAGCATTTCATCATTTGTGGGTTTCCATTAAACTACTGGATGCTGTTTGCTTCCTTATTGGGCTGGTGTTTATTCCAGGGAGTTTTTTGGGTACAGAAAAGGATTTTGAGTTCCCTTGCTTTAGGTAAATATTCCCTAGCAGCTGTCAGTGCTTCCTATTTCTCCATCAGATGTGCAGAGCTTGCTGGGGAGGTGCAGAGAGCAGTGGGATGAAAGGAAATCCAAGTCAGGGGGTGGTGGATGGGGTTGGAGCTGATCCATGTGTTGTAACCAGGGTGTAATTTGGGATTGGAGCTGTGAGCGTGGTCACACAGAGCATTGGTACCACGCTGGGCTCTCTCTGCTGCACTTTGGGCTGTTTGAAAACCTGCCCCAGGCAAGAGGTGTTTGGGGCTGGAAAAGGAGTAGATATTTGATACATTACAAAATTCCTAGAATCAAACAGTGACTCAAAGTGACCCCAGGACAGCTGTGAGTGACCAGCACTGTGCTGCCCTCCCCTCCGAGGGCTGAGCTGTTCCCTGGGATGTTTGGGGCAGGATCCTTCCCTCTGGGAGGGAACAGCAGCAGCTTCCCCAGGGATACTCCCAGGGGATCCTACGTGTGTCCCGGGAGGCACAGAATGGTGACCTTGGAATGGTGACTCCAGATTGGTGACCCCAGGTTGGTGACCCCTAGAATGGTGACCCTGGAATTCTGACCCCAGAATGGTGACCCTGGGATGGGGACCCCCAGGATGCTGACCCCTGGAATGGGGACCCCAGGCACAGCTCTGGCCCTGGGGGTGTCAAGCAGGGGCACTGGGAGGGAGGGAGAGGCAGAAATGCTGGAGGCCAGCGAAGTGGAAATTCTGCCTCTCCTCCCCCAGACACGAGGCTAAATGAGTTACTGTGGTTAATTATTCACAGTGCTTGGCTGGGGGGGCATGGGAGGGAGGAGGGAAGGATGGATTTGCTGTTGGAATCTCATATGGAATGAGATGAGCTTTAGGGTCCCTTCCAACCCGAACCATTGCAGGGTTCCCAGAGGCTGTGAAAGCCGTTCCCAGTGGCAAGGAGCACACCTTGGCAGGCCAGCAGGCATTCCCTGGAGCTGTTCCCTGCCTGTTCCAGCAGCAGCAGAGCAGGGTGGCAGCCAGGCTCATCCCCGTGGCTCTGCTCTGTGCTCCTGCATGCAGCTCTGGCCGTGTCCACAGGTTTTCCCTGCTCTGCCTGCCCAGGGAGAGGTGCTGGAGGATTTGGATCCGCTCCAAGCCTCGTGCATCAAAACAAAACCCCTCTGGCTGCTTATCAGCCCAGTGCTCCTCAAGTGCTGATTTAATAGAGGGAGAGGCTTTTTAATGGAGATAAACACCTCGGAGAGCCTCTAAAGGCACTTCCTCCCCGGATTCTCTGGAATGTGGAGCTGCACTGGCAGCAGGGGAGCTGAACCTGCCCAGCCCCTCCGTGTGAGGGGTTTGCAGTCAGTTCAGTCTCGTTGTGTTGAACCTTTGGGCTGGATCTCTTCCTGCAGCTGCTGCTCCTAAGCTCTTCCCCCCTATGTAGGTCACACTTCCACATTTTCTGCTTGAGCCGCTGTCTTGGAGCGCTTTCTCTTGGAAAAGAAAAACATCTCTGTAGAAGCAGGGCTGTGGTTTTGCCGTGGTGGCAGCAGTGACTTCCCCCTGGTTAATCCCACTCAGGATGGGTTCAGTGCTTGGGTGCTCTCAGCTTTTAGAGCTGGGGTGGGATGGGCTTGTTCCTCTGCCAGCTCCCTCAGGTAATTTTGAGATAAAAATGTTGCATCCCGTGTCAGGAAGGGCAGTAATGGGGGGCCAAACCCCCACACAGAGGAGCTTCTCAGCTTATGGACAGCTTCAGCAAACCAGCAGCACCACTTGGTTTTAAACCCCCAGGGTTTAACAGGGAAAAAAGCTCAGGACAACAATGGCCCAGGAAGGAGGGAGCTTCCCAGGGAGCACTGCTGGGAGGTTTGGGGTTGATTTGGGTTGGAAGAGACCTTAAGGATCACCCAGTGCCACCCCTGCCATGGCAAGGACACCTCCCACTGTCCCCAGGGTGCTCCAATCCCTGTCCAGCCTGGCCTAGGGCACTGCCAGGGATGGGGCAGGCTTTGCATTTATGAAGAAAAGACACTTTATAAAGTAGATTTACTTTCTGTGTAGTGGTGATTTTAGCTCCGCTGGGGTTGATTTGCATATAAAACATCCTTGAATCTTCACGTCCCTGTGGGTTTGACAGCCTCTTCCTGAAGGAATTCTTGCCCAGTGCTGGAGTTTCACGTGAAGCCACTCAGTGTGTAGTGAAGACTGATTCAGCTTCAGGTGTTTCAGAAGAGGGATTTTAATATTAATCACTTCGTTAGAGAGAGAGAATCTTGTAGGCCTGTGGTGTTCAGGGGTGGCCAAATTATTGAGGCTCCTGTCAGGTGGCAGCTCCCAGGCTGGGAATTTCTCAGTTTCCACCTTTCCTGGGCCTCTCAAACACAGCTGTATTGTTCCAGTTTTTATATTTTTATTCCCTGATCAGCCTTAATTTTGCCAGTGAATGAAATTCCTTGTAGCTGTGAATATCTTCTCTGTCTGCTACAAAGCCTCTGAGTCTTTGGGAGGTTGGAAGTGGATGATGTTTCCCAGTATCCCATTCCTCTGGCAGTGGAAGCCATTCCCTGTGTCCTGTTCCTCCATCCCTTGTCCCCAGTCCCTCTCCAGCTCTCCTGGAGCCCCTTTGGCTCTTAGGCCCTTCCCCCTTGCCTGGGGTTATGGGGAAGGAGCCATTTCCATCCCTGTCTCATTGAAATACTGTCCCTCCATGGAAGTGTGTTGAAGGAAATGGAATTGGGTTATGCCAAACCATCCCTCAAATGAGGTTTTAAAGCATCAACCCCAGGCTGGAGGTGCCAAAGCTGGAGCAGGGAGGTCTCCCATGGAGCTGGTTTGTCAGGAAGAGCCTTGGAATCCTCCCTCACAGCAAGGCAGGGAATCAGAGCAGGAATTCCTGTGCAGCCCAGTTTTAACCGTGTGATTCCAGTTCTCCCAGGAAATTTATCCTTGGAGCTTCATGGCTGCTGCTTCCCACCATGGGCTCTCCCTCTGATGCCTGGTTACTCCACTTGCTTCCCATGGGATTGGATTCCAGGGGATGCCCTTCCTGCTGTGGTTTCAGTGCCAGTGCTGGGGTTCACTGTGTTGTCTCCCACCTTTCCCTGTGAAGAGATTCCAGGAGCCCCGTGGCCCTTCCTGGGGCTGTGCTGGGGGCCCAGAGGAGTTTCCTGGAGCGTGGAGCACGCACGGAGCCGCCTCTGGCGCAAAGCTCTGCCTATGCTGGGGGCACGGCCCCGCTGTGCTCCCTCCCTGCTGCCTCCAAGGCCTCACTCCGCTGTCTCTCCCTCCCCTGCAGGTCAGATGCCAGGGCCGGGCTCCCTGATGCCCGGGCAGCCCCTGCCAGGCCGGATGATGGGCGCCAGCATCCACCCCGGGGGCGCGGCCGCCCCGCCCGGCATGGCGCCCATGCCCGGGAACCTCCTCGGGCCCCGCGTGCCCCTGGCAGCTCCCAACGGAATGTGTAAGTGCACCCCCTCCCTGGGCTAGGCCTGGGGGTCCCCTGCCCCCAGAGCTCCGTGCTTCCTGCAGGGATGGCAGGGTCTGTGCCCGCTGCCAGCCCGAGAACGTGCTGGAAGCTTTAAGTGCTCCTCAGCCCTCTGGGCATCCCAGCACATTCCATTGTCCTTTATTTTATTTATAACTTCCCTTGTTTTATTTATAATGATACAGAGGCTTGGTGGTGATGATCAAAAGCCTCTCCTGACTTAGTGGAGGGTCAGGAATTAACTCTAATTCCTTGGAGGTCAGAGTAGGATCCAGTTCAGTAATTCCTTACTGAAAGCTTGGCACCCTGGAATTGGAGCGAGGAAGTCCTGATTAGGAAGAAGGAGAAGATAAACCATGTAAGGAACATTCCCAGTATGAAATCTGCACCTCTAAAAATGAAGTTGATTTATGGCAGCCAAAAAAGCAGCTGGATCAGGAGCCACGGTGTGGGAGTTGCTTGAATGAGTGTGAGAGTGTGGCCAAGCCCAGAAGGCAGAAGACAAGCTGGCACAGGGAGGAATGACTGAGGAGTTCTCCATCAGGAATTCCTCAATAAATTTGCCATTATTAATTGCAGCCTGGCCCAGCTGCTGCTCAGGAATCTTCACCCCCAGAATGCTCGGTGTGGTTCCCACCGGACGAGCAGGAATTGTCATCACTTGTAGCACCTCTCCCAGAAAATAATTGGGAAAAGCCCTTTTGATTTTGGCTTCAGCAGCAGGAGCTGCTGTGAGCTCTGACTCACGGGCGTTCCCAGCCCCAGCGGGAGAACTCTGCCTGTGCTATTTCTGTTTGGGCATTGCTCCTGCTCCTCTGCTCCCCCAGCTTTACTTAGTTTTCCACCCTTTTTCCTGAGCCTTTACCACTGGGAATGTCTCGTGTCAGGTTGTATTCCTGTTTGCTCCCTTTCCTTCTCTTAATTTCTCCTTTTTTCCTCCCCTGCTAAACAAGTCAGTCATGTTCCATTAGCATCTCCTCTCTGGGCACGAGGCTGGCCCTTTGTGTCCCTCCCCTCTTCGCTCCTGCTCACTGCATCCCTGGATTCCTCTGCTTTAACCTACATCCATCCTTCAGAGGGAGGAGCAGCCTCTGTTTGTATCAAACCTATTGTTCCATCTGTTTTAAACAGAAAGGAGCTGGAATTTGGGCTCGAGCTGGGAGGTGAGAGGTGCCAGTTCCAGCTCTGGAAGTTGCTTGGCATTAATTTGCCAGCTCCTGAGCTGCATCCTCAGCATCTTGTCCGTAAAAATACGGGAATTTTTTCCTCTTTCACGGAGTCCATGCAGTGCTGAGTGGTGGAGAAGCAAACCAAAGGTGCAGCAGAGCTCCAGGAGCTGCTGTGCTGCCGTTCCTGGGTCCGGGCTGCAGGAATTCCCCCTGGACTGACTCTCCGTGGCCTGGAGACACTCGGGCCCCTCCTGCTGTCCCTCGCTGTCCCTCCAGGTGTCCCTCACTGTGCCCTTGTGTCCCTGCAGATCCCGGCCCGGCGCAGCCCCCGCCCGCCGAGGGAGTGACCCCCCCCCCAGCCGGGGCCCCGCCGGCCTCAGCCGCTCCCTAAGCAGCCAAGGAAGGAGGAAGGAACTTCCACAGCAACGTAGTGGTGACCAAAAGAGAATTCCTCAGTTCCCTTCTGTTCCCTGGGGAGGGCTCCCCCTCCTCTGGCAGCCGTGTGTGTGTGGTTGGCACACGTGTCCCCCCGGAGCCCGCGGGGCTCGGCGTTCCCTCGGGAAAGCTGCACATAGGGATGCCAGGAGTGCCTCCATGTTGCTGCTGGGAAGTCCTTTACCCCTTGGCCTGCTTGCCTCGCAGAGCTCCACGCTGGTTGCCTTCCTCTTGATGCTTTGAGCTCGGGTTTCTCCCAGCAGGGGGAATAAGCCAGGATTTAGGGGGGAGCTGAGCTTTAGGCCGTGCCGGGGTCTCTGGGCAGAGCAAAGCACCGAGAGGAGAGGCCAAACCAGAGCCTGGAGCAGAGCAGGGGCAGCAGGGCCCACAGAGCAGCCTCTAACTTATTACAGGAAATATTGATCCATGGGAATGAAGCCGGGAGTGAATCAATCAGAATAAAACCACTCAATGGTAGGAGTTTTCTTGCTCCAGTTTTTACCTTTCCTTTGCCTTTGGAGGTGGTAGTTGGACCTTCCCTGAGTAGTTCGGTGCAGTAGCNAAAAAAAAAAAAAAAAAAAAAAAAAAGAAAAATAAAGTAGGTAGCGAAGAAGTGCTAGAGTTTGGGATTGGGTTGGGATGGCTGGGATGGGAATGCCAGAACTACCTCTGGACAGCTGGGACAGCTCCTGTCACCCCCAGTGCGGCTGCAGGGGTGGGGAGGGGATCAGCTGCAGCAGGCAGACCTGGGAGCACTCCAGAGCTGCTGCTGCACACCTCCAGGCTGCCAAAACTTGGGGGAAAGTCCTGCAAAAAGTCCTTTTCTGCCCGTGGGTCGGGTTCTCTGCCCTCCTCCTGGCCCAGCAGCATTTGGGGTTTCCCTGCCAAGGGTGTGGACGCTGCTCCTTGATCTCAGGGGTGGCTTTTGTCCAGGTGGGATTGGAGGTTGGGCTAGAGAGAGGCTCCCAAAAGCTCTGGAACCTCCAGAACCACTTCCACCATTTAAAAACAGGATTTGCCAGGTCTTCCAGCACGACTCCACGGAGCCGCGCAGAGCGGCCGGGGCCTTCCCATTCCCCTTCCCAAGGCTTCCTTCCCCTCCAGGGTCTTTGGGGTGAGCGTGGGATTTCTGGTGCAGCCCTTAGTCCAGTTTAGAGTAACCTCAGGTTGTTTTTAGCGTGAGTGATTCCCAGAATCCAGGTGGAGACTATTTTTTACTGTCCTAGTGCTGATCCTGCCGAGGACCTGGATCCTGGACTCTCTTTTTGTTTCTGTATAAATTATCCCTGTGCCCACTTTTTCACCTGATCTCTGTATAGGGCCGGTTTGATTCCTGCAGCAGCCACCCGATTTTGTGAAATAAAGGCAAAAAAAAGCGGTTTTTGTACAAAGCCTGTGCAGTTTGTGAAGTCTCCTTTGCCTTTGCATGCGGGAAGAGCCGGGAGTCGTCGCTGTGATCCGGGACTGAATGTGAACTCCAGAGGAGCAAACACAAAACCTGAGCTTGGGAGAGACACGGAGGCCACGGGGGGAAGCCCAGAGCCTGCCCTCACTCGGGCTGTGCTGCTGGGGACAGCCCTGTCAGGGTGTCAGGGCTGCAGTGGAGTTCCTGCTTCCATCACTGCTGGGGTTCTGCTTTCTCCTTGGATCCTGCTGGAAGGGCAGCCCTGACATGGCAGGATGGGCAGGGGAGGCCTCGGTCCCACTGCTCTGCCAGGTTCAGTCCTGCTGCCTTCCTGCTCTCCCCTCCCATCCCACTGGGCTCAAGGGTTTGTGCTTTTGGTTAAACTGAAACCAGAATCCACTCTGGATTACATTCCAGCCAGTGAGAGCTTTGGCCTCAGGAGTGGCACCTCTTGCTGGGCATCCCCCAGTGCCCACAGTGCTTAATTCCCCAGGAAGGAGAAGCCCGAGGATAGAGCTGTGTCCCCAGGTGCAGGACATGCATGAAAGCCACATTCCCAGCTGGGAATTCCTCCTTGGATAGGCTGGGAGTCTCCTGCTGAACATCCTCTTGTGGGCTCCTTGGAGCTGCTCCCACACGGGGCAGGAAGAAAAGGGAAGGAGCTCTTGGATCTTTGCATTCCAGCAAGGCTTGTCCCTTGGCACGATGGCCTCACCTGCAGCATGGCCAGCATGGTCATTCCTCCTCCTCCTCCTCCTGAGGGATGCACAGAAAGTGGTAAATCATAAATGTCAGCTTTGGAAGTTTTCTATTTACAGACTTCAAATCTTCACGGTCGCAGCAGCTGCCAAGGCCAGGCTGGGAGAGCTGGAGTGAGGGAGAGAAGAATGGATGGGCTTTGGGATCCCAGTTTTGGGAATGCTGGTGGGTGGGGGGTGGCCAGAGACACACACCCTGTGTCCTGGGCTGATCGCAAAATGGGCAGCAGGAAATGGGGGATTCTGCCCCATTCAGGTGAGACCCCTCTGCAGAGCCACCCCAGCCCTGGATCCAACAGCACAAGGACCTGGAGCTGCTGCAGGGCTGGAGCCAGGCTGGGAGAGCTGGGAATGTTCCCCTGGGCAGGAGAAGGCTCCAGGGAGAGCTCAGAGCCCCTGGCAGGGCCTGAAGGGGCTCCAGGAGAGCTGGAGAGGGACTGGGGACAAGGGATGGAGGGACAGGACACAGGGAATGGTGACACTGCCAGAGGGCAGGGCTGGGTGGGATATTGGGCAGGAATTCCTGGCTGGGAGGGTGGAGAGGCCCTGGGCTGGAATTCCCAGAGCAGCTGTGGCTGCCCCTGGATCCCTGGCAGTGTCCAAGGCCAGGCTGGACATTGGGGCTGGAGCAGCCTGGGACAGTGGGAGGTGTCCCTGCCATGGCAGGGGTGACACTGGATTGGCTTTGGGGTCCCTCCAACCCAACCCAAACCCTCCTGGGGTTTTGATGCTGCTGTGGGTGTTTGGATCCCCACGGCTGGGCTGGGGATGGGGGGTGGAGCAGGGATTGGGGTTCAGAGTGAATTTGGGGCTGTTCTGTTTCCTGGTAGGGCACAGCCGAGGGAAGGCGGGGTCAGGACAGGGCTCTGACCTGGCTGAGTGTCCGCCCCAAAGCGCTCTGGGGTCACTTCAATCCAAGATGTCCTCGGGATAAAGGGAATTACCTGCTCAGAGCGAGCCCTTCTGCCTGCTCCGGAGAATTCCCCGGCCCTCCTGCCTGTACAGCTGGGAGGGGTTTGCATCTTCAGCCGAGCAATCGGATCCTGCTGGAGAGGGGAGAGGCGATCCCTTGGATTTCTCCTCAGCACCCTGAGCTCTGAGGGAGCAGAGCAGGAACAGCAGCAGGTGCTGGCACCGCCTCTGTCCATCCCAAAAACGCCCTAAACCTCCACGCCCTGCCTCGGACACCAGCTCCACCCCGGCTGCCCGAAGAGCTGCGGGTTTGTCCCTTTCTGACCGATTTAAAGCCCAAAATGCACCCTGGGGCTCATGGAGGGTTTGAGGTGTCTGAGCGCTCCCTGTCCCCTCGCTGCTGTTTCATCCCTGTGCCTTTCTCACGCCGAGGATTTGGGAGGCCGGGAGCTCCTTCTCTCACTGCACGGCTCTCAGAGGAGCCGCAAGGCTGGCCCCGGCGCCCACCCCCCGGATAATCCCCCCAAAGCCCGGCAGGAACAGACGTGCCCCAGACAGGCGGCTCCGGGTGACCTGCCAAGGGCTCGGCCGTGCCGGGGCTGTGCCAGGGCTGTGCCAGGGCCATCACTGCCCGGCTCTCCAGGAACACGGTCCCCCTTTGTCTGCACCAGCTCCCGCCCGACCGCCTGCGCTGGGAATTTCCCCTTTCACAGGAACCCCGGGCGCTGCCGGGGTCTCAGCGCAGGGACCCTTCCAGCAGCCCTCGGGATGTCACCTGGAGGCTGCGGCGGGAAACTGAGAGCTGATTGTTGGCAATTTTGTTCCCCAAATCCCTCGTTTTCTGTCTTTTGAAGTTGCAGCGTGATAAAAACTACCTGGTGTCCATCAAAGCCAGCAGCCTTCCATGTGTGCTCCCAAAATTCCAGCTCTGAGGTGGAGCTGGTGGTCCCCACGTGCCAGGACCAGTGACAGCTCCGTGTCACTGACCCGACAAAGACCTGGAGCCACTTCCAGGCACAGGAGCAGCCCTGAGGGACATCTCGCTGAGCTCCAGGTGCTGCTGGAGAGCCTCCAGGTCCCCCCAGGATCCATTCCATGGAATTCCCTCGTTCCTCCTCAGTGCCAGTGCCAGGATGTCGTGGTCCCACAGGTCCGGAGCCGGGCGCTGCCCTCCGAGGATGCTCCGGGTGGATTTTGGTGCCCTGCAGGTCTGGTTCTCTGCTGCTCCAAGTCTGGGTTCCCTCGGGTGGTTAAACTGCCGTGGGAGGGACGAGGTTCGTGTTCACCACGAGCCCCTTTCCTTCATTCCAGGGGTGAAGCTGCACCTTCCCTCCTTGTCCTGACTGTGGAACAGCCCTTGACTCCCCCGCGCTCCCGGCAGAAGCGAAAGCAAAGCCTTGGAGGTGAAAAGCTTTTCTGAAGGGCCTTTAGTGCCCTCTTGGCAAAATCACAAGTACTAAACCGGCTTCTCCAGGCGGGGAGGAGGAAGGTGTGGGAGCAGCGCTGGTGCTGCTGCCTTACCCCGGGCAGGGACAGCTTTATTTGTCACCTGTGCAGACTGTGCACGTTCACAGACACAGGAGGTGTTGGGCACAGCTGGCAGGTGTGATGTGTGCTTGGATGCAGGGCTCTGTCCTTGGGGTGCAGGGCTCCGTCCTTGGGGTGCAGGGCTCCATCCTTGGGGTGCAGCTCCCCACCAGCTCCTCTCCCCAGAGCTCAGCCTCGCTTTACTCAGGGTTCTCCTTGCTCTTTGCAGCTCAGAGCTGTGGCAGGTGATTTTTAAAACTCTCCAGCCTTTTCCCTCTGCAGCCCCAGGGGAATGTGGCTCGGGAATGGCCAGGAGAGCACGAGCCAGGGGCTCTGCCCCTCCCGCAGGTCCAGCAGAGCCGGAGGCTGCTCGGACACTGGGACTCTGCCTGGGCCAGCTCTGCCTCTGCAGACCCAAATGCACCAGCCCATGTGCAGGTCAGGGAGGGTTTCTGTGTGAAGATCCTGGCTTCAGCACCACAGCACACACAGAGGTTGTGGATCTGTGTATTTTTGTGCCTCCAGCACCCATCCCCAAACTGCTCCTGCAATCCCAGACACGGCCCCTGCTCTGAGGACTTTGAACTGCGGTGATGTTTGGGTGTGGGGAGCAGTTTGGCGTGTGCTGATCCGGGGAGGGGGAATCTGTTCCCTGCAGAAGGGGGTTGGATGTTGAGGGCTGAGCACGGGAGGCTGAAGGTCGAAGCGGCGGCGGCTCCTCCAGGGATCGGTGTCACATCGGGACTCGTCACCTCGGAGCCAGCCCGGGTGGTGCCAGCCCCAATCAAGGACAAAGCTGTCCCTAAAATCCCGCCTGGCTGAGCTGGGCTCAGCCCTGGGCTCAGGCTCAGCATCCAGGATGTTGTGAGACAGGGAAGGGTTCGTGTGTCTGAGCCAGGGAAGGAAACATCAACCTCAGTCCTGGCTCTTTGTTTCAATTCTTCATCTTCTTTGCACTTTTCCAATACTTGTTAATGAAAGAAATTTGGGTAAAAGGTGATTTGAGCCTCTCAGTCTCTGGCTGGGGGGAGGGAAAGGCAGCCCAGGGGGAGGTGATGGAGGAACAGAAGTTGGGGGGAAGTGCTGGCCCTGCCCATCCTGCCCCGGCCATCGGCCCCGTTATCCAATGGGCCTGGATGCCCCTGGGGACCCTCCCTGGACACAGGAATGCGGCGATCCCTGGTGCTCAGCTGATGGCAGGGACCTGGGCCTTCCTCTGTCCGTCCATCCCCATGGGATCCTGGATCACAATCCAACCTGCAGCCTGTGGTGCCCGAGGGAGGAGGAAGGTGTTGGTGTGGGGCTCCCCACAGCCCCAGGGACACTGGGAGCTGCCAGCAGGGCTGAGGGACCGAGCCAAGCACTGGCAGGAGCCCGAAGCAGGACTGGGGGAGCAAAGCCCCTCCCTTGGGTTTTTGGGGATCCCAAGGTAGGGCAGGATCCACGGGCAAACTCCACTCCCAGTGCTGAACTGGGCAAGGAAGGGATTTGGGATGAGATCCCTCCCCAGATCGCTGCAGGGATGGACAGGGCTCAGGGATTTGCTCTGGAAAGGTCCCAAATGGTGGCTGCAGTTTTAAATCATCTTTAATATTCTGAGTAATTCCCCCAGGAAAACCCAGACTTGGCAACAGCAGCTGGTTCTTCCCAAGTGAGGGAGCTGGTGCTGGATTTCTGCTTCGAGACCAAAGAGCCATCGCGGCCCATCTGTCTGTCTGTCCATGCTGTCTGTCCGTCTGTCCTGCCATCCCTCATCCAACCCTCTGCTGCTCCTGAAGCCCAGTCCGAGGCAGGTTTGTAGGAATGTGGTGGGACCTGGCTCTGACCCCACACTGGGCTCGGCTGCTCCTGGGTTTGGGCACAGGGGTGGAATTGGAACTGAGGCTCAGCCCTGGAGGGACACGGGTGAGGGTGGGAGGGGGATCCCTCAGGATGGGGAACACCCCTGGATGAGATGGCCTAGGGCTGTCATGGGACACACAACCCTCTGGAGAGGAGGAGCTGGTGCTCCAG
>VZTB01014868.1:352225-387366 GCA_013397245.1 Thryothorus ludovicianus | reverse complement strand
TAAAATTCCTGGGTGTTCCTGTAATGGTATTTGGGTATAGGACAAGAAACATTAGACACTATGATCTTGTAAAATGATAATGTTATGACTTCATAATTGAAATAATTTTGCATGGTATAAAAAAGTCACATTCCAGTTACCACCTGGCAGGACCCCATGCCCTTCTTTCATTTCATAAAAATGACAATTTAATTGAGAAACTGTGATAGAGATACAGCAGGGCACTATAATGTATAGTGGATTCATGTTCTGGCTTTTCATCTCCAGAGACCTGCCTTTAAATTTGATTTGGACCACATGTGAAATGAGTTTGGTAGTCTCCACCAAATCTGTGGTGGAAACTAATCCACATAAAAACATGCTGCACAGCTTAGTGCAGCCAGTTGTCTCTTTTCAACCGAGGTCCGAAACTGAAATAACACGGTAAATTTCCAGGCACATGGAAGTGCCATTTGCAGATTTATTTGGGGTAACTTGAATAGTGCATGTCAAGGATCTATTCCTTTTATGAGCACTAAAATCAACAAAATTCATGTGAAATAAAGAAAATATGGTTTTGCTTCCTGTAGAACCTGTTATGTGGAAAACTGAACCTGATAATTTACCTGAGTGAGCAGTTTATATTCCAGAATAAAATGTGAGGGGGATGATTCATCTCTGGAACTATCTACAATTTAATAAATATTTCACTAGAAATTGATTTGGCACAAGAAGTTTACTGAGTACTTAATATCTCATCCTAAAAATACTGATCAAGAGAGGAAGTAAAATTAACTTTGAGGAAAACACAAGAAACAGAAATAAATACAGAAGTCAAGGCTGCCCTACTAGCAGTTATGCTAAGCCAGCTGTTACTTGCTGTTTCCTAAGAAATTAAAGAATTTTACATGGCCTTACATAGAGCTGGTTTTGGCTTCTCCCTTTGCAAATGTGTCTGTAGAGACTCTGAAACCTTTCTGTCTGTCTCGCTCAATGCATCTCCAGCACCAGAGCTTTCTCAGCATGAAATAATGATATTGATAATAATAATAACCACCACGACAATAAAAGCTGACATATAGTTCTTCCTTTTTTAAAGTACAAAGTTTCTGTGTACTTTAGTTGTAGAATATTGCATTCACACAGTGTAAAAGGGTAAAAATTTTGCCAAACTTTTCAGAAACTTGCCATAGAAACTCCATTACCAACTTCAAGCCTTTAACTCGTTTCAATACAGTTTGCTGTGTAGATAACTGCTTGGAAAGAAACTTCAGCAAGTAGATGCTGCCAGTTTATTCTAGCCATCAAGCCCAAGCTGTGTAGGGTCACTCCAAGCCTTTAAATGAGCCTGCTTCTCTTCATCAGCTTGATAAAGAATAAGAGCTGAAGCTTTAGGACTGCTTTTTGAAGCAGACAGAATCAGGTATCTAAGTTAATTACACTAGATGCCACCCCACAGCATTTGGTCTACATGCAGTAAAATAAGGTTTAGAAACAATGTAGCCACAATGAAATCAGTGAGAATATTTGTGAAACTGGGATTTTAGAATCAGATCCTAATGACTTTTCCTAGTTTTGCCAAGACCAAAATAATTGTTACCTACCTGAGTATCAGAATCTACTTTTTTTTCCTGAACAGCATTCAGTAGTTATTTTCCTATATATCTCAGCTATAAGCTTTTATTCTACTTCCATAAACTTCACACACTTACTGAATTGTTCTCTCTAGGATTGTAATCTCCTCTTCTCCAGCAGGGATTTTTCTTATTACATTCCTACCCTCTCTTGTCGTTAGCTTTATTTTATTGTAACAGAGATGCTCTCTGGGCTTGAGATGAACCCAAACCTGTTGGAGGTAATAGAGCATAACTGGTACCTGATTTTCAATTGCAGCTGGGACAACAGCAACCAGTACCACAAGTACAGACACAGACTTGCTGTCTATAGAAAGCACTCAGATTTGGCTAAGCATGGGAGAGAACAGATGTAGGCAGTAATATTTCTCTTTTGTTAAACTGGGATACTTCATTTAATGTATATATATAGGAGAAGAACATAAAGGAAAGTCAGGAATTTTGATCCATTTTTAATAGCAAATTGCTCAGTGAAACAGGAGATAAGAGTGGGCTTCTTCAACTAAGACAAGATAAAAAAAAAGAGTTATTCCCTAACTGATGAAGTTTTTGTTCCCATAATGGATAATTATGGAATAACCCTCTTTTATAAGAGTTTAAAGATAAGAAAATGCTCTCAACTAAGTAGCTCTCAACTCTTACATCGTCTATAAAAGCCTGTGATTTGTCATAGAAAAAAAACAACCCCACAAACCTGTATTTGATCCGCTTTTATTCAAATTTTCACACTGTATGCTGAGGGACATCTCCTTATGAACGCAGTCCTTCACCCATTTGGGTCTCAATGGAGAATTTATGGGTGTGAAGCTTCCAGCACTCAGCCATTCTGACAGTAAGGCTGTACTATTTAGAGGTATTAAGTATGAACTTTTGTACCTAAAGTTAGGAAAGTACTGTGGAAATACAAGTTATATTACTATGAAAGCTCATGTCCACTGAAAACACACTCAATGTTTACACTTGTTCATATTTTATGGGATTTTGTTTGTGGGATTTTGTTTGCATGCAAGTCTGGAGATTAAAATAATTTTTGTTTTTTTCTTTTACTTCTTGAAAAATACATTTAAGAAACCAGAATATGAAACATTGGAATTTCTTAGTGCATAGTTCTAACAAAGGATGGGAGTGGGGAATGGATACAGTTTATTTGTAAATTAAATAAATACGTTTCTTCCATACCCTTGAGAGCTAGCTGATTTATCAGTTAATAAAATAATCATACACTACAGACTTGTGCTTCCAATTTATTTTAAAAAGAAATAACATTGCATTTTTGACATATATGAATACAAATGTAACACTAGAGGAAACTTTGTGAGCAACCCTGTATATATATCAGCAGCCCTGCAAGAATAACCTGGCTTGCTTTTTCTCTGCTATTTATGGGATGGATTTTACATAAACACTTATTTCTTCAACAATTCCTGATTTATGTGTAAGACCCTATAAACCCCAATTTGACTACTGACTAGGAAAAAACCCTATTCATCTGAATAGAGAATATAGAATGTTTATTTAACAAAACTGAAAAGGAATTTAATTTTAAATCTGCAATTAGATATCACTAGTATTTACACCTAACTCCATAAACCTACAATGAAATATATTTATTTAAAAAAAAAAGAAAAGCAACTATGTCTGAATTGACTATTGTCTTGCTTAAAAATGCTGATCCAGATATCAGAACTGCAGAATCTGGACAAATCCAGTCTGTGTTAAACCAAAATGTTCATGTGCACATCTCAGAAGAGGAAAGCTCATGTCTCCTAATAGATTTTTTTTAATTTTCTTTGAATTCATCTTAAGTTTTGTGACCAACAGAACAACAGAAAACCCTGTAGGAAGATTCCAAATAGAGATAAGTGAATGGCAGAGCTGGGGTGTTGTGTGGAAATCCAGCCCAGCAGCAGCTGTGTGAACACAATGAGCATGGATCAGAATATGGGTCTCCTTCCTACAGCTCCTATATGAATATCTGAAAAGCTTCAGCGGGTCTGCTTGCATCAGTAAGGATCAGACTGTGCCATTTCAGACCTTTGTTTGTTGTTTTTTTTTATGTGAAGTTGAACTTTTTGGCGTTCCCATCCCCATTCCTCCTGTCTCCTGTTCTAATCTTCTATTTTTTGGACATATGCCTCTCCCCCTCTGCTCTTTAAATTCACTCTGCTCCCTTCTGTATAACAGCCTCAGTTCTACTTTGTTATTTTTGTTGCTCTCTTTGTCCTCCCTCCATCACTACTCCAGACACTTCTCTCCCCCTTGCTAGTCTGTTTGGTTCCTTGGGGACCCTTAACACTCCCCCACAACCCAGCAGATTCTCATTTTTCATATTTTAAAAACTCTAGGCTATATTTTCTTCTCTTGAGAGAAAATTAAAAATAAAGAAAAAAACCCCACAAAACAAACAAAAAAAAACCCCTCTTTCTTCAGAAACTCTTCTAGCTGAAACTCAGAAACTTCCAGTCAAATTCTCTTTTCAGGGGGACAAAGGAGATTGAGACCTACAAAGATGCCAGGGCACACCACTCACTGAAGTTCACGGAGTCACAGGCAATTGCCAGAGGCCCTTGTTCTCAACTGATCAATCCCTTCTGCAGGATAGGAAAGCCTTCTCTTCCATGCCAGCAGTGCAGCCCTCTGACAGTAAGTGCAAATGCTTGTGCAAAATTTGCTCTCTGAGGGCCAAACAAGGCTGAACTCCACGGGAATTTCATTAGTGATTATGCAGCGTCCCGGTTATAACCCAGCCAAGAGTTCGGCCTCATGCACCCACTCCCCCATAGCAGGGTGGGAACTGGAAAGGTAAAGGTGAGAAAACTTGTGGGCTGAGATAAATTCAGTTCAATAGATAATACAAAAGCTATGCATGCAAGTAAAACAAAACAAGGATTTCATTCACCCCTTCCTATGGGCAGGCAGGTGTTCAACCATGTCCAGGAAAGCAGGGCTCCATGATATGTAACAGTGACTGGGGAAGTCAAATAACATAGTTCTGAAAATAACCCCGCATTTCCTTCTTCTTCTTCCACCTTTATATATTGAGCATGGTGCCATATGATCTTGGATATCCCTTAGTCAGTAGGGGTCAGTCCTTGTGCACCCTCAGCCTCTTTGTTGGTGGGGTGGGGTGAGAGTCAGATAAAGTCTTGATTCTGTGTAAGATGCTCAGCTAAAGCTAAAACTTCCCTTTGCTGTCAATCCTATTTTCAGCATCAATCCAAAACAGCCCCATACCAGCTGCTGTGAAGAAAATTAACTCTGTCCCAGCCCAGACAAACACATGTAGATATTGGAACACCAGGCCTTTCTTTAGGAGAGGCACACGGAGGTTGAGGTGGAAGCTTATGCTTTCGAGTGTGTATCTGTGGAACAGTTATCAGGAAATCATGATGGGTAATGCTGCTGTTTCTCAGATTACATTCTGACAGTACTTTCTGCTAAAAATATAAATTAGTCCATTCTCCTTCAGATGAAAACAAACCTGTGATGAGTGTCTCTTCTGAAAGTTGAAGACTTCTCTGCCCATCCTACTTCATATTTCTTTGACCAGAATTTCACTTGAAAGCCTCCAACTGAGACTACTTAAACTGTCAGTTGCACGGTGTAAATCTGGAGTTAACCCCACTGCAGTGTTCATGGAGGTTAGCCAAGGACAGATCCTTCCCTCATCAATTCATGTGCTGAGGAGCACCTGGGGACCACCAGTACAAGAGAGCACAGCTCATGCCCAGTAAATACTGATGTCAGGGGGAAATGCCTGAGGCAGAAGGACAATAAATAAACAAAAGAGGAGAAAGAGAGTAAAGAATTAGACTGGAGAGGGGAAAATAAGAAGGAGTCAAAATTTGGGGGTGATGATGGGTTACTCGTTTTTATACACTCCAAAAGAATGGGGTGCAGAGGAAACAGGATGGAACACTCACATTTCACCCCATAAAACATTTCAGCTAAATAATTCTGTTGTGTCTAAACATGGAATTTAATTAAATTATTTACTTTATTTTTTTGTCCAAATCCCATCTCAGTGCGTGATACTTAGTAGTGTAAGGATATGTTGTCATATTTGAGTGTTTAATTTTTTAACAAATGCCCATTTTATAATCACATTAAGATACTTTGACTAAGCAGTTGAACTGATTACTCCACACCTCAGATGTGCTGGAGGCATGAAGCGAAATGCACCCGAGGTGTGCATTAATCAACCTTGCCATATAGTCTGTCCTGTCTCACTGCTTAATTAAATTCCAAACCAAATAGTTTTGGTGAGAAGGTTAGAAGGGACCACTTTTTCAAGTGGGTTTTGCATGAGCTGTCCACAGTGCATGGAAAAAAATATAAGATATATTTAGAACAATATTTTAATTTGCAATACTTGATTAGATGGAAAGAATGTAATGTTTAAAAAAAGAAAATGTGATTAAGAAGCTTAAGTGCACAGTATATTACATGAAAATTCTGATCATAAAGAAAGGTAATATCTACTCAAAATTATAATTTCTGTACTTTTGAAATCAACTCAGCAAGAATTATCTACCCATATCAAATTGTAGCACTTGTCAAAATCAACTGTAAAGCATCTCAAGTGCTCTTCTGAATCAACAAAACAGATGTATAGCGATGTGAGGTTGCACTGAAATGGAAATAAAAGTGAACTAGATGTCAGTCATTGCCCTTAATCTCTTGAACCCGGCACTTAACACAGAGGATACCACAGGTCTTTGGGACACTGTTTAGAAGGGGAAAAAATCAAGATCTGAATCTTAATAGCATATGCAAAAACACTCTATAAAATTATTTTCTTTCTGCTATAGTAGAACATCAAATGCCGAAAGAGCACCTTGCCTTGTTCATCAACATGAGGCAATGTTTGAAACCGCATCCTATTTCAGCTTTACACAGGCAAACAACCTGAAATATGTGAAACATAAAAAGGCATTTAAATTTTTAAAATAGCAATTAAATATGCTTAGAGGTTCAAAAGTCACCATCTTACTCCCTTCAATAAAATGTGCAATGATGTTTATGGGATAACACCTGCTGTGGAATGAATACAATGAATATAGCTTTAGTTAAGATTTCAATATTGTTAGATTTTACTAGGGACTTAATAGACTACAAATGTCTGCAAGCATTTGTTCCTTAGAAAACAAAAGCTCTAATCTCATCACTTAGGATGTCTGGAGTGAGCTCCCCTGCAAATTTGTACAACCTAGTGTCCCTGGAATCATGATGAAAATTACTTTTTTTTTGTTGGCTTTGTCATGATGGTGCTTTCCAAGAGTGTGATGCACAAAGGGAGACTAAGAGGGGCACAAAATGAACAATTATTTCTTTGACCTGTCCTGTGAACTGGTTAAGGCTCTGAATTTCAGGTAGGGAGATTTTTGTAGGCTCTTGAGGTACTGCAGAATCCTACAGTTTATCAACATTTTACTTGCTACCCTGTTTTTAATCACATTTAAACTTGCAGAATTTTTAGTATATGATACAGTGCTGAAAATTACTGACTACACTGCTGTATATAATGAAGCCATCATAGAATAAGTTATCCATAAAGTGGTCTGTTTTCACCAGCAGCATTAAGGAGCTGGCATGCACAGATGATTGTTAAACTCATCTTAATTCATGCTGAGAGAAGATCTACTTGAACAGAAACTTCTCTCTGGGATGGACCAGGGAGCCCAAGCCCCATGATGGATGCTGGGAGGATTAAGATCCTGGACTCACACTGACATTCTTCTGTGGCTCAGTCCAGACAAAAAAAAAAAGAAAAATTTCCTCACAGAGTCCTTGGTCTGGTTTGCTACCAGTGCTCAGAGGTGAACATGCTCAGTTTTCCAGATGAAAATAGCAAGCAGCTACAAATATTTTAGACAGACTAAATTTAACATATCTTGACAAATTAATTCAGCCTTTTGCAGATTTCATCCATCATTTTCCTCCTTGTCTAGAGCATGCAGAAATAGCAGACTATCAATTCTAGCTCTTGAGACACAAATAAGTGTTTGAGACCTTTTGACTTTAACACATGTGAAAATTTGCTAAGCTTGTGAGCAACACTTCCCCTTCAGGTTATGTCCTGCAGACAGGATTGATTCATGCTAGAGAGGAGACAAAGTGCGATCTACTTTTAATTTAGTTACAACCACTTTCACATATTTTTGTATGTAGGATTTTTAACCAAAAGGGCAAGTCATAATGAAGAACAAAAGAACTGAGCATGAGGTCTCAACTTCTAGTTTTCAATTCTGTCAATTCACTTTGCAAGTGTTTTTTGTTTTGTTTTAAATATTATTAAGATTAAATACATTAATTTGGAGAATTACTCCAAATTTTCCAAATGTTCCAAAAGCTATTTTACTAAGTTCCAGAGGTCAACAGGCTACTATAAAACCAGCAACAGAGAAAAGAGAAAATTTAAGGTTTTGGACAATACAAATATATAGAAAACTCTAGTAGATACCTGCTCAATTCAGAATAAACCACCACTTGAGTAATCAGGAATGGTAGGGGCTGAAAAGTTAATCTGAAACACAAACAGAACAAAATATTTCTACTCACGCTTAGGTTCAAAGTGGACCCGGTCATGGCACCATACAGGCATGGGTTATCTGAAAGGTTGCTGTATTCTTCCCCTTCTGCTCAGTCTTCCATCCTTTCATCAGCAGTAGTAGCAAAGACAAAAAGCCTAACTTACTCCTATTTTCCTCTTTAAAGAGGCTTTGTTTTGTGGGTTTTGGTTTTGGTGAGGGTTTTTTGGGAGGGGCTATTGGTGCTTTGGTTTGCTTGGTTGAGCTGTGTTTGTTTGCTTGCTTGCTTGTTTGTTTTAAAAGGACATTCTGGTTTTGTTTGATACAAAAGTCAAAAGTTGGAGCTTTTTTGCTGTTTTCTAATATTCCCAGAAGCACTGAGAACATAACAGCAAAGTGCTTCCTGTCAGCCTTTAAAGTCCCAATAGAAATATTTCAAGAGGGCTGCAGGGCTTTTACAAGACAAAGGTCTGAGCTGTGTCCCAGGGGCAGCTTCAGGCCCCCCAGCATATGCAGTCCACTCAGCACTGAAGAACTTTCACAGAGTGGATGGCCCAGCTGGTCCAGGCCACTTTGCAGCAGGACTCCAAGCATAGCCTGGTGCACAAAATATTTGCACAATATTTGCACCCTTGTCTGCACAAAGGATTACTTCTCCTTTCTCTCTCAAGCCCAGAGGAAGTCTGGATAAATGTGCAGCTGTGCCATAGCTCACATTTCTGTGCCAGGCCATGTACACAGAGAGATGGAAATGTGCCTCCAGCTTTCTCTGCTCTTCTCTGGAGGTGGGAGCAGGTCCCAGCTACCCACCAGCCTATGCTCAGGCTGTGCAGGAGCTCTTTAGTGGTACAGCAAAATACTTTATAAAGACACTTCCATAGTGAATACTAATGCCACTAACTCCATAAGCTTTTGAGACAGTTTTCAGCACTATTTTTTTAATTTGAGGTGGCATTCAGAATTTCTTCCCTGCACTGCCTATGATGAAACTTTGGTAAATGTATTATTTTTTTTACCCTGCCATGTTCCCTATCCAAGACAAACACATAAAACTTTCAACTTTTGCCTTATAAAACTGTAGTGGTTGTGAAAGGCAAAGTGGCATAACAGCTCCTGTATACTTCGGATTTCTCGGCTTGTTTTTATTTTTGCCTTTTTTTTTATTTATTTGGTCTGCATAACCTCTGAAATGTTGAGCAAAATTGCATTATCTGTTGCACCACGGTACATATACTGTTGTTCCCAAAGGTTTACTTATAATGTTCACGGCATCATTTATTTTTTTCTTTTCTCCCATTGTCATTTCTGTACAGATTTAATACAACAGAAACATGGCTTCCACTGGGAGCTACAGGTAGAGCAGATACAAAGTTCTCTATAATTGGTGTCTGCCATGGCTGCTCACAATAGTTATGTAAATCACAGCAAGGACCCACAACCCCTAAAGGCATGAATATTTTTTTTTCATTCAGTGCAGAGGATAACTTCAGAATCTTAGTAATAGTCCCCTCCACATCAGGGATCTCCTTACCAGGAAAAGTCAAGGTCTAGAAACTGGCCATGTCAACTTTGCAATTTAAATCTTACCGTTAAAGATGGTTTGGTAGGTATTACAATAAGTCAATGCATTGTAGGTAATATTAATTTTTAGGATGCATTTTCTCTTCACAGTCCTTGCAAATCCATCTGCTTCTGTTTATATTCACTGTAGAAATTTCATCAAATCACAGATTTGAATATTTATTTACTTTTTCTTTAATTTAAAATGGAATGAAGTGCTGTCAGGGTTTCACTTTGAAAATAGAGTAATAATTCCACTGATTTTCTAGTGATGTATTTTAGTTAAAATCATGTCTTCCAAGTGGTTAAATGTGAAGTTATTATTAAATCTGTTTCCTTTAAAATAGTACTGCAACTGTGAGAACTTTTAGCCGAAATTCAATAACTCAACTTCTGTCTTATATATTTTTTTTCTCCCACAAATCTTGCTTTTATGGGTCATATATACCAGTTTATGCACTATCTACTAGGCAGCTGAATTAATCCTTAAAACATAGTAATTGCCCACTTCTGTTGTGGGGAAAAGGTTTCCTAAGCTAAAATCCTTATTCACATTTCTAACTTAATTCCAGAACTTCCTGATGCCCTTTGGCAAAGCACAAGGAGCAAAAAACCCAAACCAAACCAAAAAAACCATAACAACAACAAAGAAAAGAGGATAATTGTTTTTAAAAGACAGTTGAATCTGATTCTTCTTCTACCCTTACCAGCAAGAATTCTGAAAAAGAAAAATCTCTTTTGGGCTTGATTGTTCAGATGGTCCCCTCAGATTGAATCTTAATCTTATCTAATAAAATTTCTTACTCCACCAGCAACCCTTTTCATCTCCTTATTCAGGAAAGCTAAGCTCAGCATGTTTTCACCAAGCATTTGTTTTTCTTTTTATTTTTCATTTTGTTTTTAAACATAAGAAGTAAATGCATACTGTACACATGCAATATAGTATTGCATCTACCTAAAGGCATATGCATACACAGTCATGTTCAGGAACACACACAGAGGTTCTTGAAGGAAACCAGGTGCTTCTTAACCACAGACTGCAATGTGCCATTTTTCCTTTGGACTCTAACATCTGCTCTCTTGTTGCTTGTTGGTGCATGCAGCATTACTAAGGTGACAAGGACACGGCTGAAGCACTCTGGACTGGTACTGCCATGGGCTCACCATGCCTCTCTCAAGGCTTCAAGGAAGCAGGGATGTAGTAGATGGACAGACTCCCAGGAGGACCCTGGTGAGATGAAGGTGACTTAAAGCCAGCCTCTTCTTCCAAATAGCCTGGGGCCTTGCACAGCACAATTCCAAGAGTACAGAAGAGTGCCTGTCAGTAATGCAGCCCAGGCTTAGTAAATTACTTCTCCATCAATGACCAAAGGCACCTACTCACCCCTGTTTTCCATCTCTCTACCAGTTAGACAAGTGAAAGAACAGAAATGGAAGTGGCTGGTACAGCTATCTAGGACCAGTTCAGTGGTTCAGTGGTTCATATGTCTCTGTTCTGTCATCTTAGAGCTAACATGACCTATAATCATCCACGTGTCATGCGTAGCTATGTTGGGTACTGGCAGAAACCACATGCAATTGAAATTCATGAACTATGCCTTCAAATAACAGATAGCTGTGTCTGGTAGAGATAGGCAGCTGTGGAAACTCTCTCCCTCTATGAAACATGTCACATAGTTTACAGATTACTACTCTTACATAAAATGATGCAAATAAAATGCTTTTTCACTTGAAAAATGTTGTCTGGAAAGGTAAGCGAAATATATGTGTGCAGCTCCTGGTCTTCACAGATTTTCAACATTGCCAAATCTTACAAATAATTTGTTTGCTATTGATAAAACTTGTTTAAGGCTCCTTCAGTCTCTCAAATAGCTTTAAAAATATGAAAACTATGATTTTACTTTGGTTATCCAAAATTAAGCTGTTCTAGTACAATTTCTACTCTCATTTGAGGCCCCTAATCTTAAAAATGCAGGGCCTGGAATACTTATTGCCTCCTGAAGTATGAACCCCAAGGCAGAATAAAAAGTACCTGATTTTCCAAATGATTCAAGCCTCCTAATTGCAGGTGAGGTTTTTAGTAGTTAGAAGTCCAAAGCTTTCTGTGGGCTGAAGTAATATTTGTCTAAAAAAATATTGGGGAGTGGGCATAAAAAGAAATAAGCATCATAAAAATTTTGCATCTCTTGGTTATGTCAGATGAGTTATGAAAAGGAACACTCTGACATGAAGAATCACATAAAGTTAAAACTAAAATGAAACTAGAATGAGTTTGCTTGTGGGTTGGGGTTGTGAAACCTCCCCCCTCCAAACACTGTATGCTTAATTTCAGTTACTGGAACTGTGTTTTCTACCTTCTTTTTATGGTCTTTTTTATAAAAGGTAGCTGGCACTCACAAAAAAATTTGGGACCATTCAAAACTTTTCACAGTTAATTAGTAATGCATGTAGCAAAACACCCGCCCTACCTCTGGGCCTTTGGGGTTGTCCTGGTTCACTTGTAACTGATTTATTTTTTAAGGTTGTCTGGCACACCTCCACCCCAGCTGTTTCCAAGAAATTTCAGCTCAGCGTCAGCTGGGAAAGATCAGCTTCACATGCTGACATACAGAGGCAGCTTTTGGAATACTGGGGCCTCTGGTGGGAGGCGTCCATGGGAATCTTTGCTCATTTTGCTGATCCGGGGATATAGTATCTGCCACCATACAGGACTTTTTTTAGCATTTTCTTTGAAAGAACACTCACCTGATTATTACACCATGTTTTTCCTCAATGAGAAACAGAAATGTTATCTTTACCAGATTTGTGGCTCATTGCATAGGTCTGAATGGTGGATGGCTTTTGCAGGCACCCATACCCTTTGTTAATAGCTGCTGAGATGCCAAAACAAACATACTATATAGTCTGGTTAAATTCTACAGAATACAAAACAGGATTGAGAATGATTCTGATATTTTTCCTTATGTCTGTGTAAAGGCTTACTCTGCAAGTCTACAGTTGAAGCTGATGGTCACAAATCCTACCCCTCTTCCTAGAGATACATGGCTTTATGTTTTTGGTGAATATTTTTATTCAGACCGTCCTCCCAAAAAATTTTATGCCATGTCTTCTACCATTTTTCTTCCTCTTAGATAGCAGAATAATTTTGTCCCTAGGCTTCCATTTGGTTATCTTCTATAATTTCCAAGGGTATCTGAACCAAGGCCATCTAAACAAAAAGCATCTTATAATTCATGCAAAGCACAATTTAAAAAAAAAAATATATCTGAGTCCATTAATAAACAAAGAAAGCATGTGTAAGCATGTGTACGGCACTCGATTCTACTTAAATTTAAAGTGCACAAAGCCACTCACTCTAAGATACAGGTTGGCAATGAATTCTACCTCTGGATAGACACCTTTCCCAATTTGTGTAGTGAGCTGAATGAAGGACTGTCATCCATTAGTCACAGTTTGATCCAAAGGTAAGAAGATCCAACAGGAAATTCTGTAGTTCTTTCTTTTCTCTCCAAACTTCAACAACATTTCTCTGCATATAAATAGTTTCAGAACAGCAATAAAAAACTCTTTTTTTTTTCAGAAGTGGAGGCAATAATAATATAAAGCAGAATGACAATTTCAGCTCAGTGAAGAAAACTGGGTGTTGATTAAACAACAGACCTTTGATTAAAACAATATTGTTGGTTTTTTTTCTTTCCATAGTTAGATAAGTGGAACAAGATTGTCTCAATTTATCTCTGCAAGATTATTCATTTTAGAACTATTGTTTTATTTTTGCCTGTGTTCAGATACTTATAGCAAGAGAACAGTTCCAACTTCCACAGAGGCAGAGACTGTATTTTGTTAGGATAACAGACTTGGTAAGTTCCATTCAGCTTAGCACCATTAAGCTTCTAGGTCTAGCATTTGCTGTCTGCCATCAGGATTAATATCTTAGTATTTTCTTCCTAGTCTACGGTTACATTTCAAGAATTAAATGATCATTCAGAAAGTTGGCTTCGGTTTATGAGGTGTTAAACCTAAGAGAGATACAGTACGTCAAAATGAAAAGATTTGAAGTGATAATCATTAATGTTAACTTTGTCCTTAGAGTCTTTATCACTTGACATAAAATGTGCACCCATTCCTGTTACAATAATTTCACTCATATTTAAAGAGATGATTTTTTGTGCGAGACCCAGAGGATATCTTTGTATTGTTTTGTCTTTTGTGAGAAGATGCACTGAAAAGTCTGGAGACATAAATCTTGAATTTACACCCCTGGGATGTCTGGAACTGACAGCTGAAGTGAAATTGTCTCCACACCTACCCCATTAGCAGACCTCGGGTTGGATTTGGAGGTTGAATGACAGTTCAGCTGTTGTGCCCTTTCAATTTTTTTCCTCCATTATTAAGGATCATCAAGGAAGGAGATTGATAGGATCAAATGAACTCAACTGGTTTGGCTATATAGATACCCATTCTCTGGGATCCTGGCAGAAACTAGCACCTGCCTTCACACTCTTAAAGAAACATCTGATGAGTGCAGAAATTCCCAAGCAACTTCAGGCTTGACTGGGCTAGCTAGGCCAATTGGTAAGCTCTTTCCCAAACCTGACTTTTTCTTTTGAAAAATGATTCGTTACCCAGGAACCTTATAAAAGGATTTCATTTGCAATTATGAGCTTTTCCATGTATGTTCAAAAAATCTCAAATCCACATTTATTCTTCCTAAATTATAAAAAATGTGCTAATAATTGTCTAGTAGGTATCACTAGCAGCATTGACTTTTATTGTGCTGTCTCTCCCCTTCTGCTTATATTAAATGTAATTCTTTTCTTTTTTTATAATTTTAACTTTTATTCACCTAGTATTTGGCATTCAAGTCCAAAGTTCAGGCAAATATAACAATCATTTGAGAAATACTCACTAGACAAGTATTCATGCACTCTTGTATCACCTGACATATGGTGAACAAGCTGATGAATGACTCAGGATTTAAATGGTAATTACCATTCATCATTATAATAGACTTGCTAATTCATAAATTCTTGGTAAGCCAATTTTCTATAAAAAGGTTAATAATAAGAGTGGAAAAGAAGGAAAAAATAGCCCTAGTGTGATAAAAAATGTAAAAGCTAAAATATCTTCACTGCCACACATCCCTTCTAATGATTGAGTAATTTAGCACCAAAGTGCTTGCTTATTGACACAATACCACTTGCAGTACTAGGGCTCTGATGGAAACAGGAGAAGACAGAAAAATCCAACCAAACTGCTAAAGACAGAGGCTGAGATGTATCAGACAAAGACAAAGGAACTAAGGCATTCACACATGGCAAAGGGAGGAATGATCTCACCCACACATTTCCTAGTTTTACAGTACTTGGTGACAGTGCCATGTTCTCAGAACTGCTCACAACATGCAGTTTGAGAGAACTGTATGGAAATGTTCCTGGTACTCCTAAGTGAAGCTGTGAGAAATGCATCTAAGGTCATCTCACTGCCATTAGCCTCATTGAGTGTTCTGTAAGTTCCTCTGAGCAAAAGGAATGCCTAGCTGTCTCTGCTTTGGATAAAACAAGAAAGAAGCAAAAACATGCAAGAAAATATTGCTCATTTTGTGATCTTTATCTGGAAAAACACTGTGAATGTAATTTACAAATGCTGTGGAAAACAGCAGTATAGTCTGGAAAGAACACAGAGGCAGTACTGAAATTCTATATATCCAGTATTCAATATAGCACTTATTTGCCCATTAGATAATGTACCTAAATGTACACAAATGCAAATGCTTCTTCCACCTCTAATCTTTACA
This sequence comes from Thryothorus ludovicianus, assembly GCA_013397245.1. Taxonomy (NCBI): domain Eukaryota; kingdom Metazoa; phylum Chordata; class Aves; order Passeriformes; family Certhiidae; genus Thryothorus; species Thryothorus ludovicianus. The sequence continues at coordinate 371,866 of VZTB01014868.1, read as the reverse complement.
TCACCATGTCTTTTTATCCTAAGAGGCCAATATGGAAAAGACTTTCTTGCTGCATTCAAGGCATGTCATTTCACCTACATCTTCTTGCTCCTTCTCTGGGCACCACAGGTGTGAAAGCTACCCTAAATTACACAGTGAATGTATTTTTTACTTGAGATGCATAACTGAGGCAGCTGGTAAAGGGGAAGAGATGGACCTCTTTACAAGGAAATGAAGGACAAAAGGAACAGAAAATAAAAGAAGTGATGCATGGAACCTTGGTGCCCTTCCCCCTTGCCATTGTTCTGGTTGTGCAGGGCACAAATACAAGAGAATGAAGTAGCCAAGCTAGAAGTTGAGGTTTTGATCATTTTAGCCTCCATTTGGAACCATGCAGAGAAATTTGCCCTTTCAATCTGTTGCATATTATGTATCAGGGTGATTGGACAGATGTTGTGTATTCAGGGATAAAGGATTTGTATGGGGAAAAAAATCAACTCAAGGCTATTGTGCATGATGTAACACCATACTGGGATTATGAAAAATACTAAAATTTACTACAATATACTGTATATTCAGGAAATTTATAATGCAGTTAATATTACTAACTGCTTTCCTACAAAACAAAGTCTTGTAGCAACAGAATATGAAATGCCTGCCAAGCTAGACTCTCTTTTGCATGCATTTTCCCTTTCTGTCTTTGTCTCTTTGACATATATACATTATAAAATCTCAGAACTAATGTAAATTTAAAAATAGATGTTAAAACCCACTCTGTGCCTCAAATTAATTGGACTTTCTTGAAATAAATAAAAGTTTAAAATTTATTTGGGGCTCCAGATTTTGGACCAGATCCTTAAATATAGGAAAAAGGATGTAAAGTATTAAAATGGGCTATTAATGAGGACTGGATTTCAGAGCGTGTTTATATTTGAAATTTTGGATAATTTGCAGAAATTCTTTTCAGTTGCACTGGTTATAAAAATTAGGCAGTATGGAGATAAAAGACACAATAAGAGGATATCTATGTTGTTTTTCATTTTGTTTACTTGACAGCATATAATAGTAACTGCTTATAAAGCAAAACAGAAAGCATACAATGTAACTTCAGAAGAAAAGAAAAAATACAGAAATCGGGCAATTAAGACATTATTCTAAAGAGCAAATATTCAGATCTAATATAATGCAACTACTTTTCAAGCAATGTTATTAAGCTAAATAGAAAGTTTCAGAATAATGCATGTCTGCTATATTGCAGAAACGATCAAATTCATTTAAAGTGGCAGTAAAAAATTTTATCACTGGTTTTCAGAAAGAGAATATATCAAGCCTTTATATATTTACATGACTTTTGTTCTAGTTTTCATTTCTGCTAAGCCAAAAGCTTGAAACATATATTATGCAATTTTTAACAAGTATCACTGCATTTTTTTGTTTTCCTAGGGAGACAAAGCATAGAAAAAGCCAGCTTTTGGGTCAGTTGCAATGGGGAGTTAAATTGGAATAAAGTGAATCAAAATGCTTATGCTCAGCCAACTGCATAATCAAAGGATAAAGATTCCCTTGAAAAATTTAGTATCTGACTTTTCTAACTAACCTTTTTCTCATAAATCAAAATATTTCATTTTATTGTTGAAACTTAGTCTTAGCATTGGGGATAAAGAGAAAGGAACAGAGCAGCACAGGTAGCCATGGTAAGTATATACTAGTATATCCCAGAGTATCCTGTGACATCACAGAAACACAACAACAAAGCACTAGTGGATTGGGAAGTCACTGAGATGATAGGAAGGTATCTTTGAACTCAGTTGTTTTGCACCGTATATATTTCACTTAATTATTGTATGAAAAATATAATTTTTGATTTCTAGGAAGAATACATTGTCTCCTTGATATTTTGAAAACTCAGTTTATTGAAATTTTTTTTTCACTGAATAAGAGCATTGTAGGGTTTGAGCTTACTTCTTCATTCCAGGGTTGAGTTGCTATAGCAGTGGAACAGTGGATTATAGAAACGATGCACTGACTTTAGTATAGAGGCCCACATGGTTGCCATAAGGTGTTTGAAAATCTCCTTTAAAGTGACTCACTTTACTGTTTTTAGGGTTAAATTCTAGAACTGGCCAAATATTTTCCAGAGGCCGAATGCTTGAAACTCTCATGAATTTACAGCTAAACATAAGTTATCGAATTTGATGGAAGATGAATGTAAATGTTTGGCATCAGTCTGTGTTGCTTTTATGGAAATTTTGAGAAATAAATGTGAAGTTGTGTGATCTTAGAAATATTTGAGGGTTTATATCACAGCTTTTCTTATGCTTTCACTGTAGGATTGTATATTTCTTTTGATGTCTGGATTTTTTTTCTTTTAACAGATGCATATTCTTCTTTGTAATAAGGTTTTCTACTTACTGATATTCTGGAAGGAGAGATTATAATGAATATTTCTATCTGTGGAAATAGTTCTTTTTTCCTCCACAGAGGGTGAATCAGTGTTTTGCCCTTTTTCATGACCTTCAGAAAACATTATCTTTATGCCACTGCATAAATCATTAATTATTTTATCTAGAGTGTGTGCAGGCCTTAAAGTCCCAGAAGGTTAAAATAGAACAAGAATTGTTACATAAAAAGTGATGATGGTGACCACAGGTATAGAACAATTTCAGATTGGAATGGAAGTAGGCCAGACAAGAGCAGTTGCAGAGGACGAGGGTACTCCATGTCACAAATGTCATGGTGAAAGCTTATACAGGGCAACTGATGACATGTTACGGTGTGTGTTTTGTTGATAATTTGTATTTTAAATTTTCAATGGTTTTCCCCTATGTTCATCTGCGTTTTCCTCCACTTGGTTTGCTCCTAAGTTGTACCCTCCCTTTGTTATAGAAAGTTCTCTGTCAATCCTCAGAATGCCAACCCCAGTTATTACCCTATTTGGTATTTCCCCATCTTTTGTTCCAGCACCTTCCCTGCCTATCATTGTTACCCTGCCCCTTGTTCCAGCACCTTCCCTGTCAATACATCCCTGACCCAATCAGATATGTGTTTCTCCCCATGAGCGTGTCAGGATGTTACCCAAACCTCGATGCCCCATTGGGGCATGTGACCTCCCCTCTCCTCCCACCAGCCCTGGTTGGTTTTGGTATGTTATTGGCATTCCCTCACTCCACCCATGTAAATCCCTCATTGGTTATTTATTTGTATCCACCCCCAGTTCTGTTAGGGTATAAAACCCCCTGTACTGCAGTGCTCCTGGGTCTTGTGTCTCTGTCTCCTCCTGGGAGTAAAGCTCTCTGGAATTCACACAGAAGGCTCCTCTCTCATCCTTGCTCCACTCCTTGACACGGCACCAGCCTTAAAGAGAACACCCGTGTGTGTTCCAGCTGCACCCTGGGTTGTGCTCCTTCCTGGGGGCAGTCCCTCCATGACTGCTGGGTCTGGAGCTGGCCAGGGCTGACCATTAGCAGATTCAGTGTGTCAATGACCTTGAATTGTATGACAAGAATTGAAGAAATCAAGTGGAAATTTAAAAGACCACAAGAAATTGAAAAGATCAAGAGGAAATTTAAAAGACCACAAGAAATATTCTCTTATTCAATGAATAATTGAAATTCTTTAAATGAATGACCATGAAATCTGTTAAAGATAGTGGTGTACCTACTGCCTTCTGCTCAGAAAATCCCCCAGCCGTGAGCTGCAAGAGAAGTAAAAGTTTCCATAACTGTTTTCACTAAATCCACATTTCTTTAATATTTACAATTGTTCATTGGCACTGTAATAAAGCCTTGGAAAAACTCCTTGTATGGTGTGGGCTAAACACCATAGGTGATTTTGATGGTTTCTCCTAACTCTAGTCCTAACAGTTTGTCTCTGTTACTCTTAATTTGTTTCTTTTTGACTGGCAGAGTCTTCTGGTTCCTTAAAGTGCCATTGGGACAAGCGAAAGAGCCATGTGGAATATATTTGGGCAGCACAAGCATAAGGTATAGTGCAAGCTGCACAGTACAATATCGGTGTTCCTCCTGATGTTTGTCTTTAAGATGTGGTTGTTTCAATGCTGATGTGTATATTTCTTGGAGAACTACCATGAAACTTTCCGAAAACTGCCAGCCCCATACCGTGGTCAATTGGTTTTGAAAGAAAGTATTTTTGGTTTTATTTTTGGATTAAGCATGCACCTTTCATTTTAAAAAGAAACATAGTGCAGAACCAAAGTCTCTGGCAGCAAGTAAGCAAACATTGCAGGCATACCTTGATTATTTCTGAGATAGAAATCTTCCAATGGGATTTTCTTCTTGCTCAAGGTCAGATAACTTTAACAGTACTCATACCATCTGCAAGATTTAATATCAGTTGTAAAAGTAGCTGTGAAATATAGTTTTATTCTTGACTTCTGGAAGAGAGCTTGGTGTTGTAACTGGTCTATAAATTATAAAAGTAAATATACATGCATGAATACTTTGATGCGTAATGCATGTACTAAACACACAGTATATGTACCATCAAGTATTTCAGAAATATCTAATATGTTCTGAAATATAATTTCTGCTTTTTTCCCTCACCCCATAAACTGAGGAAATGTCTCTGGAGTCACGTATCTGCACTCAAGGTTTAGTCATGTGCTACCAAATCATCTGCATGAGGAAACACAAAGGCATCCACAGCATAAGCCACCTGCTCTGTGGATCTATAGCAGTAGACAAGAGAATTGTGCCTGGTTTGCCTTTCTCTCCTTGCCCCTTTTCCTTACTCCCTAGCAGATTTGTGAGAAAACCAGGCTGCTCTAGATTATTTACACATCAGTCAGGAATTTTAAGCCAGCATTGAAAAGGTAGAGGGAATGACCCTTGCTGCGTGAAAGGTTGGCCAAGCTTAATTTTCTCATGGGTTAGTGGGGAAGCATCAAAGCTAGCCACAGGTGACAATGTAGTTCATGATAAGGGATGTGAACCCTCAAATGACAGCTGTGTTCTCTTCTCAGCACCACAGGATCGATGCAAATGAAAATTTCAGACGAAAAGCCATTTTAGAGACATGGATATCTTGGAAGTTTTTGGATGTCAGTTTGGTTAGAAAATTATACAGCACTGAAATTACCTTAATGCAGAAATGTTCTTACTACATTTTTTCTCTTTCTGTAATGATCTGAAGTGTGCAATGGTTATTCCCTTTGGGTGTAATTCTGTAAGTATATTATTGTAAGTGTATTACAGGGTTTGGCTCACAAAAATGCTTCAGCAAATATTTCAACTTGTTCTTGCAGTCTTCATCTTGGCTTTGAACATCGATTTCATTGTCCACATTGCATGATCAGTCTAGTGCTTAATTCATCCACAAGTAAAAAGAAATTTCAATGTAGGACTTAAGCAGAGAAGCAGTTCTTTGCAGAGTAGCTATACATTCCTACACATACCTGCACAGTTACCTGATGCTATCAAGTTACACATTAATGTAGATCTCTGGGTCTATACGTAGAGTCATGTTCTGTGAGGGCACTGTCATAGTTGGAGCATCCAGCCTCATTCTCAAGTGCTGACTGTGCTGAGTGTTCATTCCTGAAAAATGAAATTGCTATGCTCTCCCCCTGAAAAAGGCCCTTTATGCTCCTAATAGCATGGTAAATCTGAAGGGAAGAGGACTTCCTGGCTCTTCAGAGAGCAAACACTGCATAAAACTCTATTTATAAGCTTGTCAAAGAACCTATTTGCACCAAATTCTTCAGCTCTTCCTCAGGTGATTCATTGTGTTTGACTCTCATGATTAATCCATGAGAAAATTAAGCTTGGCCAACCTTTCACGCAGCAAGGGTCATTCCCTCTACCTTTTCAATGCTGGCTTAAAATTCCTGACTGATGTGTAAATAATCTAGAGCAGCCTGGGTTTCTCACAAATCTTCTATGGAGTGAGGAAAAGGGGCAAGAAAGGAATGGCAAACCAGCCACAAATGACAGTTGGGGAGTCAAAACTCACATTCTGTCTCACTAAACCAGTTTCACTCCATCTCATGAAGCTCAAGAGCTTCTCTCTCTTTTCTTGAAACATAAAGAAATGTATCTAATGCTACACAATGCTTTGATTTGTGACGCCTGTTTGAACAGTCATTTAAACACAGGAAATGTCTGATTTTACAATACAGTGTTACAATACAGTATTTGAAAATCAGCCTGTAAACAATTTAATTCAGAATATCTGGTAATCAGAGGAGGTGATTACTGCAGTTATCTTGTGTGAATCAGAGAATGATAGAATATCTGGAAAGGATCCAAAAGGATCCAAAAGGATCACAGAGTTCAACTCCTGGCCCTGCACAGGACAATTCTAAGAATCCCACCATGTACCTGAGAGTGTTGTCCACACAATTCTTGAATTCTGTCAGGCTTGGTGCTGTGACCACTTCCCTGGAGTGACTGTTCCAGTGCCCAGCCACCCTCTGGGAGAAGAGCATTTTTTTAATATCCAACCTAAACCTCCCCTGGCAGTTTTGTGTCTTTTCCTCGAGTCCTGCCAGTGGTCACCAGAGAGAACAGATCAGCTCCTGCCCTTCTGTTTTCCCTTGTGAGGAAGCTGTAGATTCATCCCTCAATCTCCTCCAGGCTGAGCAAACCAGGTGACCTTAGCCACTCCTCATATCCACCCTCTCCACACCATTCACCATTTTCAAGAAAAGTTATGTTCTCCTCCTTTTTTTTTTCCTTTTTATGAACTACAAGTCTTCCTGTAAAAAGGTGTGTGGAACCATCAACAACACTGTTAAATCTTCACTAGCAGAGGTGTTGAAAATAATTTTTTAAAAATCTGGAAAAAAGAAACATAATCTAAACTAATATTAAAACATATATACATATAAACATAATATTTCTCATTTTCTTCAGCTTTGTTTCCAAACATCTCCAAACACTTTGCAGACATGATTTCAGTGTCAGCGTATCCCTAGTTCATCATCTCATAGAAGGGGAACAAAGAGCTGAGCAAGAATGTCATCTTGTTTTGAAGTACTGATCCTTGTCACATAAAGAAATGAGAGTTATAAAATTCACTACCTTTGAAAATAAGTCTGTTCTTAGGTGATATGGCCAACATCATCAAGGCCAGTTAAGTACATAAGTATGTGTTTAAATTTAAGCCTTGTGTAGCTTGAATAAACTAAATTCTCAAGGTACTGGAATATCTAAATCTAACTCCTGTTGGAGGCAAGGCAGCTCAGTTGCCCTCCTGCTGTTGTCTGCAACATGATAAAGCCCAGTACCTCAAGTAAACACAGCCTCAGCCATCTGTTCCTGCATTAGCTAGATCAAGCTGTTTACTAGCTAGGACAGCTCATTTGCAGTAGGCAACATCATAATTGATCCATGGCCACATAACACTACCACTTCTGTGAAGGACTCAGAATCAGTCACATAGATGTCAGCAATTTAAACAAGAATCTGAAAGATCAGATTTTTGCATGACAGTCCTGACCCACAGATTCTTTCAGTCATTTGGTCCAAACCCATGCGCAGAAAAACTCAGAGTTTATAAGGAAGGAGACAAGAATTAAGGCAAGTTTCTTCACATGTCGCTTCAGAGCTTTACAAAGTTTCTTGAGTTTCTTGTGCCTTCTCTTCCCCTTCTGAGAGCAGTAAACAAAGCCAGCTCGGGGAGATGGATTAGAACTGAGCAAAGCTTCGTCTGGACCCCATCAACATAAAATATACAGAAACCCCAGAAGTCTGCAAAGTTATTTCAGAGGCTGGAAATAATCTTCCTGTGATGGTGCAGGTATAGGAATAAAATGTTCTGTGTATGTTTTATGAAGCTGTATATTTTGAGAGAAATTTGAGATTACCCACAAAGGGGAAATTTCCCTTATGAGGTAGGGCTGAATGATTTTACTTAAAATTAATAAATAAGAAATGAAAGAGCAGCTTGTTTCTCTAAAATCCAAGTTGTAAAATATATTTGTTTAGATTTTTTTAAAATTTTGTTTATTAGTCTTTTGGTATTTTATGTTCTTATATGATTACAAGGATTTAAAAAGAATTTCTAGTTTTGGTTCAATAAGGTTTGAAAGAAGAGCTATCACAGTGCCAATTCAAACTTACTTCCTACTAAATAGCAAGCCCAAGGAGTGCTTAGCTTTTCTGGTTTAAATTCTTCATTAAAAAGTAAAAGTTTAAATTGGCAGGAAAACTGCTGTTTAAGCTGCTAGTACACTAACATCAGAGAAAGCTGAGTTTAGCCCTTGGTACTCTGCCAGGTACAGTACTACATATAACAGGATAAAGAGAGAAATAAAGAAAAAGATGATGGGATAAGATAATTTTTATTTAGCCTATGATACTCTAATGGATTTAATGTTAAGAAATAAAAGTTTATGAAGTACCTCTTGAGGCCATAACCAATCGACTTTCAAGATCTATTGATTTGCACTAGCCAGCAAGTCAGAAAAATGGTAATATATAACTGCAAAGCACAGTCTTGTTTGGTCAAATGATTGGCACATGTTTCTCAAGAAATATCCTTATAACTTAAAGCTCTGCTTAGGAGTAATAAGTCTTTTTGGTCATGAGTGAAATAATTATGCACAGTATTACACCACTTAGTTCTCTTAAAAGTTATAGCATCAGGGGCCTGATGTTGTAGTTTGGCATTTCAACTGTTAGAACATAGTTTTCCTATTTAATGTCTCAGCCACTCTGGATCCTAGCCACCTAAAACTTGGCAGGCAAGTTTGTCTGCTCAGATGATTTTTTTAATAGCTTAAGATTAATTCCTTTTCTGTACAATAGCCAAAAAAATTTGTTTGGAGCTAGTTATATAGTATTTCTTTCTTACCAGCTGCAATTATAAAATTATTCTGTTAAAAAAAAAAAAAAAAGGACAATCTGCTACTTGTCACCATTTTTTTGTAGACTGAAGCACTTAGGATTTTTAAGCAAAAAAACTACCACCCCACAGACAAACAATGAAAATTAAATATTGGACCTTGAGACAAGTAAATTCTGCAGCAGACTGTACCAGTTACGCTTTACCTAAGCAACCAGAGTGGCCGAGAGAAAACACTTACCAAAATTTTAAAAACAGCTTTCTGTTCTTGCAGCACAGCGTGTCAGTCTTGCTGTTTGCTGTGCCTTACACACGTCACCTGTGGGGACAGACAACCATTCCCAAACTGGTGTGGCCAGTGTGCCACCACCAAAACTTGGCACAGGCCGCTGCGCGCTCTTATCATCCATCTTCTAAAGATCCTTTATAAATTATCTGACTCTAATATATCAACTTCACGGTCCAGCACTATACTTCAGACCAGAACATGGGACTCAAGAAGACCAAATTTTCCTGTGGGTCTCAAGACACTCATATAAAAACTTGTCTCTAATGGCAGCTGTTCCTTTGCCTGAATAGCCAGAATGGGCCAATCCAAAATGTTCTAGATTATCACCAATTCCTGGAGTGTCTGATAGTTTCATTTGAATTAAAAAGGAAAAAAAAATAAAAAAAATAGCACTGCCTTCTTTGTTCTTCAGCAGGCAAATAATGAAGTTTTAGAGCACAGACATTTTTAATACACTGGATTGTGAGTAGGATCCTAATCCAACTGAAGCTTATAATAGCACCTACAGTCAGAGAAACGCACATCACTGATCCTTTAATTCACTGTCTGAACTGAAAAATTTAGACAATATGTATTACTTTGATCCAAAACTGAAACAATGTAAATTTCAATGGCTTCTACAGGTTAAAAAAAAAAATCCAAGCCACAAAATATTCAGTTTTGCTTAAAGAATTTTTTATTATCTCTTTTCTAAACAAAACTATATTTAAATTTCAAATGTTGCTTCAAGTTGAATAAATCAACTACTGCATTTAGAACACATCTAAGTGAATGTTTTGACTGGAAAAAAGAGTATTTTTCTGCTCTGATCAAATAGTAAAAGTACAACATGATTTCACAAGTTCTTTTCATTAACTCATATCTACATTTTTTCATAATCATAATTTCAAACAAAAAATATTTATTCCTTCTTTAATTGATTTTTAAGGGTTTTCCAAAGATTTCATGGTCAGATACTAACAAAGCATCATTTTAGAGTCCATTACACTGCTAATTCACTGTCCCGTGTGTACAACAATGTTCTCCCCTCATATAGGTTCATATTATCTAAAAATATATGCCCATTTTTGCTATCTTTCATTAACTATATTTTATTTTGAGATGTATATGATACAAAAAAAATTGACTAAGAGTCATATTTCTTATTATTTTTAAAAAAAAGTTTGTTGTCAGGTATACAGCATTCTGTTCTTTCACCACGTTGCCATGTTGTTGCAGCTTTCATATGAACAGAATTCCAGCCAATTCTGACATACTGCAGTAATATAATGTCATCATCTCTTTCCATGTGCAAAATATCTAAGCAATGCATTTAGTAACTGCATTGCAGACTTCAGTGTTGGAGTCCCTCTTACTTTCCTATCTTGAATGTAAAAGCCTTCTATTAGGAAAAGAAGATCCCAACTGGAATGAGATTATAATGCAATCATCTGGTTCAGAGCATTATGCCATGATTTTAGCAGCATGCTAGAAACTCCCTCTGCTCCTGGGCTTAATGAAATTTGAACTTATTATATGGTTCAGCACAGTTTTTGGAAGACAACCAATAAGTATGAGAGGCTTCCAGTTGAAACAAGGGGCTTGTTTGCCAGGATTTGACTCTCTTGAGGAAATCTAGCTGCAGGGCCAGATCTTTTCTTTTCGTTGGATACAGAACAGTTATGCACACAGCAGTATTTACTGGTGATGGCAGCCTATGACAGAGCTGTGTCTTTCCAGAATACTCTAGCTAGAGGATACCCAGTAATGACTGCAGCTGTAAACCCACTCAAAGGTGCTTTGCCTCTACATAATACAGGATTCAAGAAGGGGCATTTGATGGCTGCAGTGCATTTAAAAGAGGAAATCCACCTATTGAGTAAAAACCACATACTACACCTTTCTAGGTGTTACTTTATGTGAAATTATAATACGAAGATACCCTGGAATGAAGAAAGAAATGGTTGTACCTGCACACAACTGCTTGTTCTATTTTTCAGGCTAACAGCTTAGCTGTAACACTTGTGCATTAGCTAAATAACATCTCAAGGGGAGCTGGAGATAGAACCTTGATGTGTCCTGATTGTACGTGTGTGAGTTTGTGCTCTCAAAGGATGGTCCTTAAAAAACTCCCTGCTGGAAGCTATTGTGCATATTGCAAAAGGACCGTTGCTAAGTGCCAATTGAGCTGGTACTGTATACTTGCCATTTTAAAAGAAGATTTCATACCACTTGATTATGTTAAATAGAAATGTTTGAAATTTAAACTGAATTACATCAAAATGGCACAGTAGTTATATGTCTAAAGAGCTGCTGCTACTCAATCTCATAACTAATGTCAATCCCTTCTGGTAGACAGTTTTATGTGAAATCCTGGTAGAGTATATTACAGGCAAAGTTTAGAGGGCCTTGATATAAAAAATGTCATAAATAAATACTACCTTAAAACCAGGCCTGTGTTTGTATTAACAAGAGAGAACTCCTTTTTAGTAAAAGGAGTTCTTAGCCAAAAAGATATACCATTTTTTAATGTCAGAAACTTCATTTTTGGCCTTTAGGCTACTCTGAGGTTCCAGAATTTTTTCTGTGTAGATGATAGCTATTTTGGGAACTTGGTAAACTTAATGCAATCTAGATATATGTACTTAGTAGAAATAATGCAGAAATTACTTCAAGATCAGCTTACGAAGAAAAAAAAAAGAATAATGTTAACAATATATAGTCAACATCAGAAGCTGACTGGAATCAAAAATCCAAGATCATTAAATGGTAGAGGGGAAGTGAATGCTAAGAAAACAAAATTAAACTAGATTAGCACCTAATCTGCCTGTATAAACCTGGTATCTTTATGTTCAATAACTACTGATAATACATGCAGAGAAGTAGTAATTACCTTTAAAAAGCTACTTCAGGATTTATGAATTTGCAAGAATTTTGTTAAGTAGTTCTGGGAAAATAAACAAGAGGAAAAATCAGACACACTTAAATTTTACTTTTTACAAAACATATGCTTTTAAGTTTTCATTTTGAATTTTTGTTTTTATTTTTAAAAGAAAAGGAATCAGGCAGACTAAATACTTCATAGTGCTATTATTATTATTATTATTAATTTTATTATTATTATTTCTTCAATAAATATCAGACAAATCTGAGAGGGAAGGATTGCCTGTGGTTTTTTCAAGATATTTATATTTCAGGTATGGTCTGGAAATTCTAAAATGCTATTTTTCATTTAGGGAAAGAAGAGGAAAAAAGAAAAACCTATTCAAACAGCTCAGATAACATTCTAGGGACACAAAATATGTTGTTACCTGTGCTGGGGTATTATTTTATTTTACACTGTAATTAAATGCTCAGTTTCCCCTCCTCCCCAGTCAATCTGATTTTATCCTTGGAAGGCAGCTGATAATTTCTGTATCAAAGGAGCAGTGGCACTTTCATGCATTGTCACTCAGTTTCCTATGATGTCACCAGAACAAGGTGGTTAATAGGTTATGATATTACAGTAAAGAAGTAAATATGGTGTAAGTATGGATTGATGAATTATCATATGTCAATGAAAGAGTTGGAAACAGAGGAGTATGTAGTACATGTGATGTGCCTTCTATTGTAACAATAATTTGTTCACTGGGAAATATTTTTAAATGTGTGGATTTAAAATTACAAAGGAAATCTTTTTTTTTACATTTTGCTTTGAATTTTTATGTTGAATTTTATTGAAACATACTTTTTAAAATCAGTCATTTTAGTATTCATTTTTTCAAATTACAATCTTTTACCACTTAATAATAGAGGAGCAGAAGCTATTTAAGCACATAACAACTGTGACAATTTGATGGAGTTCATTTTATGTAATAATTTTATCAAATAATATATTTCTTTTTATAAATAGCATTTATTAAAACATTATACACAATTGAGGTAGAATGGTAAAGCAAATGTCATTTTTAAACAGACGACCCACCTTTGCTGACAGTGCAGCACAATCACAGCATACTGTAGGAAGTGTTGGCATGCTTTGGAACACAGGATGACTCTATCAATAGATTAATAAACTTACAGATGAGTGCCCAGCATTTGTGAGCTAAATACTTTTTATTCACTTCTCCCTGTGCATCTCCATTGGTTTTAATGAGTTTTTTAACTCAAGACAGGATATGATTCTTAGCACCTGGGTCATGATTGTGTGACATGGATTAAAGCATTCATACACTCACAAAAATAAAGTTTTGCTCTCTTTGAATACCTTCAGGACTGATGTCCCAGGGAAAGTGTAGTTATGGAGACGGTCTGACATACACCAACCTAAAAACAAATTTATCCTGGGTACTTTTAGGAAAGATCAGGGCAAATAATCAGAGGCATTCCTTCAATAATCACAGATCTTCAGATGAAGGATGGAATTAAAATTCCTTAAATTCAAGTTCTTCTGTGGATAAGCAAAAGATGCAAAACATACTGAAATACAATGAACTCGTGAGTATAAAAAGCAGCAGGGACTGAACACAAACTAAAATGTCTACTTAGATAATTCCAGAAATGGAAACTGTAATTCTTGGTGACAGAGACAGAAATATTTTTTCCCACACTTTAGCTCCTCTCACAAAACTCCCAAGAAGTCTTTCTTCCAAGATACTTGGACTGTCTTGGTAAAACATAAAGCTTGTCATGCTTCCTTTTTTGAAGTTGTTTTTTATCTCTATAATAAAGTTTTAATTTTTTTTTCTAAGAATTAAGATGTTTACCTGGAAGATGAGTTTCTTCCTCCATTTCCAAAAGTCTAGAAAATTCAGCAGTTCAGACTGTAGACTCATCTAAGCAGACAAGCTGCACCTGCTGATGGTCCAGCTACCTCTTAGAAAGAAGGGATGTCCTGAATGGCACTGAGCAGGGACATATGACATCACATCAGGGGGCAGGAATCTGATCTCATTTAGTTAATGAAAGAATAGAGAATTATGCACACAAAACATACACTGCAAGCAAGAATACCTGATGTCTCAATGTGGGGGGAGCCCCACCAATGTAGATTCAGAGGGACAGTCACAGAGGACGGGGACAACTGTTTGGCCAGGAGGAGGATTCAAAAGAACAAAAGGAAGAGAGATGGTGGAAAAGGAGAACATTCCCTTCCTTTCAGCAGCAGGTAAAATACCATCGGCCTCTGGTTTTAGAGGTCTCAACATTACCTTACCTTTATTTTTAAGATGTTTGTCAATGGAAGAATTCACAAAAGGGCATTTTCATTTCTTCAGGGAATATTGTAAACACAAGAAGTCTCCCACTTCAGATGAAAATCAGTCCTCCAAACCAAGTTGCTGAGTATCTGCTCAAGTTAGTACATATGCCACTGGAACAAGTCCATTTCTTGCCTCTTTGTATATAAGCACTGACTTGTCAGAAGGTGCTGGAAAAGAATCTTATTAAACTATTATTAATTTACTATGAAGAAATTCTGCAGTTTACTTAATCACAAAAGAGGAGACATGAACAAGTGTAAAAGGTTGCACAATTTTAACTAACCTTCACAGTAATAGGGTCAGGGTTTCAGGGGACAAATTCCTTCTTCAATTAAAAACTTGTCTTCCATTAAAATAAAAAAAAAAGTGTTTGATTCAGTTTTCTAGTTTATTTTGCAAAGTTTGTCTCAGCCTTTTGCATTCTATGTGTTAGCTGAGCAGCATGGATAACATCTCATGAACATGCACATTAACAGGTTACCTTGAAGAATTCCAGTATTTCTAATACTTGAGATGAAGTCCTATTGGATTTTTCTTGTTTTGTTTCTTTTTTTTCCTCTAAAAGATCTCTTCCATAATGATATTATCACTATTCCATACACTTCTCCCGAAAATTTTTCCTGCAAGAATTTTGTTGTGGATGCTCTTAATATTTGACAAGTGTTCCATAAAATACTGCTGTCTCTTTAGAATTTACCATGTTCTTTTCCTACCTTAACTGCAGACAGTATATAATTCTTTTAATGGTCTGTATGAATATTCATAAGTGACAAGTACTCTGAGTTCTAAAATATCAGATCGGGAGATTTTACAATTATTAGATCAGAGCTTTTCTCAGTTGTACCCTGGGATTAAAATGTCTTTATTTCAGTGCAGTAACAGAGGAAGAACACAAGATTACAATAGATTTAACAAAAAGGAGATAACTTTGCATTATTTTTCATTCTTCTTTCAGTCTCCATCACGAGGATGGAGTCATGCTGTGACATTCTTCTCTGGGTATTGGAACATGAGAATGATATACTCGACTTTGAATGTCTCAAGTTTTGTAACATATAATAGCTGAGTTTTACTTCTTTCACCCCGGTATTTTGCATTTTGATAGGCAAGTGCCACTTCACCGCTGAGGCCCTTCTGCTGACCTTTAAGACAGCGGGTAGCTTCAGCAGTGCAATTATCACTACGGGTTGTGGTGTCCTGGAGGAAGTCAGCATGTGCACATGTATAAACTGGGATATCAAGGATGAAAAAAGCAGAAGAGCACATACTGGGCAAAAGAAGTCATTTGATCATTACAACCCAGTCAAGCCAAAGTCAGAGTGATGGTTATGTCAGAAATTCTTGCTCAGCCTCCTTCATGCATTTGAGTGAAAACGTCAGAGGCCATGATTAATGTGACCCCATTTTGCTTTCCCTTAAACCGCTATCATTTCCAACTCAAAGTTCTGCCTGCCAATTGAATAAGAGGAGATCAACATACAAGAATGTGACGTACCTGCTTAACACATAGTTATTGAGTTTGATGCAATTTCTAGTTTTACCACTGAAATTGGCTCTTACACAGGTCATTGTTTCCAAATGTGGGTGCCTAAAGCATAAATAAATATCAGGGTGTTCATCCTTATTTTGTAGAACTACCTTGTATGAGAAACTCCCAGAATTTTAACTTCAATAACAAGAAAACACCAATAATACAAGTCTCAGTGAGTTATTACTATATCATGTTCAGCAAAGGACAATCAAAGTGCACAAATATAAGCAGAAGTAAAAGACAACCTACCCACAAAAGGTTAAGCAAAACAGACATGTATGTCCCACCTCCTGTAGTTTCTGCTATTGCACTTCTAGTTATCACCACTGGTGTTGAGGAACTACTCTCAAAATCTGCTTGAAATGAAAATGCTTTTTGTGACAGAAGCATATGTGTTACATGGTACTTTTGCCTTTGCAAATATAATTCAAAAAGTTTGTGGTTGTCTTCTTTAATTAGTAGCACTCTTTAGAAGCAGACTTGATACAGCATCTTTGCTTTTGCTTTCCTTATCTTCACTATTTGTCTTTTCTTCACTTGGTGGCTGCTGATGTCACACAGTTTACCTTCATAAGTTACAGCCCCCCTCCATCTTCTTCCTCTTATGTCTCCAAATAAAAGAAAACAGAGCTCGGTTCACTATTTTTTCTTCCCAAGTTGAGTTCATGTTTCTTCAACATACTGCAGGAGGACAGATTATGCTGATTTTGCTGCTTAAATATTATTTTTCATAGTTTCTCTGTTTATTTTTCCAAATGTGCTGAGACCTCCCAGTGATATCTCTTCTTCCTTCTTCACAATCTTCCCCTTAAGAATCTGAATGTTGCTGAAAATCTCCTGGGTTAAATCCAGCCACTGTGTCCACATCAAGTCAAACTGAATTTACTCCATTGTAAAAACTCTGCAGCTGTTCCATTGTCTCCTTAGTACAACACAAGATTCTGTTTGTTTTATTTATTTATCATTTCTAAGTACCAGGCTTTCTGGCAAAATGTTGCCAGCTGGAAGTTACATGGAAAGTGTTTAGCACAGCTTTAACACATGCTCTAGAGTATGTGTACACTCATTTCATTCTTGATAAATCAGCATTTAGGGAATATGGGGAAATAGGCTGTGAAATGCCATCAGCTTGTCCTGAGCTATGGTGCTATTTAATAAAATCTCTTGCAAATTCAAATGGCAGAAACTCTTCCGAGTCATTAGTGCATGCATTTTCTCCTCCCTGAGCTATCAATATCAAAAGCATCTTAAGAGACTATGTCAATGAAAAATGAAGGAAAATAAATAGAAAAAATAATAAGTATTTCTGATGAATAACTATCATCTCTGGCATTATCTGTGCTAAATCACATTTCTAATCTCTTTATTTTGGGCATTTATTAGCACTTACTTCCCTCAGTTAAATAAGAATGACATGTTATAAATAATGTTTATGCCTCTAGGAGTTTATGTGGAGGATCTTCTGTTTTTCTGTAGCTTTTGCCTCATTCAGAATTAAGTAGTCGAGTTCTCTGTTGACAAGGCCTAAAATACAGAAATAAAGAATGAAACCATGAGTATCTATAAGAAGATCCTCAGTTTTTGAGGTATGGGGAGTTACTGCGTGGGGAGTCTGACAGATGCCCTCATCATTTCCTGGTGCAACAAGAGTACAACTTTCAGTGTTTGCTGCCATGTCCCCACATCAGTTCAAGAGAGATCTTCCACAGCACATTATGCAAGCCCATTAAGAGCAGACTCATCTTCCTAGAAAAATAAGCCTTTACATTTAGGCTGAGTTCCCACCTGTGAATCACAAAAAATCAGACTCCGGTACCGACCTCAATTTTGAATATATTTACAGGCAACTCTACATTTCAAGCATCCATCTTTAAGAGTTGGAAACAAATAGGAGAAAAGTATGAAATGCTGATGAAGAGCAAGATCTTTTCACTACTAATTGCCAGTTAATTTTTCTGAATTTTTTGGACTGCTGTGTAAAATATACTGATCTTTGATAATGATGAACTACTACATAGTTCTCCTTCAGTAAGAAGAGTTATTCCCGTAGCATTTCTCAGTAATAACATTGTCCACCAGGATCCATTTGACAAGAACACAGTGGATTATTTGTAATAGTTTGGATCCTCACTGCTTATATAAATCTAAATAAAAATTGAAAAATTGTCATTCACCTAAGTAATGGGGATTAAAGCCCACTACAGTCCAAATCTGTGAGTTCAAATAAGAAAAGGAATGAAAATAAATGTAATCTCTTAATTTCTGGAGCTACCTCCATATATGTCTGATGCATCACTTCAACTGAGTTTATATTTACAATTCATACTTTTCTTCCTCCCTCACTCTGGCCTTCCTCAACATTGACTCCGATGATTTAAGGAAGATTATAGAAGATCAATATGGAACCAAAGAACTGAGGAAGAGAACAAAAACATGGAGTGTTTCAAATGTATATAAGGCAAAAATGGCCACTCTAACAAAAAAACTAGTTTTTTAGCTACCTATATAATGATTAGTGTTTGGTGAATGTTCAGGACAGTTTGAATCAATTCACAAAAGAATTCATAAAAATATATATAACTAATCAACATATTAATCTTTACATATAATCTCTGACTTGAGACTTCTCATGTCAAGCAAGAAGAAAGGGTAGTTCTATTACATTTAAACCTTGAAACATAGATTGAAAATGACATTAAGTTGTGACAAAAGGTCTCTAGAAAAGAAAATAATAATCTTGAAAAGTGCTGTTCTTTGTCTCTTAAAATCTCTTGCTTGTTTTCTTGAAATAATCCGGAATAATAACTCTCATCCCTGTATTACATTAAACTGTGGTCATCACAATATAAGAAAGATATTAACCTTTTAGAGAGTATCCAAAGGAGGGTATCAAAGATTGTGAAGGACCTTGAGGGGAAGCTGTAGGAGGAGTGGCTGAGGGCACTTGGTCTGTTCAGCCTAGAGAAGAGGAGACTGAGAGGAGACCTCATTGCAATTATACTTTCCTCGTGAGGAGAAGAGGAGGGGCATGCACTGATCTCTTCTCTATAATGACCAGTGACAGGACTCGAGGGAAAGCCCTGAAGTTGTGTCATGGAGGTTTAGGCTGGATATTAGAAAAAAGGGTCTTCACCCAAAGGGTGTTTGGGCACTGGAAGAGTCACAGCACCAGCCTGACAGGTTTCAAGAAGCATTTGGACAGTGCTCTCAGGCACATAGTGTGATTCTTGGAGCTGTCTTGTGCAGTGCCAGGAACTGGACTTGATGATTCTTGTGGGTCTCTTCCAGCTCACCATATTCTGTGATCCTGCGAAGTGTCATTTGAAGAGCGCTTGTTTCCATACTCGCTTTCAGGTTATGTACAAGTAGTAAAATATTCATCTGGACCACCATCTATGCATCTTTGAACACAGAGAAGGACAATAGTGTTAGCTCCACCTCAAGACATTTATTTTTCCCAGCTGGTCTGTGGAACAACGTTAAGGCTCTATATAAAAAATGTGGAAGGGGGATTTAGCAAGCAGAACTGCAAATTTTACCATGAACTTAACAGCAAGGACTGGTGACCACATAGAACCTGGATAATCATTACATAGATGATAACCAGGTAGAAATTTTCCTTCAGAATTAAGAACAGCCTCAAAAATGTGGTTGTTAGCCACAGAGGCCTATTTGGACTGAGTCAACAGCAAACTTCAATGGAAATAAATCATGAAAACAAAATTCTCTGGAAGCAGATTTCCTGTGTGACAACACTTTCCTTCTGAAATAACAAGCTGTGCAGGTCAATACATCAATAGCTTTTAATACTAATACTA
>VZTB01014868.1:339725-349725 GCA_013397245.1 Thryothorus ludovicianus | reverse complement strand
GCTCTGTCAGCATCACTCCTCTGTTGGCAGCAGCAGAGGTCAGTGATTTTGGCCATTCAGTTCATATTATCTTAACCTGGACCAAGTTTAGGTGATAAACATGACAAATCTCTGCAGCAATTTAAAATAAAGCATAGATAGAGGTTAAATTTAGCCCTTCAAATTAAAGTTGAACTGTTGCTATGAGAAAAGCCTCATTCTACAGAGTAAGATAGATTTTGCATATCGATTACCAAAAATATGAATTATTTCATAGTTAAAAATCACTATTTAAGAATATTATTAAGTACCAGATAGCTAAGAAAAGAC
The DNA here is from genome assembly GCA_013397245.1 of Thryothorus ludovicianus. Classification (NCBI taxonomy): domain Eukaryota; kingdom Metazoa; phylum Chordata; class Aves; order Passeriformes; family Certhiidae; genus Thryothorus; species Thryothorus ludovicianus. Next base: position 349,416 of record VZTB01014868.1, on the reverse strand, counting down.
AGGTGGAGTTTCTTATTTTAAGAATGTAGCATTCAGTATATTTCAATAAATATTTCTTTCCTGTTTCTCAGAAGAGTTTTTTGAGTGTATTTGTATAGTTTTCTGGTGAAAGCTACATAATAAGTGCTGTAAATTATACATTTCTGAAATGATCATTTCAACTAGATTTCTACTTTTATAACATTTAGCTAATAACCAATTACAGAACACGCTTTCCTCTTATAAATACTAAAAATTTTATTTCCTTTTTCCTTGAAAAGGTGATAGAATTAATATTAAGCAGTCATTTAAAAACACATACTATCAAAATTAATGTTAAATTAAAGAAATTCCTTCCATTAGACATTTAAATTTAATGACTATTTAAGGGGAAAAACAAACACTTTTTTATCATGTTATTCATTAGAGAATTATTTCATTTTGCACAGAGTTATAACTATTGCCAATTAGACTGCTTGCATTAAAAGGCACTCTAGTTGGGATGTTCTCTGAATTATATAATTCACCATATTCTTACTAATGAAAAGTTTAGATGACAGAATACATTATGCAAAAGTTCAAGCTCTGTGCCTACTATCCTTTATTCATTCATACATAGAATATGTACTTTATTATGTTAATCAAAATGCTACATAAGTCTGTTTTTTCTGAGTAATGTATCACAATTCAATTTCGCTTCGATAGAATACTGCAAGCAATTACATCTATTTCATCCATAGAAACTCATCCCTCTGTCTCTTCCTTTCCCTCTTTCTTTATCTTTTTAAATGTTGTATTGACTTAAGGTATGTGAGCTGTTAAAATCATGCAGACTTACAAAGATCTTCATTTACAAATGGAAACTGAAGCAGAAAACTTCTGACTTTTTAAATCCTCGATATTTAAATTGCATTTTCATATGTATAGAAATAGTTCAGTAACACCATTTTAAGTTATCCTTTAGTTCAACCTTTGTCTTTCTAGTCTAAACATTTTTTTTTATTTCTCCCAAGTTTATCTGGACTTTTTCAATATGATGTATGTCAAGGAATCAGCCTAAGCGATAAAAGCAGGAAGGGAAAGTCTGCATCAGAGAGTATTTATATTGGCAAGAGCTGACAATTTTATAAAAGAAAAACAAACACCGAGGCTGTTCATTTCTGAAATGAAATCAACTTCACTTCATTTCTCTCAGGAAAACATCATCACATGAAATGATATAAATCAGTATTGATATCAGTAAGCTTCAAACTAGAAGAGACAAATGCACTCTGCAGCACAGTAATTCAATGGCTCCGAGTCAAGTTTACTGTTGTCTCGTTTCTACTAATCATTGTAAAAATTCCCTGTGAAATAATTATCCCTAAAACAATCAAGACAGTATATCTCTATAAAGGAGAGGATCGATTTAACAACAAACTCTAGATTTATCTGTATTGATTAGAGGGCATTCAGTGTAATTTTAGTGAATTATGTTTGGCTTTCATTTCCCAGTAGAAATTTTTCTTGTGATGATCAAAAGGTAAATTACAAACTACTACATGGTCTTTTGTGTGCCACCTACATAGCATCCAACTATCACTTTTCAAAGAAACATTGACGTAAGAAAGGAAAAATATTGGGGATTTTTTATACATGATATCTTACTATAAAAATCATATGACTGAGTTTATAGCACTTACCTAAGAGCCTGATGTCATCTTCTCAATTCATTAATACAGAAATCAGGACTGCACTAAAGAGTCTGTGCTAAAGGAACAAATCCAAGATCATCTTATGAGAATAGAATTAGAAAGATTAAGAAAGTAATATGATTTTTCTTCTTAAATAGGAGTAATTTCAAAGCAGCTGTTAACACTTTCATGTCTGAACTTCCTTGCTGGCACAAGGGAGAGCTAAAGGAATCAGACAGATTCAAAGACAATTTAATGTAGCTGTAAGTCTGACACTGCTGCTGATACAATTTAATTGAGAACTAATTAGAACTAAGAAGGATAGTTATTTTGTCAACTGCACATGTGTTAGTTCCAGTCATTTTTAATCCAATGTAACAAAGATAAAGAGTCTAACTTGGTTTGGTTAATAACATTAGGCCAGAAGGATCCCCTAGTCATTTCATGTTACCCAATGCATTGCTAATATAAACAATGTTTAATTACAGTGACTACTTACTCCCATTAAATGACCAATTAGAACATTTGCTGATTCTACATGTTCACTGTTAGAGACATTTCCACAGGCTTTCTGTGGGTTGTATTCATAAATTCTACCCCAGCTGGTAGGAAGCATAAGAGCAGAATATGAGAGGAAAAAGTTTTTAAGCAGCACAAAGGACATTTAAAATCTGAAACAGAGTTTCCACACAAAAATATATCAAATTAAATTATACTTTTTAGTATTCCCTAGGAGTATGTAATATTGTACATTTATATGCTATTCTTGCTGAAACAAGCAGATCATACGGAGTATTCAAGACTCATATGATAAAGAAGGCATGTGTTAGCATTTTAATATTTAGACCAACAAATATAGAGTGATTTGAATTCGTTTACAAAGCTTATTTATTGACTATAATCTGTACCTGGTATGAATTATGCCAGAGTAGTCTCTTCTTTATTTTTGTTACTTTACTGATGAGTCAATAACTATCCCCTGAAATATTAGTCCAGCATTTACCAATGTTTGTAAAGTGGCAAAATCTGGTGATGATATTGACAGCATGTGTAAACTCAAATTACAGTCAAAATAGAAAAATATAATAAATGAGAACGAACTCTTCCTTGTCTAAAGAAAAATTGCTGACACTGTAAAAATTGCTTTTTAATGATTGAATTATTATCCCTTAAGTAATCATCCTGAAAAATTTGCTAGTTATGTTAAAGTAAATAACAGTACATCAGTATGTGCATTGCAAACCCAATTAACACAAAGTATTAGAAATACTGGAAACAATGGCACAGTTATCTAGACAACTTGTATAAAGGAAATTAATTTACAAGGATTGCAATCAATGCATATATCACAACCAAATAAAAATTAGATACTGCAAAAGTATCTTAAAGTATTGGTGTTATCAATCGCTCTTCAGCAATTGATGCCAGGCTGCCTCATATGTCAGTGCAGACTCAATCCTTCTCTCACTTCAGTGAGTTCAAAATGTTGCCACTCCGGTCAGTGTGATAGTGTCAGGTGCTTTTCTTATTCTTTTTAGGCAATGCTCTAAATAATATTTATCTACTTACATGAAAGTTTTTCCTTCAAATAAAAGGCAGCATGATAATCTGCATGGCTGACCACTAGAATTTGAATGAATTAAAATGTGGCTTAAATCCCACATCATGTAAATAACTACAATTTGTTAAAAGCTAAAGCCAAAAATTAAAAAATTTTCTCTTAAATTAATTGGTGTTTGCTGAATTTGTGCTACATTGTCTTGTGCAGAATATTTTAAAATGAAATATATTATAAACTTTGTTTTATTGTAATTAGATTAATAAAAGAAAATAATTAAAAGACTCCTACTTTTTCTAGAAGAAAAGAAAGAGCTAGAAATTATTAAACTATCCAGAAAAGAATCAAAGCTTTTATATAGAAAACAATTCCTTGAGCTGAATTGCAATAAATCAATAAGATGGTTATTTTTCAATAGGTAATAATTGTCTTTATATAAACCAAAAATATTGTTTGGGATGATTAATATACAATGCCATATAATGCATTTGGGAGTGTCAATGCATAATTCTTAGTTCTAATGTTATTATGTAATTGAGAGAACATGTTCATTTGCCCTAATAACTACTAAGATGCACTTAATAAAATGAAATGTAATAATACTTGCAATTTAATCTATTCATGGAAGTAATTTTAAAAGTCTAGCATTCTCCTTAATGTGGATAACATTCATAATTTATAAAGTGTTGTGATGCAGAATTGACAATGCCATTGTTTTTTACACTTTGAGATGAATCTGCAGGCTTCATTATCTGCATACCAACCTCAGGATTATCAAGGGCAAACAAAAGATAATTAACACCAGAAACTGGCAAATGCAGGAGATACTGAGTGAGGTTTTTCATTTAATGTAGAATCTTTGAAAACTGGGAAATGGAATAACAGTTCAAAATCTTTTTTTCTCTTTGCAGAAAACAATTCCAGTATATTTTCTTTCCTGTATTTTAAATATCATGTTTTTTGCTATAAAATTATTTTGGCATGTTCAGCCTTAGATACATTCGGTAAATGAATATGTTCAGAGAAGTATTTTTTCCAAAGTACTAAGTGCTTGTTTTCTGTGGTGTTTTTTTCATGTAGAACAGTAGATGGGTAACAGTATGTAATGGTATACATTTTCAAATTCTCTATTTTCACTTGCCTACAGCAAATCTGTAAATAAATCACTTAACTTCTCATTGCCTCATTGTATCATTCTCTAAGGATGAAAACTTCTACTACATAAATTTGATTAATGAATAAGATATATTTACATGTTAATATCTTGTAGGAAAAAGTATGCAAGACTGCCTTGGACATTTTTATAAGTACTCATAGCAAAACAATAAAAGTTTACTAAATGCTTACACAGATCTGAGAGAGTGTATTTCAATCCATAAGAATCACTGACATGTTTCTTTTTAGTTTTCTGAACAAGAAGTCCTGACTGTGATTCTGCACTGCACCCAAAAATAGTTACCATGTGACTGATAATTTCAGAAATTAACCATTGAAGATCCTTCACAAAGAGAATGTTTTGAATGCAAGGCAAATAAGGATTATATGGTTAGACTCTAATCTGTGAATGAACACACTTCTACAAAAGGTCCAGGCAAAGTCATTTTACAAATGGAAACGCAGGAAAATAACATTCGGAGTTTTGCACAATTTACAGATGTTTATGACAGTCTAACTCCCTACTTGTTACTTACATAAGTTCTTATTACAGAGGAATGTGATTATGAACCTAAGAGCTATCCATGAAAGTTTCAAACATTTGTGTTTAAAGACCTTGATGTATTACCATACCTTCACCTTTTAAAATTTAGAACTGGAAATGTCTTTTGAGTAACTGATCCAAAATGAAATACAATCAGTTGGAGCTTGTTTTCCACTCAGCACAGTGGGCTGAGAGTGCTCTACACAGGGATGATGGTTACACTCTGAGATTCAAGCTGCGGGATAACTTGATGAGTCTTGTTCTCATCAAGACCTTCTTGTTCCAGAAGGTCTGATGCCAGTTATAATGCTTCCTTCATTATCAGGGGTGTCTCTTATTCCTGCTTACCAAACCTTTTTCCTCTTGGGTCTGGTTCATCCTGGACAGTGACAGGCACCAGAGGGTGAATGGGACAGGGAAAGCTGTATGAGTACACTGGCCCCCCAGAGACAGGGAGAAGCTGAGGCTGTGGCATTTCTACACATCCTTGGATATCCAGACAAATATTAAAGTGCCTGAAATCCTACAGCAACTACATGGTTGATGAGCAGTTCAAGTGAGTGAACAGTGTGCCCTTGAGATCAGCATGGGGCACCGTGGGGTGTGTCAAGCACAGCACACTTAACAGGCAGAAAGAAGAGGCTGTCTCAGCCTCACCTCAAGTACTCTGCCCTGTCTTGGACAACATAATACATTACAATGTCCCCAAAGGAGGACAACAAGATGCCAAAGAGACTGGAGGGCATGACTTATGAGGAGCAGATGAGGATATTTTGTTTATTCAGCTCAGAGGAGGCTGCAGAGTGGTCTCATTGCTGTCTACAGCCTCTTCATGAGTGGGAGCAGAGAGGGAGGCATTGATCTCTTCTTTCTGGTGCCCAGTGATGGAATGTATTAAAGCTACATAAGAGGAAATTTAGAGTGGATGTTATGAAACAGTTCTTCACTGAGAGAGTGGTCAAAGACTGGAACAAACTCTTGAAGAGCTTGGTCATGGTCCCAAGGCCACAGCTGGTGTTCAAAAAGTGTTTGAATGATGCTTAGCTTCATAGTTTATGGGTTTTTTTAATGTATTTTAACTTTTAGGTTGACCTATGTGGAGGCAGTATTTGGAATCAATGATCCTCATGTGTGCCTCCCAACTCAGGATACTCTAAGAATCTGTGATTTTCAGGCACTGAGGTGTCATTCTTTGAATAGTTGTTACTTTAGTTTCTAGATACTTGTGAGAAATAGAGCTCCAAATTTTCCCATGCTCAACAGAAAGCTTTGTAATGTAGGAAAAATGAAAAATCAAGAAGCTAAAACTCCTAAGTGTTACAGTGATATGAAAATTTTCTTAATTAAAATTCCCTTTTTGAGGACATTGGCTTCAGTTCTGCAAATATTTGTATAAAAGGCTTTTAACCTAAGGTCTTTAAAATGGCTGGAAAGGAGACCATGTCCCTTTGAACTAATAGAGAATATCCCTCACATAAATTTATTTATTCAAAAACCCCCGTCCTTTCATTGAATTCATCTTCTATTTAACTCCCCTTCTCCTGAAGAAAAATAAAGTATATCCTCTACTATCTGGAGATTACTGTAAATATATTTTATGGATACCTTTATTAATTACATATAAGAAAACACAATCAAAGTAAGTGCAGCTTGATTACCAGGTCACACAGTAAAAAACACACCATGCCAAATGGGGTAGTGGGCAGTAGTGGGCTCTGTTACAATCACTGCTCCCCATGAACCCACCCCTGTCTCCTTAAGCAGGAGAGACAGCCTCTTTTTGTAAAGTCCAGAGGACATACAGAGGCCGAGCAGATAATGCAGAGCTTCTCCATTACAGAGATATTTCTGTAGTCTACCTTTCATGCTTTATCCTTCCGACTTCTATTAGGACTACCAGTAATAAAAATAACAATAAAATAATAATAATAACAATAATAACAGAACATGCTTGCTAATCTTCATATTTATTATGAGACTTTTTTCTGAAAATTTTTCTCTAGACCTATCCTCCACAATATTCCAAACATCTTTTAAGTACCTGTAGTGTTCATAGTTTTATTTGAAGAGATTATTATAAACTAGGATTTTCAGAAATCTGTAGTAAATAACAATACTCAATGCAGCAGGAGTGAGTCAAAGGAGCGTAGACCCTTCACATTTATATATTTTTTTAAATATTTTACATTGTATTTAACATAATACCATTTTTACATAGTTGTATTTTCTACACATTTAGTTTACGAGGATGTATGTTTTGAAAATGTATGTGGTTCTTTGTGGAATGGTGCAGTAGTTACAAGACGCAGCAGTATCTGGTCTTCTGTGCAAAACTCCCACCTGTGTTAATGGGAATTTGTGGTGAAGTGAGAACTACAGATAATTATATAATAAAACGCAGATACGAAATATGTGTTAACAGCAGAACACGAACAAAATAGTTTTGTGTACACGTGCATACAAAAAAGCCAAAAGGTTTTTGTCAAAATTTGAAAAACTAACAGCTGGGACTACTAGATTAGAGTTGAGATTACAACTTTTGTTTTGCCTGATCTTCTTTCTAAGAGAATAAAATACTACTTTTTCTGCCACTGAGTCATTTACGGTAACCTTCCAGTTTGGTGAATTGATTGAACCATATATAAAGTCTCACATGCTATGATTTATGCAAAATTTGGAGTCGGTTATAAAGCATTAGAATACACATTTAGGAGGGACCTATATGCATCTTACTATGACAGTTCCAAATCTATATTCCCTGTATGGATGGAAACTTCAGGGTGATAGAGCTTCACCTGGACTTAAGGAGCAGCCGCAAACAGGGTGCCTGTGGAAAGAACAATTTTCAGCTGGTATCTGAGGGATAATGAACTCCTTATAAGTCTATACATCTAGCAATTTTTTGAGAATTTTTGGAAAAGGCAGAGAAGGTTTGAGAAGATTGCCAATAAATCCCTAAATTTACAGTAAACAACTTCAAATGTATCAAAAGGACTAGATGTACCATACACTGGATACAAGTTGATTTTTCTCTCTTACAGGTATATTTATGAAAGCACATTCACCACAAATTTGCCCTCCCAAACTTATTGCCTGAGGATGAAATAATATTAGATGATAACTCATCCAAAAAAACCCCTGCCTTTGTGCTACATTTAAACTCAGTTGTCACCCTCTAGCATTAAGCCAATAAAGAGTTTTCTATTTCAAGTTGTGCTATATGTGGTACGGAAGCATTCAAATCTCAACATTACCTCCTAAAATTCAACTCCTGTTTACAGTGGTTAGAAGAATGATGAATAGTGCATCAAAGTCTTTCAGCACCACAGAAATCCAATCTAACACCTGCAGAATTCCAGCAATGTGGAAACAATTAGGGGGGTTGTGCCTTTGTGCCTTAAAGATGCTGTTTCTTGGCTGGGCACTTGCTCCATGATATGTTGTGGCTGCTTAAGAAACCCTCTAGATTTTTCTTTCTGTCTTTAGTTTTGAGATGCTTCCTAGAATACATCTGTAGTGTGGAGACAGCTTCAATATTTGGTCCTCCTTGTGTTGTAGTTAACAGCTGCTGAGAATCAGAAAGGAAGAGGTACTTTTTCTTTGATTGTCCTGGATGAGATGATGCTTCTTGTTTTTCAGTGGTAAGACTTGCTGCTTGAATAATTGCAACGTGTGCCAGATTTCCAAAATGGCCTACCTAATGATCATAACTGCCAAATGCATGCAGAAACTGCAGGAGTAAAGAAGTGGGAAGGTAATCTGCCTGTGTGTGCAATTACAGTAGCAGTTGTTCATACACTTTGCATGAATGTAGTTTTATGTATGCAATTATGGAAATCAAAGCCTTAGGTTGTACTGACAAATGTAGATACTTCCCTAACTGAAGGTAATGCCAGCTCTACACTCTGCTTCCAACCGACTGAAGAGCTTTGAAACCTCTTTTGCTACATTGATTCTTCTAGCTGTCCATGCACACTGTGTCTTATAATATTATTCAATTGATCTACAGTTGTAGGGGCCAAAGTGGATCTCTAGAGAGAGGGAGAATAATTGTCCACATTTATCAGTCATGTCAGAAAAATGTCTATAACTCAGGGCAAACTTGTGAGTAGAACTGGAGAAAGGAGTAATCTGGAACTCTTTTGAGTATCTCATTGATGTGAGAATAGACTAAAGAAGCCCTTGTTTGGTGGTCCAATTGTTCAGTGAACACGTACTGTCAAAGTTACTGAAGCATATCCATTAATCTGCATGCTACATGCTGAATAAAGGGATGAAAAATGCTTGATTCAAGTCACAAAATGAATTAGTGGAGTTACAGCTGGTTTTTTTTTAATCAACTGAGTACTGCTAGCACATATTTTGTGTCCAAAAATTCTCAATCAACACTTTTATGGATTCTTTTTCTCTTGTATGTGTGCATTTAGGCTGAAATCTGAAAGTGAATATCAAGTCTGAATAACATAGCTACTAGTTCTGTAGTGATTCTGTCAAATAAGGAAAGCCTAACTTTTTCTATGGACTCAAACCAAAGTTTGACCATGGGAAAATATGGTTTGCTTGTGCCAGACTTGAGGTCTAAATACCTTTGACACAGAGAAAGTAATTCTGTTACTCATACTTGTGGAGTTAATTTGAAAAAGAATGAAAAGCATTAACTCACCTCTCAAGAAAACAGGGAGGAATATCAACTTCTATATAATGGGTAATTATTTAATCACATTGTTAGATAAAATTTCATTGTAACACATCACATTACAGTNAAAAAGCCCTAAAGATCAC